>CM026396.1:11952761-11980143 GCA_014843695.1 Archivesica marissinica | reverse complement strand
AACCGAGGTCTGGTGTATCTGTGTTATACACAACCGAGGTCTGGTGTATCGGTGTTATACACAACCGAGGTCTGGTGTATCGGTGTTATACACAACCGAGGTCTGGTGTATCTGTGTTATACACAACCGAGGTCTGGTGTATCGGTGTTATACACAACCGAGGTCTGGTGTATCTGTGTTATACACAACCGAGGTCTGGTGTATCTGTGTTATACACAACCGAGGTCTGGTGTATCGGTGTTATACACAACCGAGGTCTGGTGTATCTGTGTTATACACAACCGAGGTCTGGTGTATCTGTGTTATACACAACTGAGGTCTGGTGTATCGGTGCTATGCACAACCGAGGTCTGGTGTATCGGTATTATACACAACCGAGGTCTGGTGTATCGGTGTTATACACAACCGAGGTCTGGTGTATCGGTGTTATACACAACCGAGGTCTGGTGTATCGGTGTTATACACAACCGAGGTCTGGTGTATCGGTGTTATACACAACCGAGGTCTGGTGTATCGGTGTTATACACAACCGAGGTCTGGTGTATCGGTGTTATACACAACCGAGGTCTGGTGTATCTGTGTTATACACAACCGAGGTCTGGTGTATCTGTGTTATACACAACCGAGGTCTGGTGTATCGTGTTATACACAACGAGGTCACCGAGGTCTGGTGTATCGGTGTTATACACAACCGAGGTCTGGTGTATCGTTTATACACAACCGAGTCTGGTGTATCTGTGTTATACACAACCGAGGTCTGGTGTATCGGTTATACACAACCGAGGTCTGGTGTATCGGTGTTATACACAACCGAGGTCTGTTGTGTTATCGGTCTGGTGTTATAACACGAGGTCTGGTGTATCGGTGTTATACACAACCGAGGTCTGGTGTATCTGTGTTATACACAACCGAGGTCTGGTGTATCGGTGTTATACACAACCGAGGTCTGGTGTATCTGTGTTATACACAACCGAGGTCTGGTGTATCTGTGTTATACACAACCGAGGTCTGGTGTATCGGTGTTATACACAACCGAGGTCTGGTGTATCGGTGTTATACACAACCGAGGTCTGGTGTATCTGTGTTATACACAACCGAGGTCTGGTGTATCGGTGTTATACACAACCGAGGTCTGGTGTATCGGTGTTATACACAACCGAGGTCTGGTGTATCGGTGTTATACACAACCGAGGTCTGGTGTATCGGTGTTATACACAACCGAGGTCTGGTGTATCGGTGTTATACACAACCGAGGTCTGGTGTATCGGTGTTATACACAACCGAGGTCTGGTGTATCGGTGTTATACACAACCGAGGTCTGGTGTATCGGTGTTATACACAACCGAGGTCTGGTGTATCGGTTATACACAACCGAGGTCTGGTGTATCGGTGTTATACACAACCGAGGTCTGGTGTATCTGTGTTATACACAACCGAGGTCTGGTGTATCGGTGTTATACACAACCGAGGTCTGGTGTATCGGTGTTATACACAACCGAGGTCTGGTGTATCGGTGTTATACACAACCGAGGTCTGGTGTATCGGTTTATACACAACCGAGGTCTGGTGTATCTGTGTTATACACAACCGAGGTCTGGTGTATCGGTGTTATACACAACCGAGGTCTGGTGTATCTGTGTTATACACAACCGAGGTCTGGTGTATCTGTGTTATACACAACCGAGGTCTGGTGTATCGGTATTATACAAAACCGAGGTCTGGTGTATCGGTGTTATACACAACCGAGGTCGGGTGTGTCTGTGTTATACACAACCGAGGTCTGGTGTTATACACAACTGAGGTCTGGTGTATCGGTGTTATACGCAACCGAGGTCTGGTGTATCTGTGTTATACACAACCGAGGTCTGGGGTATCGGTGTTATACACAACCGAGATCTGGTGTATCTGTGTTATACACAACCGAGGTCTGGTGTATCTGTGTTATATACAACCGAGGTCTGGTGTATCGGTGTTATACACAACCGAGGTCTGGTGTATAGGTGTTGTACACAACCGAGGTCTGGTGTATCGGTGTTGTACACAACCGAGGTCTGGTGTATCTGTGTTATACACAACCGAGGTCTGGTGTATCGGTGTTATATACAACCGAGGTCTGGTGTATCGGTGTTATACACAACCGACGTCTGGTGTGTCTGTGTTATACACAACCGAAGTCTGGTGTATCGGTGTTATACACAACCGAGGTCTGCTGTATCGGTGTTATACATAACCGAGATCTGGTGTATCGGTATTATACACAACCGAGGTCTGTTGTATCGGTGTTATACATAACCGAGGTCTGCTGTATCGGTGTTATACACAACCGAGTTCTGGTGTATCGGTGTTATACACAACCGAGGTATGGTGTATCGGTGTTATACACAACCGAGGTCTGGTGTATCGGTGTTATACACAACCGAGGTATGGTGTATCGGTGTTATACACAACCGAAGTCTGGTGTATCGGTGTTATATACAACCGAGGTCTGGTATATCAGTGTTATACACAACCGAGGTCTGCTGTATCGGTGTTATACACGACCGAGGTCTGGTGTATCGGTGTTATACACGACCGAGGTCTGGTATATCTGTGCTATACACAACCGAGGTCTGGTGTATCGGTGTTATACACAACCGAGGTCTGGTGTATCTGTGTTATACACGACCGAGGTCTGGTGTATCTGTGTTATACACGACCGAGGTCTGGTATATCTGTGCTATACACAACCGAGGTCTGGTGTATCGGTGCTATACACAACCGAGGTCTGCTGTATCGGTGTTATACACGACCGAGGTCTGGTGTATCTGTGTTATACACGACCGAGGTCTGGTGTATCTGTGTTATACACGACCGAGGTCTGGTATATCTGTGCTATACACAACCGAGGTCTGGTGTATCGGTGTTATACACAACCGAGGTCTGGTGTGTCTGTGTTATACACAACCGAAGTCTGGAGTATCGGTGTTATACACAATCGAGGTCTGGGGGTATCGGTGTTATACACAACCGAGGTCTGGTGTATCTGTGTTATACAAAACCGAGGTCTGGTGTATCTGTGTTATACACAACCGAGGTCTGGTGTATCTGTGTTATACACAACCGAAGTCTGGTGTATCGGTGTTATACACAACCGAGGTCTGGGGGTATCGGTGTTATACCCAACCGAAGTCTGGTGTATCGGTGTTATACACAACCGAGGTCTGGTGTATCTGTGTTATACACAACCGAAGTCTGGTGTATCGGTGTTATACACAACCGAGGTCTGGGGGTATCGGTGTTATACCCAACCGAAGTCTGGTGTATCGGTGTTATACACAACCGAGGTCTGGTGTATCTGTATTATACACAATCGAGGTCTGATGTATCGGTGTTATACACAACCGAGGTCTGGTGTATCTGTGTTATACACAACCGAGGTCTGGTGTATCTGTGTTATACACAACCGAGGTCTGGTGTATCGGTGTTATACACAACCGAGGTCTGGTGTATCTGTGTTATACACAACCGAGGTCTGGTGTATCAGTGCTATACACAACCGAGGTCTGGTGTATCTGTGCTATACACAACCGAGGTCTGGTATATCTGTGCTATACACAACCGAGGTCTGGTGTATCTGTGTTATACACAACCGAGGTCTGGTGTATCGGTGATATACAAAACCGAGGTCTGGTGTATCGGTGTTATACACAACCGAGGTCTGGTGTATCTGTGTTATACACAACCGAGGTCTGGTGTATCGATGTTATACACAACCGAGGTCTGGTGTATCGGTGTTATACACAACCGAGGTCTGGTGTATCGGTGTTATACACAACCGAGGTCTGGTGTATCGGTGCTATACACAACCGAGGTCTGGTATATCTGTGCTATACACAACCGAGGTCTGGTGTATCTGTGTTATACACAACCGAGGTCTGGTGTATCGGTGTTATACACAACAGAGGTCTGGTGTATCGGTGTTATACACAACCGAGGTCTGGTGTATCTGTGTTATACACAACCGAGGTCTGGTGTATCTGTGTTATACACAACCGAGGTCTGGTGTATCGGTGTTATACACAACCGAGGTCTGGTGTATCTGTGTTATACACAACCGAGGTCTGGTGTATCTGTGTTATACACAACCGAGGTCTGGTGTATCTGTGTTATACACAACCGAGGTCTGGTGTATCTGTGCTATACACAACCGAGGTCTGGTGTATCGGTGCTATACACAACCGAGGTCTGCTGTATCGGTGTTATACACAACCGAGGTCTGGTGTATCTGTGTTATACACAACCGAGGTCTGGTGTATCTGTGTTATACACAACCGAGGTCTGGTGTATCTGTGCTATACACAACCGAGGTCTGGTGTATCTGTGTTATACACAACCGAGGTCTGGTGTATCGGTGTTATACACAACCGAGGTCTGATGTTATACACAACCGAGGTCTGGTGTATCGGTGTTATACACAACCGAGGTCTGTTGTATCGGTGTTATACACAACCGAGGTCTGGTGTATCTGTGTTATACACAACCGAGGTCTGGTGTATCGGTATTATACACAACCGAGGTCTGGTGTATCGGTGTTATACACAACCGAGGTCTGGTGTATCTGTGTTATACACAACCGAGGTCTGGTGTATCGGTGTTATACACAACCGAGGTCTGTGTTGGTTATCTGTGTTATACACAACCGAGGTCTGTTGTATCTGTGTTATACACAACCGAGGTCTGGTGTATCTGTGTTATACACAACCGAGGTCTGGTGTATCGGTGTTATACACAACCGAGGTCTGGTGTATCGGTGTTATACACAACCGAGGTCTGGTGTTCTGTGTTATACACAACCGAGGTCTGGTGTATGGGTCTGGTGTATCGGTGTTATACCAACCGAGGTCTGTGTATCTGTGTTATACACAACCGAGGTCTGGTGTATCGGTGTTATACACAACCGAGGTCTGGTGTATCTGTGTTATACACAACCGAGGTCTGGTGTATCTGTGTTATACACAACCGAGGTCTGGTGTATCGGTGTTATACACAACCGAGGTCTGGTGTATCTGTGTTATACACAACCGAGGTCTGGTGTATCGGTGTTATACACAACCGAGGTCTGGTGTATCGGTGTTATACACAACCGAGGTCTGGTGTATCGGTGTTATACACAACCGAGGTCTGGTGTATCGGTGTTATACACAACCGAGGTCTGGTGTATCGGTGTTATACACAACCGAGGTCTGGTGTATCGGTGTTATACACAACCGAGGTCTGGTGTATCGGTGTTATACACAACCGAGGTCTGGTGTATCGGTGTTATACACAACCGAGGTCTGGTGTATCGGTGTTATACACAACCGAGGTATGGTGTATCGGTGTTATACACAACCGAGGTCTGGTGTATCGGTGTTATACACAACCGAGGTCTGGTGTATCGTGTTATACACAACCGAGGTCTGGTGTATCGGTGTTATACACAACCGAGGTCTGGTGTATCGGTGTTATACACAACCGAGGTCTGGTGTATCTGTGCTATACACAACCGAGGTCTGGTGTATCGGTGTTATACACAACCGAGGTCTGGTGTATCGGTGTTATACACCCGAGGTCTGGTGTATCTGTGTTATACACGACCGAGGTCTGGATATCTGTGTTATACACAACCGAGGTCTGGTGTATCGGTGCTATACACAACCGAGGTCTGGTGTATCGGTGTTATACACGACCGAGGTCTGGTGTATCTGTGTTATACACAACCGAGGTCTGGTGTATCTGTGTTATACACAACCGAGGTCTGGTGTATCTGTGCTATACACAACCGAGGTCTGGTGTATCTGTGTTATACACAACCGAGGTCTGGTGTATCGGTGTTATACACAACCGAGGTCTGATGTTATACACAACCGAGGTCTGGTGTATCGGTGTTATACACAACCGAGGTCTGTTGTATCGGTGTTATACACAACCGAGGTATGGTGTATCTGTGTTATACACAACCGAGGTATTGTGTATCGGTATTATACAAAACCGAGGTCTGGTGTATCAGTGTTATACACAACCGAGGTCGGGTGTGTCTGTGTTATACACGACCGAGGTCTGGTGTTATACACAACTGAGGTCTGGTGTATCGGTGTTATACACAACCGAGGTCTGATGTATCTGTGTTATACACAACCGAGGTCTGGTGTATCTGTGTTATACACAACAGAGGTCTGGTGTATCTGTGTTATACACAACCGAGGTCTGGTGTATCGGTGTTATATACAACCGAGGTCTGGTGTATCGGTGTTATACACAACCGAAGTCTGGTGTATCTGTGTTATACACAACCGAGGTCTGGTGTATCTGTGTTATATACAACCGAGGTCTGGTGTATCGGTGTTATACACAACCGAGGTCTGGTGTATCTGTGTTATACACAACCGAGGTCTGGTGTATCCGTGTTATACACAACCGAGGTCTGATGTTATACACAGCCGAGGTCTGGTGTATCGGTGTTATACACAACCGAGGTCTGATGTTATACACAACCGAGGTCTGGTTATCTGTGTTATACACAACCGAGGTCTGGTGTATCGGTGTTATACACAACCGAGGTCTGATGTTATACACAACCGAGGTCTGGTTATCTGTGTTATACACAACCGAGGTCTGTTGTATCTGTGTTATACACAACCGAAGTCTGGTGTATCTGTTTTATACACAACCGAGGTCTGGTGTATCGGTATTATACAAAACCGAGGTCTGGTGTATCGGTGTTATACACAACCGAGGTCGGGTGTGTCTGTGTTATACACAACCGAGGTCTGGTGTTATACACAACTGAGGTCTGGTGTATCGGTGTTATACGCAACCGAGGTCTGTTGTATCTGTGTTATACACAACCGAGGTCTGGGGTATCGGTGTTATACACAACCGAGATCTGGTGTATCTGTGTTATACACAACCGAGGTCTGGTGTATCTGTGTTATATACAACCGAGGTCTGGTGTATCGGTGTTATACACAACCGAGGTCTGGTGTATCGGTGTTATACACAACCGAGGTCTGGTGTATCTGTGTTATACACAACCGAGGTCTGGTGTATCGGTGTTATACACAACCGAGGTCTGGTGTATCGGTGTTATACATAACCGAGATCTGGTGTATCGGTATTATACACAACCGAGGTCTGTTGTATCGGTGTTATACATAACCGAGGTCTGCTGTATCGGTGTTATACACAACCGAGTTCTGGTGTATCGGTGTTATACACAACCGAGGTCTGGTGTATCGGTGTTATACACAACCGAGGTCTGGTGTATCGGTGTTATACACAACCGAGGTCTGGTGTATCGGTGTTATACACAACCGAAGTCTGGTGTATCGGTGTTATACACAACCGAGGTCTGGTGTATCGGTGTTATACACAACCGAGGTCTGGTGTATCGGTGTTATACACAACCGAGGTCTGGTGTATCGGTGTTATACACAACCGAGGTCTGGTTATCGGTGTTATACACAACCGAGGTCTGGTGTATCGGTGTTATACACAACCGAGGTCTGGTGTATCGGTTTATACACGACCGAGGTCTGGTATATTGTTATACACGACCGAGGTCTGGTATATCTGTGTATACACAACCGAGGTCTGGTGTATCGGTGCTATACAAAGGGTTGTTTTTACCGAGGTCTGGTGTATCTGTGTTATACACGACCGAGGTCTGGTGTATCTGTGTTATACACGACCGAGGTCTGGTTGTTGGGTTGGTGATCGGTGTTATACACAACCGAGGTCGGGTATCGGTGTTATACACACCGAGGTCTGATGTTATACACAACCGAGGTCTGGTGTATCGGTGTTATACACAACCGAGGTCTGGTGTATCGGTGTTATACACAACCGAGGTCTGGTGTATCTGTGTTATACACAACCGAGGTATTGTGTATCGGTGTTATACACAACCGAGGTCTGGTGTATCAGTGTTATACACAACCGAGGTCTGGTGTGTCTGTGTTATACACGACCGAGGTCTGGTGTTATACACAACTGAGGTCTGGTGTATCGGTGTTATACACAACCGAGGTCTGATGTATCTGTGTTATACACAACCGAGGTCTGGTGTATCTGTGTTATACACAACCGAGGTCTGGTGTATCTGTGTTATACACAACCGAGGTCTGGTGTATCGGTGTTATACACAACCGAGGTCTGGTGTATCGGTGTTATACACAACCGAGGTCTGGTGTATCTGTGTTATACACAACCGAGGTCTGGTGTATCTGTGTTATACACAACCGAGGTCTGGTGTATCGGTGTTATACACAACCGAGGTCTGGTGTATCTGTGTTATACACAACCGAGGTCTGGTGTATCGGTGTTATACACAACCGAGGTCTGATGTTATACACACCGGTGTGTTGTTATACACAACCGAGGTCTGGTATCTGTGTTATACACAACGAGGTCTGGTGTATCGGTGTTATACACAACCGAGGTCTGTGTTATACACAACCGAGGTCTGGTGTATCGGTGTTATACACAACCGAGGTCTGGTGTATCTGTGTTATACACAACCGAGGTCTGGTGTATCTGTGTTATACACAACCGAGGTCTGGTGTATCGGTGTTATACAAAACCGAGGTCTGGTGTATCGGTGTTATACACAACCGAGGTCTGGTGTGTCTGTGTTATACACAACCGAGGTCTGGTGTTATACACAACCGAGGTCTGGTGTATCGGTGTTATACACAACCGAGGTCTGGTGTATCTGTGTTATACACAACCGAGGTCTGGTGTATCGGTGTTATACACAACCGAGGTCTGGTGTATCTGTGTTATACACAACCGAGGTCTGGTGTATCTGTGTTATACACAACCGAGGTCTGGTGTATCGGTGTTATACACAACCGAGGTCTGGTGTATCGGTGTTATACACAACCGAGGTCTGGTGTATCGGTGTTATACACAACCGAGGTCTGGTGTATCTGTGTTATACACAACCGAGGTCTGGTGTATCGGTGTTATACACAACCGAGGTCTGGTGTATCGGTGTTATACACAACCGAGGTCTGGTGTATCTGTGTTATACACAACCGAGGTCTGGTGTATCGGTGTTATACACAACCGAGGTCTGGTGTATCGGTGTTATACACAACCGAGGTCTGGTGTATCGGTGTTATACACAACCGAGGTCTGGTGTATCGGTGTTATACACAACCGAGGTCTGGTGTATCGGTGTTATACACAACCGAGGTCTGGTGTATCGGTGTTATACACAACCGAGGTCTGGTGTATCGGTGTTATACACAACCGAGGTCTGGTGTATCGGTGTTATACACAACCGAGGTCTGGTGTATCGGTGTTATACACAACCGAGGTCTGGTGTATCGGTGTTATACACAACCGAGGTCTGGTGTATCTGTGTTATACACAACCGAGGTCTGGTGTATCGGTGTTATACACAACCGAGGTCTGGTGTATCTGTGCTATACACAACCGAGGTCTGGTGTATCTGTGTTATACACAACTGAGGTCTGTTGTATCGGTGCTATGCACAACCGAGGTCTGGTGTATCGGTATTATACACAACCGAGGTCTGGTGTATCGGTGTTATAAACAACCGAGGTCTGGTGTATCGGTGTTATACACAACCGAGGTCTGGTGTATCGGTGCTATACACAACCGAGGTCTGGTGTATCGGTGTTATACACAACCGAGGTCTGTTGTATCGGTGCTATACACAACCGAGGTCTGGTGTATCGGTGTTATACACAACCGAGGTCTGGTGTATCTGTGTTATACACAACCGAGGTCTGGTGTATCTGTGTTATACACAACCGAGGTCTGGTGTATCGGTGTTATACACAACCGAGGTCTGGTGTATCGGTGTTATACACAACCGAGGTCTGGTGTATCGGTGTTATACACAACCGAGGTCTGGTGTATCGGTGTTATACACAACCGAGGTCTGGTGTATCGGTGTTATACACAACCGAGGTCTGGTGTATCGGTGTTATACACAACCGAGGTCTGGTGTATCGGTGTTATACACAACCGAGGTCTGGTGTATCGGTGTTATACACAACCGAGGTCTGGTGTATCTGTGTTATACACAACCGAGGTCTGGTGTATCTGTGTTATACAAACGAGGTCTGGTGTATCGGTGTTATACACAACCGAGGTCTGGTGTATCTGTGTTATACACAACCGAGGTCTGGTGTATCGGTGTTATACACAACCGAGGTCTGGTTATCGTGTATACACAACCGAGGTCTGGTGTATCGGTGTATACACAACCGAGGTCTGTGTATCGGTGTTATCACACCGAGGTCTGGTGTATCTGTGTTATACACAACCGAGGTCTGGTGTATCTGTGTTATACACAACCGAGGTCTGGTGTATCTGTGCTATACACAACCGAGGTCTGGTGTATCGGTGTTATACACAACCGAGGTCTGGTGTATCTGTGTTATACACAACCGAGGTCTGGTGTATCTGTGTTATACACAACCGAGGTCTGGTGTATCGGTGTTATACACAACCGAGGTCTGGTGTATCGGTGTTATACACAACCGAGGTCTGGTGTATCTGTGTTATACACAACCGAGGTCTGGTGTATCGGTGTTATACACAACCGAGGTCTGGTGTATCGGTGTTATACACAACCGAGGTCTGGTGTATCGGTGTTATACACAACCGAGGTCTGGTGTATCGGTGTTATACACAACCGAGGTCTGGTGTATCGGTGTTATACACAACCGAGGTCTGGTGTATCTGTGTTATACACAACCGAGGTCTGGTGTATCGGTGTTATACACAACCGAGGTCTGGTGTATCGGTGTTATACACAACCGAGGTCTGGTGTATCTGTGTTATACACAACCGAGGTCTGGTGTATCTGTGTTATACACAACCGAGGTCTGGTGTATCGGTGTTATACACAACCGAGGTCTGGTGTATCTGTGTTATACACAACCGAGGTCTGGTGTATCTGTGTTATACACAACCGAGGTCTGGTGTATCGGTGTTATACACAACCGAGGTCTGGTGTATCGGTGTTATACACAACCGAGGTCTGGTGTATCGGTGTGGAAGTGGAAGTCGTGATAGCACAGTGGATGCGCGTTCGCCTCAGGTGCGAGTTCGAGCCCCGCTGGAGCCCTTACGTTTGTGCCCTTAGGCAAGGCATTTAAATTCCACGCTGCCTCCTCTCCCTCCCTCGTGGCGATGGATTCCATCAGGAATGAGGTCTCGAGAGTGATTAATATAAGTTGTAATAACTTGTTTCGCAATCGAGCTCAAATAAATTTGTTTAAACTAAGTGTCGTACAACAACGGTTCATGACATCATAAACCGGATGCATCGAACTAAACTGCACGATGAACAGTTAGTGTATACAAATTTGTTTTAGCTCGATTGCGAAACAAGTTCTTACAACTTATATTAATCACTTTCGAGGACTCATTCCTGATCAAATTCATCGCCACGAGGGAGAGAGAAGAGGCAATGCGGAATTTAAATGCCTTGCCCTAAGGGCACAATCGTAACGGCTCCAGCGGGGCTCGAACTCGGGGCCTTTCGCACCTGAAGCGAACGCTCTACCACTGCGTTATCACGACGGGTGAACAGTTATGGTACAAGCCTGTATATCTCAGTGATTCCGAGTATCAGTAGGGCCTATGTATCATACTCTCCGATAGGGGCTCGGTGTCAATTTGAACATCAGGAAAGCCAATACCATCTATGAAAGCAGACGACACTAAGATGGACGAAGAGAAGATACACTACAGGAGTTCCATTCGAGGAAATACCAGCATTCCAGATAAAAATATACGCAGCAAGTATCGCTAATCGAACAGATGCCATGCATTTCCGAGACTTACAAAAGGCTTTCGATATGGTATGGTCGGTAACTAGTGCATATGTCTATCGTAAGAATAGATAACTATAAAAAACAAACTAATTCTACAGAACCCACGGGGAGCTCTGCTTACTAGGCAGCAAGCTCAACACGTGATGAAAGGCAATATGGAAGAACTAAATAAGACAGAAGCACAACTGTACAAAGCGGAACCGGATGTACATGTGCCGAAAAGGAGGCTGAACTATCTACAGTGAATCACATGGACTTGCAAATAATGCTGTTCGACTAGCGCAGTGGTTATGGCTCTCGCTTCTCACCAATGCAACCCGGGTTTGATCCTCGGAACGGGAAGTATGTGAGATGGTATGGTGATCGCCAGATCGGACATGTGAGTGTTTTTCTCCGGGTACTCCGGATACTCCGGTTTCCTCCCACACGAATGACCACATATACGCGTTCAGCCGTGCCAACGAGAGTGATTACTATAAGTTGTTAAAACTTGCTTCGCACTCGTTGTAAAATAAATAGAGTTAAAAATAAAATTTATAGTTTTTTTAGCAAATAATGAAGGCAAGTATACTCTATGTCCTACTTCATGTGTTCCAAGAGCGTGCCGTATATATATATACACTAGTTGAAAACATAAATACACATGCTCTCCAGCCAGCTATATTGTACAGACGGATCTGTAGTCCAGTGGTAACACGCATCGCAGGTTCGAACCCGCGTCTGACACTAATAAAATAAACAGTCTTTCAGATTGGATGTTAAACCGAGGTCTCGTGTCGGTGCTGTACACCGTCCACGTAAAAGAACCAGAGGCGACTGAGATCCCTCCATTACCAGTCCAACGTGTTACCACTGGACTACAGATCCCTCTGGAAACACGATGTAGCACCTTCGTGTTGTTGTATAGTTGACACTCCAGACGGGGGGAGATAACTGAGACTCAACTAATTCCTAAAATAAGACAATACCGTCACTTTTATTACGTGAATACAATCAATGTCTCACTTTACACATTGCATGATTCATGCAGTCATAACAAGCGTGTTTATTCTCTGCAGGGCATGGGCAACCGAAGTGTTGACAGCACGCGCACTCTGCGCTTTTGGGTTCAAATTAACAGCCACATCCAGTTCCGGTAGCCGTGTACGAGTTGATGTTTGCTAGACCTAGAAAACAACACAATAATTATTAGCATTCTATGTGAATATATATTAGTTTTACAATTCACATTTAATTCTTTATTAATGTTCCTAAGATTTATTTGAGCTTTTCCATTCAAAATCTGACTGCAGATAAACTAAGCTCATTGAACCATAACAGGAAATACTTAATTCCAGCGGATGGTATCTCCATTCTGACATCAGACTAAGATAGGTAATCGTTTATATAGTTTGATTGTTTTTTAAGACTTGATTCGATCTACTTGCTTTAAGACGATCAAGCGGAATTAAGTGCACGGGATCTAGAAAACTAAATAAATGCATGCAGTTGGTCTTTGAGTTCAGTTCGATTTAGCATTTATCATTAGTTGAGTCTGACTACTAATTGTATAATATAAGATTAACTGTTTCGTGTGGAAGTCGTAATAGCGCAGTGGTAGGGCGTTCGCTTCGGGTGCAAAATGCGCGGAGTTCGATCCTCCACTGGAGCCGTTATGATTGTGCCCTTAGGCAAGGCGTTTAAATTCCACATTGCATCTTCTCTTTCCCTCATGGCGATGGATTACATCAGGAATGAGGTCTTGAGAGCGATTAATATAAGTTTCGCTGGGTGTATTGGGTATACCTAGCACATGGAGTTGATCTTTTACAACGATTGCGAAACAAGCTTTAGCTCATTCTAGTTGACACGGATGAAAGCGTATATGTTGTCATTCATGTGGGAGGACACCTGAGTACCGGAGAAACCACACATGTCCGATCTGGCTACCATTTCACATACTTCCAGGTCCGAGGATCGAACACTGGTTGCATTGGTGAGAAACGAGCGATAGTCGGACATTCGTCATTTTAAAATATAGGATTACATAGCCATTGTACTATATACTAAATAACTACCAAATATAGGATTACATAGCCATTGTACTATATACTAAATAACTACCAAATATAGGATTACATAGCCATTGTACTATATACTAAATAACTACCAAATATAGGATTACATAGCCATTGTACTATATACTAAATAACTACCAAATATAGGATTACATAGCCATTGTACTATATACTAAATAACTACCAAATGAATTGAACACGCTAAATCGGTTTTACTTTGAATAGCAAACTTATGTAGACATTCAATGATAGTGGAAGGACAGATCATATATATAAATATATATAACATATGTATTGTCAATGTTTAATACTATATAAATTGGATGACATTCAAATGGGGGGGTACAGACGGATCTGTAGTCCAGTGGTAACACGCTGGACTGGTAACCCAGGGATCGCAGGTTCGATCCCCCGTTTGACCCTAATAAAATTAACAGTCTTTCAGATGGGAAGTTAAACCGAGGTCTCGTGTCGGTGCTTTACACCGTGCACGTAAACGAACCAGGGGAGACGATAACAGTCTTTCAGATGGGAGGTTAAAGTGTCGGTGCTTTACACCATGCACGTAAACGAACCAGAGGAGACGATAAATAAACGTAAAACACACAAAAATGGGGGCGGGGGTGTTACTGTAGCAAGTTGAGCACTGAGCTCGAACATAGAGTACATATGTTTCTGAACCGGAGGTAGAGCTGATAAGTCATCAGATATAGACACAGCATATATAGTAAGAGGGACATTGCTTCTTAGACCCAACCCGAATAGTTATGGCTCTCAAACATAATATATTTAAGAAATAATAATTGTCTTGCCATAGTTTATCGGTGAAAACGAATGTGATACGTAATACAAACATATACCATACCCTGTGCGGGGACAGTTACTGGGGGTAGAGATGCGGGGCGGTGTGTTGCTGTTGCCTCGGCTGCTGTAGTTTTGGGCTTGGCATGAGATATGGTCGGTGCATGTTTGGTCCAGTGTGTATTGTTGGCCGTGGGAATACACCATCCTTGGTGATAGGTGTTGTCCTCGTCACCGTACATGTAACACTGATTCGCTATCGCGCATGCGTCATGCTGGTGAATAAATTCAGGTATTGGATAAGTTGAGTAAGTTAAGATATAGCCATTGATGTACAACGTATAACCATGGATACATTAGATATACCCATACATACATAATACATAACCATGGATACATAATATACAACACTGGATACATAAGATATAACCATGCATACATAATATATAACCATGGATACATAATATATAACCATGGATACACAAGATATAACCATGCATACATAAGATATAACCATGGATACATAATATACAACACTGGATACATAAGATATAACCATGGATACACAAGATATAACCATGCATACATAATATATAACCATGGATACATAATATACAATACTGGATACATAAGATATAACCATGGATACATAATATATAGCCATGCATAGATAATATATAGCCATGCATACATAATAAATAACTATGGTTACATAATATACAACAATGTATACATAATATATAGCCATGGATACATAATATATAGCCATGCATAGATAATATATAACCATGCATACATAATATATAACCATGGTTACATAATATACAACAATGTATACATAATATATAACCATGGATACATAAAATATAGCCATGGATACATAGGATATAACAATGGATACATAATATAACCATGGATACATAAGATATAACCATGGATATATAACATACAACACTGTATACATAATATACACTGTTCATTGCTAGCAATACAGCAGTACATTGACAGTACACTGCTCACTGCCAGCAATACAGCAGTACATTGACAGTACACTATTCACTGCTAGCAATACAGCAGTACATTGACAGTACACTGTTCACTGCTAGCAATACAGCAGTACACTGTTCACTGACAGCAATACAGCAGTACATTGACAGTACACTGTTCACTGCCAGCAATACAGCAATACACTGCTCACTGCCAGCAATACAGCAGTACACTGTTCACTGCCAGCAATACAGCATTACATGGACAGAACACTGCCCACTGCTAGCAATACAGCAGTACACTGCTCACTGCCAGCAATACAGCAGTACACTGTTCACTGCTAGCAATACAGCAGTACATTGACAGTACACTGTTCACTGCCAGCAATACAGCAGTACATTGACAGTACACTGTTCACTGCCAGCAACACAGCATTACATTGACAGTACACTGCTCACTGCTAGCAATACAGCAGTACACTGCTCACTACCAGCAATACAGCAGTACACTGTTCACTGCCAGCAATAAAGCAGTACACTGTTCACTGCCAGCAATACAGCAGTACATTGACAGTACACTGTTCACTGCTAGCAATACATCAGTACACTGTTCACTGCTAGCAATACAGCAGTACACTGCTCACTGCTAGCAATACAGCAGTACACTGCTCACTACCAGCAATACAGCAGTACACTGCTCATTACCAGCAATACAGCAGTACATTGACAGTACACTGCTCACTGCTAGTAATACAGCAGTACACTGTTCACTGCCAGCCATACAGCAGTACACTGTTCACTACCAGCAATACAGCAGTACATTGACAGTACACTGCTCACTGCTAGCAATACAGCAGTACACAGCTCACTGCCAGCAATACAGCAGTACACTGTTCACTACCAGCACTACAGCAGTACATTGACAGTACACTGTTCACTGCCAGCAATACAGCAGTACATTGACAGTACACTGCTCACTGCTAGCAATACAGCAGTACACTGTTCACTGCCAGCAATACAGCAGTACATTGACAGTACACTGCTCACTGCCAGCAATACAGCAGTACACTGTTCACTGCCAGCAATACAGCAGTACATTGCCAGTACACTGTTCACTGCCAGCAATACAGCAGTACATTGACAGTACACTGCTCACTGCTAGCAATACAGCAGTACACTGTTCACTGCCAGCAATACAGCAGTACACAGCTCACTACCAGCAATACAGCAGTACACTGTTCACTGCCAGCAATGCATTAGTACACTGCTCACTGCCAGCAATACAGCAGTACACTGTTCACTACCAGCAATACAGCAGTACATTGACAGTACACTGTTCACTGCCAGCAATACAGCAGTACATTGACAGTACACTGTTCACTGCCAGCAATACAGCAGTACACTGTTCACTGCCAGCAATACAGCAGTACATTGACAGTACACTGCTCACTACCAGCAATACAGCAGTACATTGACAGTACACTGTTCACTGCTAGCAATACAGCAGTACACTGCTCACTACCAGCAATACAGCTGTACACTGCTCACTGCCAGCAATACAGCAGTACACTGTTCACTGCCAGCAATATAGCGGTACATTGACAGTAAACTGCTCACTGATAGCAATACAGCGGTACACTGCTCACTACCAGCAATACAGCAGTACACTGTTCACTGCCAACAATACAGCAGTACATTGACAGTACACTGCTCACTGCTAGCAATACAGCAGTACACTGCTCACAGCCAACAATACAGCAGTACACTGCCAGCAATGCAGCAGTACACTGCTCACTGCCAGCAATACAGCAGTACACTGTTCACTGCCAGCAATACACTGTTCACTGCTAGCAATACAGCAGTACATTGACAGTACACTGCTCACTGCTAGCAATACAGCAGTACACTGCTCACTGCCAGCAATACACTGCCCACTGCCAGCAATACACTGTTCACAGCCAGTAATACAGCAGTACATTGACAGTACACTGTTCACTGCCAGCAATACAACAGTACACTCTTCACTGCCAGCAATACAGCAGTACATTGACAGTACACTGTTCACTACCAGCAGTACATTGACAGTACAATGTTCACTACCAGCAATACAGCAGTTCACTGTTCACTGCTAGCAATACAGCAGTACATTGACAGTACACTGCTCACTGCCAGCAATACAGCAGTACACAGCTCACTGCCAGCAATACAGCAGTACACTGCCCACTGCCAGCAATACAGCAGTACACTGTTCACTGCCAGCAATACAGCAGTACATTGACAGTACACGGTTCACTGCCAGCAATACAACAGTACACTGTTCACTGCCAGCAATACAGCAGTACATTGACAGTACACTCTTCACTACCAGCAATACAGCAGTACACTGTTCACTACCAGCAATACAGCAGTACACTGTTCACTGCTAGCAATACAGCAGTACATTGACAGTACACTGCTCACTGCCAGCAATACAGCAGTACACAGCTCACTACTAGTAATACAGCAGTACACTTTTCACTGCCAGCAATACAGCAGTACATTGACAGTACACTGTTCACTGCTAGCAATAAAGCAGTACACTGCTCACCACCAGCAATACAGCAGTACAATGTTCACTGCCAGCAGCAATACAGCAGTACATTGACAGTACACTGTTCACTGATAGCAATACAGCAGTACATTGACAGTACACTGTTCACTGCTAGCAATACAGCAGTACACTGCTCACTACCAGCAATACAGCAGTACACTGTTCACTGCCAGCAATACAGCAGTACATTGACGTACACTGTTCACTGCTAGCAATACAGCAGTACATTGACAGTACACTGTTCACTGCTAGCAATACAGCAATACATTGACAGTACACTGTTCACTGCTAGCAGTACACTGCTCACTACCAGCAATACAGCAGTACACTGTTCACTGCCAGCAATACAGCATTACATTGACAGTACACTGTTCACTGCCAGCAATACAGCAGTACATTGACAGTACACTGCTCACTGCTAGCAATACAGCAGTACATTGACAGTACACTATTCACTGCCAGCAATACATTGACAGTACACTGTTCACTGCCAGCAATACAACAGTATACTGTTCACTGCCAGCAATACAGCAGTACATTGACAGTACACTGTTCACTGCTAGCAATACAGCAATACATTGACAGTACACTGCTCACTACAAGCAATACAGCAGTACACAGCTCACTACCAGCAATACAGTAGTACACTGATCACTGCCAGCAATACAGCAGTACATTGACAGTACACTGTTCACTGCTAGCAATACAGCAGTACACTGCTCACTACCAGCAATACAGCAGTACACTGTTCACTGCCAGCAATACAGCAGTACATTGACAGCACACTGCTCACTACCAGCAATACAGCAGTACATTGACAGTATACTGTTCACTGCCAGCAATACAGCAGTACATTAACAGTACACTGCTCACTGCTAGCAATACAGCAGTACACTGCTCACTACCAGCAATACAGCAGTACACTGTTCACTGCCAGCAATACAGCAGTATACTGACAGTACACTGCTCACTGCCAGCAATACAGCAGTACACTGGCAGTCCGAGCGAATATTCCTAATAGATACACATCACTAACCATACAGTACTCACGTGGTGGAAATATGTATGTTTTACTATGCAGTGTGGGTAGAATGGTAGTCAAGTGATGTGGCGTGGTCGTCTGCTGTGGTAGTGAATTAGTCGGCTGCGATCGCATTGTGGATCCTCCGGAATTCTGTGAACCTACAGCAGACGAGGGGCAGTTTTTTCTTTTTGTACGGGAATATAAAAATCATAGAGTATGATTATATTTCAGAACCATGCACTTACTTCTGTCCGTAAGGCCCCACAATTCCATCTTTTTTTTATCGAAATATATCGTATCTTGAGAAATTTTGGCTTGTGAAAATGATATTTTACGGTGCGCGGTATACACCAGAACTACGTTTTCCCCCCGATTTTCGTGCCAAAAAGTGGGTGCGCGTTATACATGATAGCGCGTTATACATAGCAAATTACGGTAGCTCAGTATTATGCATTTTCTGAGGTGACTTTCAATTCTCACGGCTTGGGGGAAAATGTTGAAGCTGTGAGAATTGAAAGTTCCGGCCAGGGACCTTTCTAAAGTGACCCACAGGCATCATATGAAGTGGTGAAATATCTGTCTCAATTGACCAGCATGAAAAACAATACGTCCAGTCTAAATTTACTAATATTAGCTTGGTATTATGCATTTTCTGAGGTGACTTTCAATTCTCATATTAGCGACGCCTCCTGGAGAGATTAGTCATTTTAGATTTGTGGAGGATAGTGCAATGATACAGACAGACAGAGACCCATTCCAGAGTCTCCTCTGGTTCTTTTACGTGCACTGTGTACAGCACCGACACAATACTTCGGTTTAACGTCCCATCTGAAAGACTGTTAATTTTATTAGGGTCAGATGGGGGATCTAACCTGCGATCCCTGGATTACCAGTCCAGCTTGTTACCACTGGACTACATATCTGTAGAATTATTCAATTGTAGAGTAACTTTTCTTAACCCATTTGATTCTGGATACCGTTCAAACAGTATATGCAAAGAACATAGAGCCAGATCAAGCACCACGGAACGTTCCGTCTGATCAGGCTCTATGCTGTTTGCTATTCAGATGGTCTTGCTAAGACACTTGGCTATGTAGCAAACAATATAGATCCTGATCAACAGGCAGCGCGACACTGCGGCTGATCTGGATCTATGTTGTTTGCAAAAGTCTTTAAATGTATCCAGAATGAAATGGGTTAAAGGAACGTTTTGCAAGAATCTTGAGACATATGGTGTTCCCGGTCACTAATATTTACACTATTTAGAGAAAGTGACTTATTATGGGAATACATAATGAAGAAAGATAAGTTTGAAATACACAGAAAGTATGAACTTATATGAAGGTTGTTAAAAGGACACATGTCTGTCGGAGAGATGTTGACAGCTCATATGTGTCCTTCATATCTCCCAAGATCCTTGTTATTATATTGTGTAGCAAATGAGCTGGGCAAGTTAGCCCATGTTCATCATCACCACATTTCATATTGTTGTAAATCTACTTAAAATTAAATGATTATGACAGCCCTATCCATCCATGGGTATGTCCAATACAAAGATCTTCTGCATAAGTTTCAGCCGGATAAGTCACTTATATCATTTATGGTATGAGTATTATAGACATACCCCTCATACAAAATTCCAGGTAATAACATAATCACTACATTCAGATTAGGGCCTGCCTTCACTCGGATAATCTACATTAAGGGTGTCATATTCTATGCATGGACCAGTTTCCTGCACATAGGGAGGCACACGTCATAAAACATAATGTTGTCTGTCCTTGCTCATACAATAATAAAATATTACTTATTTACGTTCAATTTATCGTCGCTACCGTTTGCCCATATGAGCGACGCCTCCTGAAGAGATTAGACATTTTAGATTTTTGGAGGATAGTTCAATGATACAGACAGAGACCCATTCCAGCGTCTGCTCTGTTTCTTTTATGTGCACGGTGTAAAACAACGACACGAGACCTCGGTTTATCATCACATCTGAAAGACTGTTAATTTTATTAGGGTCAGATGGGGGATTCAGAACCTGAGAACTTATTATAAATGATATAAAACATGTAACCAGTGTATTGGGAACACAGGAAGTGTCACTGTTGGTTGCAGATCCCTAAAAATAAGTTTTTTTTATTGCTTTTCACACCTGTGGCAAACAGGATAAGGCTTAATTTGGTCCACAATAGTCAGAACTTGTGGTGGCACACGGCCTCAAGGGTGTTCAGGTAGCAGACTTCAGACCGGACCAGCGGACCTGGCACCGCACTGGATGCTACCGGTAGTTACCTGAGATCCAGTGATAGATATTACAATATCGAGCAAAGTGAAGAAATCCGATCTGGGTCACCTCGCAAGATTGGAAGTACAATGTCATATTGAGGAAAACTACAGCAATCACCTCAAAATATAATTATACAGATGGATCAAAATGCCCCGATTCTGACAAAGTAGCTGCAGCTGTAGTCATGCCATCCCTACAATGTGAATATGTAGAAAGTTGCTGGATAGTAGATAATAATTCACCGAAAAATGTGATATTATTTGACTCACTTTCATCACTGGTCTCATTACAATCAAGGAATAGTAAGTCTAGACCAGATCTAATCAAAGACATAGGTAAATTACATAATGAGGGTTTGAACTTGGACCTTCAGGTTACCATAGCATGGTGTGCAGCAGTGCACATATAGGTATCACTGGAAATGAGTTGGCTGACAGGGCAGCCAAGTCGGGCCTGGAGCATACAAATGTAGAAAATAATGTGAAGCTCGCACCCATGGGCTGAAACAATTACCCGTTGGAGCCAAACTTTATATAATAGGCCTTTTAAACAAACCAATAAGTTGAGCTCTGTGGGGCTCAGTTGACCGGTGCCTAATATTCCCATTCTATGAAAATAGATAAGTGCATTAGTAGACTGAGACTGGGGACAAATCTGTTGCCTGGTAATGATGGACAACATATACTTAAATTGGATCCGGTTTGTCCCACATGTCGGGTGAAGTACACCACCGAACATTTTCCGCTAGACTGTAGTGTGCACGGGACTCATCGAGCTGATCTGCGGGCTGCTGTTGCAATCTTGAGAATGTCCTCAACCCCAGAAAGGCTGCCCAAACATCAGTATACAAAGCTCTGGAGACCTACATCTTAGACTGTCAGATGTCCGACAAAATATAGAGGACCTGTGCAGTTATGGCTGGCTCAGACACAAGTTCCCATACTTTTGCAGCTTGTTAGTAGATCAATAAACCAGTTAGTAGTGCAGAAACTAGCCTCACTAGAGTCCTTTCCGAAAAGCAATTTTATTGCCGGTTTCTCATCATTTGAGTGGGAGATTTTTGACCCCAGGTGAAAGAGTTTACTTAAATTACATCTTAGGGCTCTTTTAGGGCTACAGTCATCACTATAACTTAAATCAATATAAATTTGGGAAAATCTACCAACGACCTGGAAAAAAATAATTTTATATATATATATCAATACCCCCACTAATAGAACCCTTCGGACAGATCCCACGCTTATGCCTCTGTCCACACAGCCACGTTAATATATTATGAAAATAAATAACTACTTATCAGTTAATACAATAGTTTCAGTAATATAAGTAATTACTTATATGACCCCCCTATTTTTGTATTAATATCGCCTCTCCCCACTGTGACCAAATATGTAGGCAGGGCTGTACAAATAGTTTTCAAGGCCACTTGTCCAGGACAAGTGACTCAAAAAGCCACTTGTCCTGACCAGGATGCCACTTGTCCAATAATATTTTGCCAAAACAGCAATTAAAAATGTGATATCATATGTATCTTTACGTATAGGCTAATTGAGACAGAGACAAGATCATGATGATGTAATTCAGTTTTTACTCTTATTTACATAAATTATCTAAATAAATAAAGAATCATTATTACACATAAACTAATAATAATTATTTACAACACACATTTCTTAACACTTATGCCCGTGGACATGACAACCGCCTTTTCCACAGGCAAGCCACTGCCTGGTGGCCTTCTCAGCATCAAAGTCTTGCAGAGAAGGCCCAGTTCTCTTCAGTTCACTTAATGGCACTCGGGCTGGTCCTTAATAGTCTGGCGTACACCTCACTAACAGGCACCTCACTGCTCTGCTGCTGTTGCCTCATAAGCATCTTCAACTGCACATACTCCGTCTGAATCTGGCTGTGACTAGCCTCAGGGAACACAGCCATCATATGGTTCAGGATGTCCTGTAGATCTTCTTTTCCGTGGCTGGCCAGCTGATGTCGCTCACTTGGGACGGACCTGTAGTCCAGGGCCTGGAAGGACGTCAGTGGTTTCTCGTTGAAGTTCTGGAACCTGCAAATATACATGCATATCACTACATAATTATGAATTCAAAATGGAATCATCAGTGAGTGTACTCATTCAATACTCAGTGTGTTCTTTTTAGCCTCCCCACTTTCATCTTCACTTTTCCGTTTAGAACTAAATAATTTAAGTAAACTCATATTGATCTTAACACGACAGCGCAGTTTAATAGAATAATTAATATGGACGAAATGTGCAGTCCGATAGTTATTTACCGTAAAATCTTTATCTCAACCAGCCGATCAGAATATAGTATCAACCACGCATAAAGAACGCCTTCATCACTTGCTCAGCCCAGGGTTAGGTTCAAAACGCGTGGTTGATGTCATTATTCAGTTGGGTGGTTGAGAAAAAAGACTTACCGTTATTTACAGTATATTTCTATATAAAATTGAGTAAATCATAACGGTTGGCTGATCTTGAACTTTAATTGCTCTAATTATATCATGAAATTAAAAAACACAACTTACCTCTTTAAAAATAGTGACGTTTTCTGCGCCTCGGCAAAAAAGACAGAATTGACGCATGTATCGGCGAATATCAATCAGTGTTTGCAGTCTGTAATGGTAATCAGGCCACATTAATTGCCCACGTTTGTAGCACGCGTCCATCATAACAAATCAACCCAATCAGGCCTCATTCATCTATTATGTATGTCCACTCTTAATCTTTAAATTAGCGAGTGTTTTCACAGTTCATCGCATTGTTTACATTCACAATCGGCATATGTGTGATCACACAACACACGTACACGGTGTTTCATTGGATTTCTACCGGTAATTCATCCGTTTTTTGGCGCGAAAGTAAATAGAGCCGGGTTATTTTTAGATTTTCTGGGGTTTTTTAGATTTTCTGTCAAAAAAGATTATTATGATTTTTGAAAAAGGCTGATTTATGACAGTCAAAAGGGTCATACACAATACACAGATACGATTTTGTGTTTACCCAATAATTTTATGGTAAAATTGTATAAATTATTAATACAGTCACAATGTATTAGAAAATGTAAGGTTCAACACCTTAGGTCATGTCATATAGCGATAACCAGAAGGCTGTTCCACCAATTGAACCGCGTAATCGGTAAGTCATGGTTATACACAAACATCAACGTTTTTAAATCCCATATACTGGAAATTGGAGTCACATTAGTATCCTTTATCTACTATCATTTATTTCTATGAATAATTGAGAAATAAAATGTTTGAACTAAAGTTGAGGAAAGATATTGTTATTGACTTTCAATTCTCACAACTTACGATTCTTATACCCGTAGCGTGAGCCCCGTAAGTCACAACTAGCGAACTTACGATCCTCACGGACTTACGGGGCTCACGCTACACCGGGTTATTTTTAGATTTTCTGGGTTTTTTAGATTTTCTGTCAAAAAAGATTATTATGATTTTTGAAAAAGGCACTTGTCCGGGACTAACGTTTGAAATTAGCCACTTGTCCGGGACTAACGTTTGAAATTAGCCACTTGTCCGGGACTAACGTTTGAAATTAGCCACTTGTCCGCCGTAATTTTCGACTTGTCCCGGGCGTCGGGCGATAGGATTTGTACAGCCCTGGTAGGAGACAAACATTTGTTCATCTCTTCATAAAATCTGCCCTAAACTAATAGAATTAATCATATATATGGGAATAATATTGTCTGAGTCAGACCAGGTGAAATCCAGAGCCCCTGGTCCAATCCACCCAGAGTAGTAGGTAAGATATCCCTTATCAAAACTGACCAAACATAGAGATTTCTTCAAAAACAAATATTTAGCACAATTTTGAACCCAATACTTTCTCAAATTATCCGATTTATCCAGATTATTTGTATATTTTTCAGAAGCATTAACATGTTATTGACCCAAAATTATCAATTAAGGTAGCCTGATTATAGTAGGATCATAATTGAGGCCCCTATGCTATGACATATGTGTAATGTTCAGTTTTTGGTCAATTACACAAAAGATTGAAAGTATAAAGGGATAAAAAAATCCCCATGTATACATAATAAAATATTATATACATAATTAAACAAACTAGAGTGAGGTTGGTAAAATTTCCAAGAAAATGCCCTTTGAGATTGTTGCCATATAAAGTGAGAAATCTGATTTATTATACCACATGTGTCATGCATACACCATAACCTAGTTTTTATGATCATTTATCTAATATCACCAGAATGTTTATGCCTTTCTATAAACATCAATATGATATGGACTTCAAACAATTAAATATGGTTACATAACTGTATTATTACCACAGTTGAGGCCCTTATGCTGTGACATATGGGCAATGTTGTCCAATTCTAACTTTTTGGGATTATATGCATACATAACCTAGTTTTTATGATCATTTATCTAATATCCACAGAATGTTTATGCTTTTCTATAAACACCAATATGATATTGACTTCAAATAATCAAATAAGGATACCTAACTGTATTATTACCACAGTTGAGGCCCTTATGCTATGACATATGGGCAATGTTGTCCAATTCTGACTTTTTGGGATTATATGCATACATAACCTAGTTTTTATGAGTTGAGGCCCTAATGCTATGACATATGTGTAATGTCAAAATGTAGTGTTTTTGTTCAGTTTTTGGTCAATTACACAAAAGATTGAAAGTATAAAGGGATAAAAATCCCCATGTATACATAATAAAATATTATATACATAATTAAACAAACTAGAGTGAGGTTGGTAAAATTTCCAAGAAAATGCCCTTTGAGATTTTCTCCATATAAAGTGAGAAATCTGATTTATTATACCACATGTGTCATGCATACATAACCTAGTTTTTATGATCATTTATCTAATATCCACAGAATGTTTATGCCTTTCTATAAACATCAATATGATATTGACTTCAAACAATGAAATACGGTTACATAACTGTATTATTACCACAGTTGAGGCCCTTATGCTGTGACATATATATGGGCAATGTTGTCCAATTCTGACTTTTTGTTTTGGGATTATGTGCTCAGTCAAACTATCCTGTGCTCCAGTGCTTCTTGGGATAAATATCCTAAAATGTATAGAATATAACACTATGCTTATTGCAAGCTGTTATAATTTCCCCTTACCCCCTAGATCCGCACCTGAAATAACCCTTTCTGGTCTGTATTTTGATCCCCACGCTAACAAAGGTCAACTCGGTACACATTCCTGAGGCAGAGGAATGATAATATGAACATATATCTCAAAATTCTCGCAAAAATGATATTTTATCCCTGGAATTATACTAGGGTGTTCCAGGAAATTTCAATTATCATTTCAGGTCACTATTTTATGTAATTCTTCATTGTCCAAATCCATGCAAGAATCCAGTTTAGTTTAATTTAGTAAAAGAAGCATAGATAGGAACATTATGACAGCAAACCGCCTATCAATGGGAATAGTCTTGTCGCGAAAAATGCCTGCGTGCTGTCGGTCTATCTCCAAGTAAGCATGAACAACCGAACCGGATTACTGCCATACAAGTTTTTTCATTCGACAAGGATCTACGGTTATTATTTGTTTGGCTATTCCCTGTGTGACTGTCTTTTTAATGTAAATACATTTGTGTACTTGAGTATATTTCAAACATTATTACAATTTTACTGGCTCTACTAAGGAGACCGTTGGAATTGCTACGGAAGTGTTTTTTAACGTACTGATCATAAATGTTGTCGCACAGGGGTATAGTTGTTATTTTATAACAATTAATGATCCCAGTACACGGG
>CM026396.1:11906699-11951761 GCA_014843695.1 Archivesica marissinica | reverse complement strand
TGGGTAAGCACAGTTATCAACTATATGATTAAACAAACTACATACATAAGGTGATATAAAAGATTGTGTATCAATGAAAAAATCAGACACATTATTTTCATAATCACTACTCTTATAACGGTTTAACGTAGAAATTGTTTTTTTCTATTTCTTCTACAGTCTATCTAATTGATCAATATTTACAGTTTCGTCACGTGACACATTGTGATCATTTATATTAAATCGACCTTGAGATTCATTAGAAATATTCGAAAAATGAGTTACAAATTCTTCCAAATCCACGTTATTAGTATTAGCAGTGGTAGTATTAGTTTTAAATTTCTTAATATATTTCCAAAATTTACGCAGAGACTTCTTGCTCATATCTGACAATTTAATTTTCTCTTTATAATAGAAGCTTGACTTAGCTTTACGCTTTATTCCATTGAAAACCCGCTTCGTGTTTAAAAAAATTAGTTTATTTTCATCAGACCTATCAAACATAAATCGCCGTTTGGCTGCAAAAAAAATATGCTTTGCTGTTCTACAATGTTCATCAAACCAAGGAGATTTCTTATTTTTAAATTTCGGAGGACTATTTACTGTCCTTGCAAAACATTTAAAAGAGATGTCATGAGCTAAATTTGAAAACTCGTTCATACAATGATCTATATCATATTCTCCCGATAACAATTTGCTATTAATACTGTCAAATAATAAACATGCCATTTACTTCTTCTAGAAAAGACTCTTTTTGGATATATCCCAGAAAATTTTATTTTACAGAATCATTGTGTGGTAAATCTATACAATAACAAATACAATAGGACAATGATCCGAGAACTCTGTTATATCAAGAACACAAACATCTGTTATATCTTGATAATCCTCATATCCCGTAATAATATAGTCAACTAAACTAGAATTGGTTTATTTTTCAAAGTAGAGTGAAAAGTACACCTTACGTCATCGTGGTGGCCATTTATTATACACATGTCATTTTCTTTACAAATATTTAATAGGTTTAACCCACAATTGTTGATCTGTTGATCTTGGTTACGTCTAACAGGTAAACTGGTCGTCTGCGCATCAGAATGTGGTATATCAACATAACGGTCAAGGTTTAGATTAGGGATATAATCGACCGAGTCACCCGTGCGAGAATTTAGGTCACCTACCAAATAAACAGCACCACGGTCACTATAATTACGTATTTCAATATTAATATGCTCAAAAAAATCAAATTCATATACTGTAGAATTATTGTTTCTATACAAAGCTGAATGTTCAGGCGGTATGTAGCTCACACAAAAATAATAATCAGATTTGGCACGAGTAAAATGCTTATCAAGTTTATACAAAATTATACCTCTCACATCTAAGTTAATAAGCTCTAAATACTGTTTATAGCATTCTTTATAAAACACAATAACTCCCCCGCTATCTCGTTTAGCCCTTTTATTTGACTTTGGACGAGGGCAGTTAAAATTATCAAAACCTTCAATTTTAATATTTGTGTTAATATTCGCATAATCCGAAGCCTTTTGTTTGATCATGAGTTTATCTGGGAAATGGTTGAACTTTACAACAATGGTTCCCTTTTTTGTATTATCAAATTTATTGCCTAGTCTATGGGCCCGCTCGATTTTAATGCTAGTTTCTGCATCATTGGGTTCCAATATATCTTTACAGTGCTCAAGCACAGTATTCGCACACTTTTCAGATCGCCTACTTTCAACAGTACCTAGTTCATCAAAGCCAAATAACGTACAAGATGAATACTTTTTTTTAATAAATATAATTTTTATAATATTGATACCTTTTAATAATACCTTATGTCTTACAGAAACCTGTCAAGTTCCAAAAGATAAAACGAGAAAATGTTGTGTTTACCTCCGGGTACTATCTAAACCATCACCAACATAACAACAGTTTGCATGAAGGAATATCACTTCTAAAATTCAATATCAATATTCCTTAGATGCACTTTTAGACCGTTACAGATATGTTATATTATAATCCGTGTCTTTTATCGCGATATAAAAATCTACAAATACCTAACATCGATTCATTATGGATCTACCAAACATTATGGATCTACCTAACATTATGGATCTACCTAACATTATGGATCTACCTAACATTATGGATCTACCTAACATTTTAGATCTACCAAACATTATGGATCTACCACACATTATGGATCTACCTAACATTATAGATCTACCTAACATTATGGTTCTACCTAACATTATGGATCTACCAAACATTATGGATCTACCTAATATTATGGTTCTACCTAACATTATGGATCTACCTAACATTATGGATCTACCACACATTATGGATCTACCTAACATTATAGATCTACCACACATTATGGATCTACCTAACATTATAGATCTACCACACATTATGGATCTACCTAACATTATGGATCTACCACACATTATGGATCTACCTAACAACACCACACATTATGGATCTACCACACATTATGGATCTACCTAACATTATGGATCTACCTAACATTTTAGATCTACCTAACATTATAGATCTACCTAATATTATGGATCTACCTAACATTATGGATCTACCTAACATTATGGATCTACCTAACATTATAGATCTACCACACATTATGGATCTACCTAACATTATAGATCTACCACACATTATGGATCTACCTAACATTATGGATCTACCACACATTATGGATCTACCACACATTATGGATCTACCACACATTATAGATCTACCACACATTATGGATCTACCACACATTATGGATCTACCTAACATTATAGATCTACCACACATTATGGATCTACCTAACATTATGGATCTACCACACATTATGGATCTACCTAACATTATAGATCTACCACACATTATGGATCTACCTAACATTATGGATCTACCACACATTATGGATCTACCACACATTATGGATCTACCTAATATTATGGTTCTACCTAACATTATGGATCTACCTAACATTATAGATCTACCACACATTATGGATCTACCTAACATTATGGATCTACCACACATTATGGATCTACCACACATTATGGTTCTACCTAACATTATGGATCTACCAAACATTATAGATCTACCTAACATTATGGTTCTACATAGCATTATGGTTCTACCTAACATTATAGATCTACATAACATTATGGATCTACCTAACATTATGGTTCTACCTAATATTATGGATCTACCTAACATTTTAGATCTACCACACATTATGGATCTACCAAACATTATGGATCTACCTAACATTATGGATCTACCTAACACTAGAAATGGTCAGTTTCTGTTTTGTGAAACTGAAAACCAAAACATAGTCTTTAAAAAAAGGTAAGTTTTGAAATCATGTCCTGCAAGACGCTATGAAATGAATGGTACCATTTAGTTTAAACATATTTATTCGTTCATTATGTACAGTACATATCTATACAAACGAAAATGGATTTAATCGGAAGCTTAACCCTTTCAACCCCACAGGCCTCTAAATAGGCTTATGAAAAGTGTAGATCCAGATGAGCCGGCTCATAACGAGCCGTCTCATCAGGATCTGCACTTTTTTGCCAGTAATAATTATTACTATTTTTAGATAAAATTACCCATTTTGATAAATGAACTGATCCAAATGTAATTTTGTTATTAATTTATTGGTCTAAAAATATCATGGACCAGTCCATGTCAGTTACTTGGGGTTGAAAGGGTTCAAGCTTATTGTGATTATCTCCAGGGTACCATTTGTGATCACTAGACATAGAAAACATACTTGTATTTCGTTTCAGCAAGTTTTGTTCAAATATATGCCATGCGTCAGTGGCAGAGTATATACACGAATATGTTCTCTTGGTGCGTGTATTCATTTTGAGATGCTGAAATCGTACCAAGAACGTTGACCTATTTCGATAAACAAAATATCAAAATGCAAAGATCACATAAATGTCATCATAAATAGTGTTTTATGATAGTTATTGAATCGTAAATGACACGGAAATGAACACAGTACAGTCTGTAACGACGAGATTTACGGTGATGTATTCCTAGCATATAGTGGTATCCAGGGATATCACACAGAAATCTCACTCACATAATATTGTATAAATCTTAGAAGTGCAGAACTAGAATCTGTTGATAAAGTGTCATATTTTCTACAGTGAAATAAGTAGTGCTCAGTATTTTCTATTTCGGAACTACATTCACATACAGAATTGTCTTTCAAATGGTTCCTATGTATAGGTCATCATACAAATTACTGCACTGGGAATTAGTCTAGACTACAAGGATTCTGTACTTTTATAGTGTTCATAGAAGTAATAACACAGGTCAAACTAGCAATGCAAACCTCGACATGGACCGTATAGCCCAACCAAACCTCGGCATGGATCCTATAGCCCAAGAACCCTCGGCATAGATCGTATAGTCCAACCAAACCTCGGCATGGATCCTATAGCCCAAGAACCCTCGGCATAGATCGTATAGTCCAACCAAACCTCGGCATGGATCGTATCGTCCAACAACCCTCGGCATGGATCGCATAGTCCAACCAAACCTCGGCATGGATCGTATAGCCCAACCAAACCTCGGCATGGATCGTATAGCCCAACAACCCTCGGCATGGATCGTATCGTCCAACAACCCTCGGCATGGATCGTATCGTCCAACCAAACCTCGGCATGGATCGTATCGTCCAACCAAACCTCGGCATGGATCGTATAGTCCAACCAAACCTCGGCATGGATCGTATCGTCCAACCAACCCTCGGCATGGATCCTATAGCCCAACCAAACCTCGGCATGGATCGTATAGTCCAACCAAACCTCGGCATGGATCGTATAGTCCAACCAAACCTCGGCATGGATCGTATAGTCCAACCAAACCTCGGCATGGATCGTATAGCCCAACAACCTTCGGCATGGATCGTATAGTCCAACCAAACATCGGCATGGATCGTATAGCCCAACCAAACCTCGGCATAGATCGTATAGTTCAACCAAACCTCGACATAGATCGTATAGTCCAACCAAACCTCACATGGATCGTATAGTCCAACCAAACCTCGACATAGATCGTATAGTCCAACCAAACCTCGACATGGATCGTATAGTCCAACCAAACATCGACATGGATCGTATAGCCCAACCAACCCTCGACATGGACCGTATAGTCCAACCAAACCAAACCTCGACATGGACCGTATAGTCCAACCAAACCAAACCTCGACATGGACCGTATAGTCCAACCAAACCAAACCTCGGCATGGATCGTATAGTCCAACCAAACCAAACCTCGGCATAGATCGTATAGCCCAACCAAACCTCGGCATGGATCGTATAGTCCAACCAAACTTCGACATGGATCGTATAGCCCAACAACCCTCGGCGTGGAACGTATAGCCAACCAAACCTCGGCATAGATCGTATAGTCCAACCAAACCTCGGCATGGATCGTATAGCCCAACAACCCTCGGCGTGGAACGTATAGCCAACCAAACCTCGGCATAGATCGTATAGTCCAACCAAACCTCGGCATGGATCGTATAGTCCAACCAAACCTCGGCATAGATCGTATAGCCCAACCAAACCTCGGCATAGATCGTATAGTCCAACCAAACCTCGACATAGATCGTATAGTCCAACCAAACCTCGACATGGATCGTATAGTCCAACCAAACCTCGACATAGATCGTATAGTCCAACCAAACCTCGACATGGATCGTATAGTCCAACCAAACCTCGACATAGATCGTATAGTCCAACCAAACCTCGACATGGATCGTATAGCCCAACCAAACCTCGGCATGGATCGTATAGTCCAACCAAACCTCGGCATAGATCGTATAGCCCAACCAAACCTCGGCATAGATCGTATAGTCCAACCAAACCTCGACATAGATCGTATAGTCCAACCAAACCTCGACATGGATCGTATAGTCCAACCAAACCTCGACATAGATCGTATAGTCCAACCAAACCTCGACATAGATCGTATAGTCCAACCAAACCTCGGCATGGATCGCATAGTCCAACCAAACCTCGGCATGGATCGTATAGTCCAACCAAACCTCGTCATAGATGGTATAGCCCAACCAAGCTTCGGCATGGACCGCATAGCCCAACCAAACCTCGGCATGGATCGTATAGTCCAACAAAACCTCGGCATGGATCGCATAGCCCAACCAAACCTCGGCATGGACCGCATAGCCCAACCAAACATCGGCATGGATCGTATAGCCAAACCAAACCTCGACATGGATCGCATAGTCCAACCAAACCTCGGCATGGATCGTATAGTCCAACCAAACATCGGCATATATCGTATAGTCCAACCAAACCTCGACATGGATCGTATCGTCCAACCAAACCTCGGCATGGATCGTATAGTCCAACCAAACATCGGCATGGATCGTATAGCCAAACCAAACCTCGACATGGATCGCATAGTCCAACCAAACCTCGGCATGGATCGTATAGTCCAACCAAACATCGGCATATATCGTATAGTCCAACCAAACCTCGACATGGATCGTATCGTCCAACCAAACCTCGGCATAGATCGTATAGTCCAACCAAACCTCGGCATGGATCGTATAGTCCAACCAAACATCGGCATGGATCGTATAGTCCAACCAAACCTCGACATGGATCGTATAGTCCAACCAAACCTCGGCATGGATCGTATAGTCCAACCAAACATCGGCATAGATCGTATAGTCCAACCAACCCTCGACATGGATCGTATAGTCCAACCAAACATCGGCATATATCGTATAGTCCAACCAAACCTCGACATGGATCGTATCGTCCAACCAAACCTCGGCATAGATCGTATAGTCCAACCAAACCTCGGCATGGATCGTATAGTCCAACCAAACATCGGCATGGATCGTATAGTCCAACCAAACCTCGACATGGATCGTATAGTCCAACCAAACCTCGGCATGGATCGTATAGTCCAACCAAACATCGGCATAGATCGTATAGTCCAACCAACCCTCGACATGGATCGTATAGTCCAACCAAACCTCGGCATGGATCGTATAGTCCAACCAAACCTCGGCACGAATCGAATAGTCCAACCAACCCTCGACATGGATCGTATAGTCCAACCAAACCTCGGCATGGACCGAATAGTCCAACCAAACCTCGACATGGATCGTATAGTCCAACCAATCCTCGGCATGGATCGCATAGTCCAACCAAACCTCGGCATGGATCGTATAGTCCAACCAAACCTCGACATGGACCGTATAGTCCAACCAAACCAAACCTCGGCATAGATCGCATAGTCCAACCAAACTTCGACATGGATCGTATAGCCCAACAACCCTCGGCGTGGAACGTATAGCCAAACAACCCTCGGCATAGATCGTATAGCCCAACCAAACCTCGGCGTATGTGCGTCAACGTAATGTAACAGCCCCAGTCTGCTGGTATCGGGCTGCAAGACGATCAATCGTCTTCCGACAGCACCCGAACCGACGCGCGACCACCCTGGCGGACATCCACACCCGCAAGCATCCCAATTGCCTGATTTCGCTCGTTTTCCGAAAGCCGTGGCATATCGAAAACAGTGAAAAATTAAAAACGATTTTTAATTTTCCGAATAGCCCCTACAACATGAATGGTACTACTTGAACTGAATCAACATATCGATGACATGTATAGCGTGCACGTGCAAAACGTGCAAATCAAAGTTCCGGTCACTGTCCGGTATGTAAACCGTGTGTATCGGGTAAACTCTGTACGACCGTATTCTGAACATCGCCAGGGTTTAACCCTTTCAACCCCACAGTTGGCGGCAGTTCCCTAAAAATAAGGTTGCAGTTCCCTAAAAATAAGGTTTTATTGCTTTTCTCCTGTGGCAAAGAAGATAAGGCTTAACCCCACAGGCCTCTAAATAGGCTTATGAAAAGTGTAGATCCAGATGAGCCGGCTCATGAGGCTTAACCCGTTCAACCCCACAGGCCTCTAAATAGGCTTATAAAAAGTGTAGATCCAGATGAGCCGGCTCGTGACGAGCCGTCTCATCAGGATCTGCACTTTTTTGCCAGTAATAATTATTACTATTTTTAGATAAAATTACCCATTTTGATAAATGAACTGGTCCAAAGGTAATTTTCTTATTAATTTATTGGTCTGAAAGTATCACGCACCAGTCCATGTCAGTTACTTGGGGTTGAAAGGGTTAAAATGCAATACATAGAACATACACTGACAGAGCTACACCGGCTATAAAACGGGGACGTTTCTAGTGTTGTTAAGTATACATAGTAGCGTACGTCACCGACCCGCTCAGCCGCACCAGCTTACATATATAAGAACAATATTTGAGGGCCCTAAGGCAGATTAGTTCAGAACTAATTAGGTCACCCTTTATAAATAAAGAAATCTATCTATATGGGGTTTCCAAGATGATCCTTAGTGGACATGCGTCATCATACATGTACGCATACTTTTATTACACACATACAATACGTAAAAATTTAACATCGAAACGAGAGATAGCAAACAAAGCAATACATTTCAACAGTATGGATTCATGATTTACCTGTGGTAATCTAAATGAATATCAACGTGGATGGTTTATTTTAGTTGAGCAGATAAATATGGCTGGTATGTTTACAATATTTCACAAGATGGCCGATCTCGATTTCCCCGTGTGATCACGTGTAGTGTATTAGTCAAGGGAGGTAATTAATCCGGACTATATGTTACATGATCTAAGGGATATAAGTCTAGTTATAACTGTTATATATATAATAACTTAAGGATCTGCAGCACTACTCGACTATATATAATAACTTAAGGATCTGCAGAACTACTCGACTACATATATTAACTTAAGGATCAGCCGCAATACTCGACTACATATATTAACTTAAGGATCTGCCGCACTACTCGACTACATACATTAACTTAAGGATCTGCAGCACTACTCGACTATATATAATAACTTAAGGATCTGCAGCACTACTCGACTACATATATTAACTTAAGGATCTGCCGCACTACTCGACTACATACATTAACTTAAGGATCTGCAGCACTACTCGACTACATATATTAACTTAAGGATCTGCCGCACTACTCGACTACATATATTAACTTAAGGATCTGCAGCTCTACTCGACTATATATAATAACTTACGGATATGCAGCACTACTCGACTACATATATTAACTTAAGGATCTGCAGCACTACTCGACTACATATATTAACTTAAGGATCTGCCGCACTACTCGACTACATATAATAACTTAAGGATCTGCAGCACTACTCGACTACATATATCAACTTAAGGATCTGCCGCACTACTCGACTACATATAATAACTTAAGGATCTGCAGCACTACTCGACTACATATATTAACTTAAGGATCTGCCGCACTACTCGACTACATATACTAACTTAAGGATCTGCAGCACTACTTGACTACATATATCAACTTAAGGATATGCAGCACTACTCGACTACATATAATAACTTAAGGATCTGCAGCACTACTCGACTACATATACTAACTTAAGGATCTGCCGCACTACTCGACTACATATAATAACGTAAGGATCTGCCGCACTACTCGACGTAAACTTAAATTGACGGTAACATGTAACATTCATGAAGAGAGTATTTGACGCTATGCCACGTGCTAGATATACCGACATGTAATACAGGCGGAATCTTCTAAATAGCGTGCGATGTGGTAGTTAATAGATACACAAATATGTTTAATATACCTAAATCACTATGGAACCGTCTAAAATCTAAGGATATTTAAATAAATCCTTATTTTGTTACGACAGATTGATGTAAATGACGTGGACAGTTTATAGACGGTTCGTGTTATACATAATACTGCATGCAATAAACACGTGTACGCATCCACTGACATCCCAGGAACGCCGCCGGAACATGGCAAGCTGGTGGAGAGGGGTCAGGGATAGCGACTCCCCAGGTGTTACTAGGGGAGCAAGACCCCGGGTGCCTCCGAGCAGTATTTCAAGCACGGACAGACACGCGGGTAGAACCACCAACCTTTAAGCTTCCTCACTTGAGAGATTTCGACACCCTCAGTGCGATTCGAACCTACAGTGGTGTGGAACAAGTGACCAGGTTAAACGACCGTAGCCACTCGGCCACGGAAGCGCCAGCATTATATTGGTGTGGAACAAGTGACAAGGTTAACGCCCGTAGCCACTCGGCCACGGAGGCGCCAGCATTATATTCTATATATGGCAGTGTGTATAATTAGTGTATACATTTATTTTAGCTCGCTTGCGAAACAAGTTCCTACAACTAAACTCATTTGTGACCTCAATCAATTGCCACGAGGGAGATAGAAGAGGAAATGTGGAAATTAAGTACATTGACTAACGGCACAATCGTAACGGCTACTGCTGGGCGCGAACTCCGGGCCTTTCGAACATGGAGCGAACACGACTTCCACAGTGTATATTTGTGAGGGATGTATCCCGGCGTGAAGAGTTTTCGGGAATAATAAGTCGCTGGAGGTCACGTGATATGTCACGCTCCAGTTACCAACAATGTAGATTAGCAATACATTTTACTTTCAAAGTCGCTTTTTCGATGATAATGGAGATCAGACAGATACATAAACGATGGAAACTTCAAACCTACCCAAAGTGTTCACTATTTAAGCTTTATTTATTTTACAACGATTGCGAAACAAGTTTTAACAACTTATATTAATCACTCTCGTTGTCACGGATGAAAGCGTAACTGTGGTCATTCGTGTTGGAGGAAACCGGAGTACCCGGGGAAAACCCACCTGTCCGATCTGGCGATCACCGTACCATCTCACGTACTCCCCGATCTGAGTATCGAACCCGGGTTGCATTGGTGAGAGGCGAGCGCGCTAACCATTGCGATAATCGGACTAGTTTTCACTATTTCCATTCATGCCCCGATATAAATAATATTTCTTAAAGAAATCAACAATGTTCCAAAATGACATATATACTTCGTCTGCAACACGATATGTCATCACCGTCACACTGTTCCAAAATGACATATATATACTTCGTCTGCAACACGATATGTCATCACCGTCACACTGTTCCAAAATGACATATATACTTCGTTTGCAACACGATATGTCATCACCGTCACACTGTTCCAAAATGACATATATATACTTCGTCTGCAACACGATATGTCATCACCGTCACACTGTTCCAAAATAACATATATATACTTCGTCTGCAACACGATATGTCATCACCGTCACACTGTTCCAAAATGACATATATATACTTCGTCTGCAACACGATATGTCATCACCGTCACACTGTTCCAAATGACATATATACTTCGTCTGCAACACGATATGTCATCACCGTCACACTGTTCCAAATGACATATATACTTCGTCTGCAACACGATATGTCATCACCGTCACACTTTTCCAAAATGACATATATACTTCGTCTGCAACACGATATGTCATCACCGTCACACTGTTCCAAAATGACATATATACTTCGTCTGCAACACGATATGTCATCACCGTCTCACTGTTCCAAAATGACATATATTCGTCTGCAACACGATATGTCATCACCGTCACACTGTTCCAAAATGACATATATATACTTCGTCTGCAACACGATATGTCATCACCGTCACACTGTTCCAAAATGACATATATTCTTCGTCTGCAACACGATATGTCATCACCGTCACACTGTTCCAAAATGACATATATATACTTCGTCTGCAACACGATATGTCATCACCGTCACACTGTTCCAAAATGACATATATACTTCGTCTGCAACACGATATGTCATCACCGTCACACTGTTCCAAAATGACATATATACTTCGTCTGCAACACGATATGTCATCACCGTCACACTTTTCCAAAATGACATATATACTTCGTCTGCAACACGATATGTCATCACCGTCACACTGTTCCAAAATGACATATATACTTCGTCTGCAACACGATATGTCATCACCGTCACACTGTTCCAAAATGACATATATACTTCGTCTGCAACACGATATGTCATCACCGTCACACTGTTCCAAAATGACATATATACTTCGTCTGCACACTGTTCCAAAATGACATATATACTTCGTCTGCACACGATATGTCATCACCGTCACACTGTTCCAAAATGACATATATACTTCGTCTGCAACACGATATGTCATCACCGTCACACTGTTCCAAAATGACATATATACTTCGTCTGCAACACGATATGTCATCACCGTCACACTGTTCCAAAATGACATATATACTTCGTCTGCAACACGATATGTCATCACCGTCACACTGTTCCAAAATGACATATATACTTCGTCTGCAACACGATATGTCATCACCGTCACACTGTTCCAAAATGACATATATACTTCGTCTGCAACACGATATGTCATCACCGTCACACTGTTCCAAAATGACATATATACTTCGTCTGCAACACGATATGTCATCACCGTCACACTGTTCCAAAATGACATATATACTTCGTCTGCAACACGATATGTCATCACCGTCACACTGTTCCAAAATGACATATATACTTCGTCTGCAACACGATATGTCATCACCGTCTCACTGTTCCAAAATGACATATATACTTCGTCTGCAACACGATATGTCATCACCGTCACACTGTTCCAAAATGACATATATTCGTCTGCTACACGATATGTCATCACCGTCACACTGTTCCAAAATGACATATCGTCTGCACCAAAATGACATATATCGTCTGCAACACGATATGTCATCACCGTCACACTGTTCCAAAATGACATATATATTCGTCTGCAACACGATATGTCATCACCTTCACACTTTTCCAAAATGACATATATACTTCGTCTGCAACACGATATGTCATCACCGTCACACTGTTCCAAAATGACATATATTCGTCTGCTACACGATAATGTCATCACCGTCTCACTGTTACATGTTTATGAGTTTCATCCGTTATTACACACAAGGGATGGGTCCTTGTGAAAAATATGAATGTTCACCGTTTTTCGCCCTGTGGTCCATGTGTTGTCACAGAGGCTCTCCAACTCGTGTGCATTGTTGTGTAAGCCTAGTTATTCAATCGTTTATTCTAATTTATTTAGCTCGATTGCGAAACAAGTTCATACAACTTATATTAATCACTCTCGATGCTACATTCCTGGTGGAGAGAGAAGAGGCAATGTGGAATTTAAATGCCTTGCCTAAGAGTAAAGTGGTAACAGCTCCAGTGGGCTCTAACTCCAGACCTTTCGCACCTGAAGCGAACGCGCTACCACTAGGTTATCACGACACTGCCAGGGGCCGCGAGCATCCAGTGAGGAAACTATCAAACTGACTTGAAGAAGGTCGATGGTTCTATCCAGGTGCACTGTCTCTTCCTCGGTCAATAATAACTGGAGAGTCGCCAGATGACAAACACAAAAATGTATTACATACTTATGAAATAAAGTTTCAACTATATTTATTTTACAACGATTATGAAGCAAGTTCTAACAACTTATATTAATCACTCTCGTTGGCGCCAATGAAAGCGTAAATGTGGTTATTACTGTGGGAGGAAACCGGAGTACCCGGAGAAAACCCACATGTCCGATCTGTCACATACTTCCCGGTCCGAGGATCGAACCCGGGTTGCATTGGTGAGAAGCGAAATGTTATGAAATACAGAACGGGTGATCAAAATAGTTGCATTTAAAGTAGGGATGTCAACGAATATGCGAATATTCGAATATTCACTCGGACGTCCGAATATCCGAATACTATTCCAGTATTCGAATATTCGGGGGAAATATTATATTTGCAAAAATGAAATAAACTGTCATAAATCAGATACTTTATATTTCCTTTGAAACCATCATAACACCTTCCAATACAAAAGAAATCGTTCCAGGAGGTGTGAATAAATCATGTTGTGGTTGCATCCATGGCAGGTGTTAATAGACACATCATGTAATCGAATAAGTACAGTAGGTGTTAAGGTAGGTATTATTTAATTATGATGTCAAAACTGTTTAGACAGAGAACGACATATTACTGACTTTGCAACAACACGTACCTGTATCATACAATTTTAAATAACGTGTGGTTTTATTTGTGAAAACACCCATGAATGTATATCCTATTCAACCACTTTTCTTTATACTAATCTCTTCTTCTCCAATTTTATATTTCACGTTCTTGAGCTTTCTTTAAATATTCCTTTAAATATTAACCATTTTCCTTTTAACATCCAAAACTATATTGACTCACTAATACAATAACTTCTGACATTCTTTAGCATATACCTAGCATAGATTTCACGTATATTCATTGTTATATATATTATTCTCCTGCCCTTTGTATATCAATCAATTGATAGGAAAATGCATGTTTTTTCTTTCGTTCTAGTCCCTTTCAGTATACTGCTGTTAATTTATATGTAAAATGTTAGAATAAACAATGTTTAAACCAATGTACAGTGGCCGACAACAATAACTGAATGAGTCGTCGTCATATGTGCATGGCCTTATAGGATGACGTTTATGCAAATTTGATAGTTTGAGTGATTTTGAGTTTTTGATAGAATTCTATCAAATATTCGAATACCTTCCCGACCGAATATTCGAATACCAAAATCGCTATTCGTTGCCATCCCTAATTTAAAGGCATGTTATGCTATTTGGAGATAATCTTTAGATATTATTATTGGAATACTTCAGTCGTCGCTACAGTCTACCGTCTATCAATAAGGTCTAAAGTATGTCGCAAGTCCTGACTGCTCATTGCGTCTGTCTGCTCATTGTACATGTCGGCTCATTGCGTAAGTCTGCTCACTGTGTAAGTCTGCGCACTGTGTAAGTCTGCTCACTGTGTACGTCTGCTCATTGTGTAAGTCTGTTCATTGTGTAATTCTGCTCACTGTGTATGTCTGCTCACTGTGTATGTCTGCTCACTATGTATGTCTGCCCACTGTGTATGTCTGCTCACTGTGTAAGTCTGCTCACTGTGTATGTCTGCTCACTATACATGTATGTTCATTGTGTATGTCTGTTCATTGTGTAAGTCTGCTCACTGTGTATGTCTGCTCACTGTGTATGTCTGCTCACTGCTCACTGTGTATGTCTGCTCATTGTGTATGTCTGCTCACTGTGTAAGTCTGCTCACTGTAAATGTCTGCTCATTGTTTCCTCCAGTTAACCTAGGATTACTATGCTGTATATGGAAGACATTGCTTCGCGGTTGACAATCTGACACCATTGTTGTCGTGCGGTATTTATTACGGGAGATTTGTCCAGTTTCTCATTTCAATTATGTGTAGACGATGTGTCCAATTCCTCAACTATTACGTGGATTGTAAACGGATAATTTACTATCAATTTGACCTTTTATTCGTCAGATGAACCGCCCACGGAATAGCTCTATTTTCTGAAACTAACATCTGAAACAGGGGACTGCGCGGCCAAGTGATTACGGTCCTTGGCTTAAACTCACGTGCCACTCACTGCTGTAGGTTCGAATCCCACTGGGTTTGTCGAACTTATTCATGGCTTGTAGAAGGTCAATGGTTCTATCCGGGTGCTCGTATGAGCATGGAACTGCTCAGCGGGGCACCCGGGGTTTCCTGCACCAATAATAGCTGGAGAGTCGCCATATGACCTCAGCTGTTGGTGCGACTTTAAACCACAAACACAAACAAACAAAATGCTACTCCTTCACAGAAATAGTAATCGTTCGTGCAGTGCAATTAACCAATAACTTGTCAGTTTATACTTTTACCTATGGCTGTATCGCCTGACAAGATATTCTAGTATCAACTGTATGTCAATCACTTGATTTTCTAATGCCAATTGTTAGACCTGTCAATCAATTCCCTCTTTATAATAAAAATAACAATACAGTCTGCGATGCACGTGCCTTCCTGTTGTGATCAGACTACAGCTAATTGATTTTCCAAACAATGGCTCATTTACATTTTTACACAGCTCTCTGCAGTAGAACATTCATGGTTTCCAGTAACGAAATGCTTTGAACTTAGTTTAATGTAGATCGTGAATCAACATTTGATGTGACGGTTGGGATTAGTTGTGCAGTGAGAGAGATACCGCCTAGAGTTGTTATACTAATAAACTTGGCATGGAGGTTATAAAATTGTTCTCCACCCACAGACTCAGTCTCTGGCTTCTGATTGGTTCAGCCGAGTGTATATCTCAGATTCAACCAATCAAAATTCTCAAGCTCGAGTTTGAGATTGCATCGGTGTGACGCCATGGTGTTCACGTTGATATAGTCAACTGTGCAACACTATTTCCGTTAAAGGCTGCATACATTGGCGGAGTGGTCAGGCTTCTTAATACTGGGCGGCATCATGCACATAGGGGCTGCAAGGGGCTGCCTCATTCAACATGGTTAGTTGCAGCCGCAGGAACTGCTACAGTCGAGCATGCACGATACGCTAAATGATACAACGTGTTTCCGTACAACGAAAACATGATACAACATACGTCATGACAACGAAAATATGGTACGATAGCAAGTACACACAAGTACATGTATACAACATTCACTATTGCATGACATCTATATGCACATCGCTTCGTAGTCACAGCATATATGTTCAAGTTTATGGTGTCCACAACTTGTGTTAGATTGTAATTAACGCCGAAATTGTATAAAAACTCTCTATTTTATCCAGCGTTCTTTGTTACGTCTATTGTGTGTTTTACGTTTATTTATCGTCGCTACCGGTTGCCCATATGAGCGACGCCTCCTGAAGATATTAGTCATTTTAGATGTTGGAGGATAGTGCAATGATACAGAGAGAGACCCATTCCAGAGTCTCCTCTGGTTCTTTACGTGCACGGTGTAAAGCACTGACACGAGACCTCGGTTTAAAGTCTCATCTGAAAGACTGTTAATTTTAGACTGTAATGTATTATACGTGTATTATTCGTATATACACAATGTTTAGTACATCAGTGTTCACTGTAATGTATTATACGTGTATTATTGGTATATACACAATGTTTAGTACATCAGTGTTCACTGTAATGTATTATACATGTATTATTGGTATATACACAATGCTTAGTACATCAGTGTTCACTGTAATGTATTATACGTGTATTATTGGTATATACACAATGTTTAGTACATCAGTGTTCACTGTAATGTATTATACATGTATTATTGGTATATACACAATGTTTAGTACATCAGTGTTCACTGTAATGTATTATACATGTATTATTGGTATATACACAATGTTTAGTACATCAGTGTTCACTGTAATGTATTATACGTGAATTATTGGTATATACACAATGCTTAGTGCATCAGTGTTCACTGCAATGTAGTATACGTGTATTATTGGTATATACACAATGCTTAGTGCATCAGTGTTCACTGTAATGTATTATACGTGTATTACTAGTATATACAAAATGTTTAGTACACCAGTGTTCACTGTAATGTATTATACATGTATTATTGGTATATACACAATGTTTAGTACATCAGTGTTCACTGTAATGTATTATACATGTATTATTGGTATATACACAATGTTTAGTACATCAGTGTTCACTGTAATGTATTATACATGTATTATTGGTATATACACAATGTTTAATACATCAGTGTTCACTGTAATGTATTATACGTGTATTATTGGTACATACACAATGCTTAGTACATCAGTGTTCACTGTAATGTATTATACGTGTATTATTGGTATATACACACTGTTTAGTACATCAGTGTTCACTGTAATGTATTATACGTGTATTATTGATATATATACAATGTTTAGTACATCAGTGTTCACTGTAATGTATTATATGTGTATTATTGGTATATACACACTGTTTAGTACATCAGTGTTCACTGTAATGTATTATACGTGATTGATTGGTATATACACAATGCTTAGTGCATCAGTGTTCACTGTAATGTATTATACGTGTATTATTGGTATATACACAATGTTTAGTACATCAGTGTTCACTGTAATGTATTATACGTGTATTACTAGTATATACACAATGTTTAGTACACCAGTGTTCACTGTAATGTATTATACATGTATTATTGGTATATACACAATGTTTAGTACATCAGTGTTCACCGTAATGTATTATACATGTATTATTGGTATATACACAATGTTTAGTACATCAGTGTTCACTGTAATGTATTATACGTGTATTATTGGTCTATACACAATGCTTAGTGCATCAGTGTTCACTGTAATGTATTATACGTGTATTATTGGTATATACACAATGTTTAGTACACCAGTGTTCACTGTAATGTATTATACATGTATTATTGGTATATACACAATGTGTAGTACATCAGTGTTCACTGTAATGTATTATACGTGTATTATTGGTATATACACACTGTTTAGTACATCAGTGTTCACTGTAATGTATTATACGTGTATTATTGGTATATACACAATGTTTAGTACATCAGTGTTCACTGTAATGTATTATACATGTAGTATTGGTATATACACAATGTTTAGTACATCAGTGTTCACTGTAATGTATTATACGTGTATTATTGGTATATACACAATGTTTAGTACATCAGTGTTCACTGTAATGCATTATACGTGTATTATTGGTATATACACAATGTTTAGTACATCAGTGTTCACTGTAATGTATTATACGTGTATTATTGGTATATACACAATGTTTAGTACATCAGTGTTCACTGTAATGTATTATACATGTATTATTGGTATATACACAATGCTTAGTACATCAGTGTTCACTGTAATGTATTATACGTGTATTATTGGTATATACACAATGTTTAGTACATCAGTGTTCACTGTAATGTATTATACATGTAGTATTGGTATATACACAATGTTTAGTACATCAGTGTTCACTGTAATGTATTATACGTGTATTATTGGTATATACACAATGTTTAGTACATCAGTGTTCACTGTAATGCATTATACGTGTATTATTGGTATATACACAATGTTTAGTACATCAGTGTTCACTGTAATGTATTATACGTGTATTATTGGTATATACACAATGTTTAGTACATCAGTGTTCACTGTAATGTATTATACGTGTATTATTGGTATATACACAATGTTTAGTACATCAGTGTTCACTGTAATGTATTATACGTGTATTATTGGTATATACACAATGCTTAGTACATCAGTGTTCACTGTAATGTATTATACGTGTATTATTGGTATATACACAATGTTTAGTACATCAGTGTTCACTGTAATGTATTATACGTGTATTATTGGTATATACACAATGTTTAGTACATCAGTGTTCACTGTAATGTATTATACGTGTATTATTGGTATATACACAATGTTTAGTACATCAGTGTTCACTGTAATGTATTATACGTGTATTATTGGTATATACACAATGTTTAATACATCAGTGTTCACTGTAATGTATTATACGTGTATTATTGGTACATACACAATGCTTAGTACATCAGTGTTCACTGTAATGTATTATACGTGTATTATTGGTATATACACAATGTTTAGTACATCAGTGTTCACTGTAATGTATTATACGTGTATTATTGATATATACACAATGTTTAGTACATCAGTGTTCACTGTAATGTATTATACGTGTATTATTGGTATATAGACAATGTTTAGTACATCAGTGTTCACTGTAATGTATTATACGTGTATTATTGGTATATACACAATGTTTAATACATCAGTGTTCACTGTAATGTATTATACGTGTATTATTGGTACATACACAATGTTTAGTACATCAGTGTTCACTGTAATGTATTATACGTGATTGATTGGTATATACACAATGCTTAGTGCATCAGTGTTAACTGTAATGTATTATACGTGTATTATTGGTCTATACATAATGTTTAGTACATCAGTGTTCACTGTAATGTATTATACATGTATTATTGGTATATACACAATGTTTAGTACATCAGTGTTCACTGTAATGTATTATACGTGTATTATTGGTATATACACACTGTTTAGTACATCAGTGTTCACTGTAATGTATTATACGTGTATTATTGGTATATACACAATGTTTAGTACATCAGTGTTCACTGTAATGTATTATACATGTATTATTGGTATATACACAATGTTTAATACATCAGTGTTCACTGTAATGTATTATACGTGTATTATTGGTACATACACAATGCTTAGTACATCAGTGTTCACTGTAATGTATTATACGTGTATTATTGGTATATACACAATGTTTAGTACATCAGTGTTCACTGTAATGTATTATACGTGATTGATTGGTATATACACAATGTTTAGTATATCAGTGTTCACTGTAATGTATTATACATGTATTATGCATTAGCATCCTGGTGGGTTTTAGACATTCTGGAGAAATTTGAATAACGAGATGGTAATGCGTTATTTTTACGATACAGTTGCAATAATAGAAATATATGTGTTGGTTCATGTCAACCAGTACACGCCTAGCATTGGGCGACCTCAAGACAAACTCGAAACAATCGATCGCCTGAATTCGCCCCCCCCCCCGACTGTGTTCGAGACTAGCAAACTAACCATATATATAATCAATATTCATATCATTATAATTGATACAATTTATGCCATTTATTAGGTTATATTTCGGGTTTTACGCCTGCATCAGCACCATTTTGGGCTATATCGCCGGCGTGCAGTTTACCTAACAACACATTTCCTGGGCAGGCTCCAACGGTTAACCAGTACTTGGGTGCACCAACCTCCGTAAGAAGCTGCCAACTTTTTCATATAAATTAGACACGGCCTGAGCGGGGCTCGAACCCGTGAAAGTAGTGATGCTAGGTATACACCTTAACCACTCGACCACGTGGTTATATATATTATATATATAATCATCTGCAATGAAATGCATTAAATGACAATATGACACTATTTATACTCAATATATTAATTTTAAGCTTTCGATTAAATCCTTTTTCATTCTGTATACAATAGATGTGTACTGTACATTATGAATGAATAAATATGTTTAAACCAATATAATAATTTATACAAATTTATTTATCTCGATTGCGAAACAAATTCTTACAACATTATTTTACTCGCTCTCGATTCCACAATCATGATGGAATACATCGCCATGAGGGAGAGAGAAGTGCATCGCCATGAGGGAGAGAGAAGTGCATCGCCATGAGGGAGAGAGAAGTGCATCGCCATGAGGGAGAGAGAAGTGCATCGCCATGAGGGAGAGAGAAGTGCATCGCCATGAGGGACATCGCCATGAGGGAGAGAGAAGTGCATCGCCATGAGGGAGAGAGAAGTGCATCGCCATGAGGGAGAGAGAAGTGCATCGCCATGAGGGAGAGAGAAGTGCATCGCCATGAGGGAGAGAGAAGTGCATCGCCATGAGGGACTTCCACGAAGCACAATATAACACATTACAACTGCGCTATCACGACTTCCACGAAGCACAATATAACACATTACAACTGCGCTATCACGACTTACACGAAGCACAATATAACACATTACAACTGCGCTATCACGACTTACACGAAGCACACTATAACACATTACAACTGCGCTATCACGACTTCCACGAAGCACAATATAACACATTACAACTGCGCTATCACGACTTACACGAAGCACAATATAACACATTACAACTGCGCTATCACGACTTCCACGAAGCACAATATAACACATTACTACTGCGCTATCACGACTTACACGAAGCACAATATAACACATTACTACTGCGCTATCACGACTTACACGAAGCACAATATAACACATTACTACTGCGCTATCACGACTTACACGAAGCACAATATAACACATTACTACTGCGCTATCACGACTTACACGAAGCACAATATAACACATTACTACTGCGCTATCACGACTTCCACGAAGCACAATATAACACATTACAACTGCGCTATCACGACTTCCACGAAGCACAATATAACACATTACCACTGCGCTATCACGACTTCCACGAAGCACAATATAACACATTACCACTGCGCTATCACGACTTGCACGAAGCACAATATAACACATTACCACTGCGCTATCACGACTTCCACGAAGCACAATATAACACATTACCACTGCGCTATCACGACTTCCACGAAGCACAATATAACACATTACAACTGCGCTATCACGACTTCCACGAAGCACAATATAACACATTACAACTGCGCTATCACGACTTCCACGAAGCACAATATAACACATTACTACTGCGCTATCACGACTTCCACGAAGCACAATATAACACATTACCACTGCGCTATCACGACTTCCACGAAGCACAATATAACACATTACAACTGCGCTATCACGACTTCCACGAAGCACAATATAACACATTACAACTGCGCTATCACGACTTCCACTAAGCACAATATAACACATTACAACTGCGCTATCACGACTTCCACGAAGCACAATATAACACATTATAAATCAAGCACATCATGAAACATATTTGTTAATCATGGAATATTTCAGACTGTAGAACAAACGTTTTACACCATGTCTAAAGTTCTGATTATAGAAACAATATATAACGGGATTTACTGCACAATTAATTAAATATGAACGCAAGAAAAACTGATATGCCATTTTGCTGGGAAATGAAAGACGTGCGTATAAATCAGGTTCTTGGTTCCGCATACATACAATCGCCAAATAAGGAATAAAGCTAATTTCAAACACTGATGTCACCAGGAACAACATGCAAGTCAGTCGTTTGGTCCTCACATGATGTCCACCATGTTTTCTTGATAAGTTATATTCGATATTTGATTGGCTACTTGTCGACCGAAGCACACTCCTTTTGCTATTCGGAATATTTTCTACGTCCACCGATAAAAGCCTAGTACTCGTCCGTGATTGGTTGGTGAAAGATGTTATTGAGTAAGCACTATTTTGCCGATGTAACAAAGCATTTATGGTAGAATTCTCAGAATGGTTAAATTTTGTACCTGATATTAGTTTTTTCCCTATGCATATATACAAAACTGCTAATATCAGGAACACTGTCACGTGACCGATGAAGAATATTAGAAGGAGAACATTGGGGTATGACGTATTCAAGACTTTATCATCAATCAAGCACGTCTTGGCCTCTACGGTTATATTGTATATACGCACCGTGTATGTGTATGTTCCGTACCCAAATATCATCGGTACAGCAGAGGAGCTAGCAGAAACAAACAGAATCGCGCATATCATTTTACAGCACAAGGATGAAATACGAGGTCTCAGTGGTAAGCAAATAGACCGGAACCGCTCCATTGCGATCGCAACAAGCATAAAAGAAGATGTATTGTTCATAGCAGCCGTGAGAAATCGAGACAATTTACATAGCCACGGAATATCGAAGGTCCAAAAGTTTGTAATCAAGTAGAGTTCAACCGGTAAGCTAACTAAGCAGTTAATCAAATCACTAAACGCCAACGTCATAATAAAATAACTGGCGGTGCTTCGTTTCATTTTCGTTAAATAAACAAGTAAAGCTATTGCATTTCCAGGTACCCCTAAGGCTAATAAGACACACACAAGCACGACGGATGGAGTTAGAATACGGAACTGTGTGTCATTCATTGTGGCTATGATCGATTCACTTGTGATGTACTGAGACGCCATTTGCCCGTTTCCAATTTCAATATTGTCTAATTCCGGTCCGCCAGCGGCGGTTATATTTGTAATATTGTCCAACATGAGATGTGTCATGTTGTCACGTGATAGCAGGTAATTAGCGGAGGATTGCCCGGCTGTATGTTGGACGTGGTTTGGATATGTGCTTCCATTTGTCATCAGGAATAATGCCTCCTCAGCGACAGTTGACATTTCTATTCTGGAATTTCTAGTTGTTCTAGAAGCTAGAATTCCAATTAGAGGACGCTAGACGAGTAATTGTTCTTCAGATTTACTGCAATATCGTTGTCCCGTCATTTACACGAATCCACAGAAATAGCACACATATATCACCATACTAAATAACGTAATCCACTGCTAGGAATTCACGGGCAGTTGTTGACGTTTATATACATTTATTTGAGCGATTGTGAAACAAGTTCTTAGAACATTAGATTAATTGCTCGAGAGAGAAAGAGCATTCATGTAATTATCCAAGTTGGCAGAAAACCTTCATTGATCCCGTCTGGCAATCCAACTGTTGAGATGCAGTCAGCTGCTATTGTATGAAGTCTGGCAATCCAACTGTTGAGATGCAGTCAGCTGCTATTGTATGAAGTCTGGAATGGATAACATTCTAATGTCAGATTACCTGCAGAAAATGCTCTTTTGTAAGGAATTCCTAGTTTATGGGCTTATTGAAGTTTTATTTTATTGTTTAATATGTTGCAGCCAAACGATCTAGTAATTAACACATGGATGAGACACTCCGAACAGTAACAGAATTTCGAGAAACTAACTCTGCCAAGATAAATCCCATAAGATGCTACAACATGCACCGGCATAGAGTGCCAACGAGAAACAGTATATACCTATCCGTGGGCTGTCAGGTTAGCACAGTGGTTAGCACGCTCGCTTCTCGCCAATGTAACCCGAGTTCGATCCTCGGACCGGGAAGTATGCGGGATGGTCGCCAGATCGGACATGTGGGTTTCCTGCCAAACGAATAACCACATTTAGCTTATCATCTGCGCGAAGGAGAGTGATTAATATAAGTTGTTAAAGTTTTGTTTCGCAATAGTTGTTAAATAAATAAAGTTTATACTGTATCCGCTGTTATTTGCCATAATTGGATTCTCTATAAATAAAACATAGTGAAACTTACTCGAAAGATGACGTATATTAAGACACAATTTGCATTATATCTACACACTTTATTTCCACTTGGCAGTGATATACATGATGCATTAATATATAAATGTCAAGCACATAAGTACATACATTTACAGGAACATACCAACTACACGTCCAATCAAAGACGAAATACAAATACATTCACAATGAACGTCCGGAGTAGAGAAATGTAAATACAAATACAGTCACAATGAACGTCAGGAGTAGAGAAATGTAAATACAAATACAGTCACAATGAACGTCAGGAGTAGAGAAATGTAAATACAAATGCAGTCACAATGAACGTCAGGAGTAGAGAAATGTAAATACAAATACAGTCACAATGAACGCCAGGAGTAGAGAAACGTAAATACAAATACAGTCACAATGAACGTCAGGAGTAGAGAAATGTAAATACAGTTACAATGAACGTCAGGAGTAGAGAAATGTAAATACATTCACAATGAACGTCAGGAGTAGAGAAATGTAAATACAAATACATTCACAATGAACGCCAGGAGTAGAGAAATGTAAATACAGTCACAATGAACGTCAGGAGTAGAGAAATGTAAATACAAATACATTCACAATGAACGCCAGGAGTAGAGAAATGTAAATACAGTCACAATGAACGCCAGGAGTAGAGAAATGTAAATACCAATACATTCACAATGACCGTCAGGAGTAGAGAAATGTAAATACAGTCACAATGAACGTCAGGAGTAGAGAAATGTAAATACAAATACATTCACAATGAACGTCAGGAGTAGAGAAATGTAAATACAGTCACAATGAACGTCAGGAGTAGAGAAATGTAAATACAAATACATTCACAATGAACGCCAGGAGTAGAGAAATGTAAATACAGTCACAATGAACGTCAGGAGTAGAGAAATGTAAATACAAATACATTCACAATGACCGTCAGGAGTAGAGAAATGTAAATACAGTCACAATGAACGTCAGGAGTAGAGAAATGTAAATACAAATGCATTCACAATGAACGTCAGGAGTAGAGAAATGTAAATACAGTCACAATGAACATCAGGAGTAGTGAAATGTAAATACAAATACATTCACAATGACCGTCAGGAGTAGAGAAATGTAAATACAGTCACAATGAACGTCAGGAGTAGAGAAATGTAAATACAAATACAGTCACAATGAATGTCAGGAGTAGAGAAATGTAAATACAAATACAGTCACAATGAACGTCAGGAGTAGTGAAATGTAAATACAAATACAGTCACAATGAACGTCAGGAGTAGTGAAATGTAAATACAAATACAGTCACAATGAACGTCAGGAGTAGTGAAATGTAAATACAAATACAGTCACAATGAACGTCAGGAGTAGTGAAATGTAAATACAAATACAGTCACAATGAACGTCAGGAGTAGTGAAATGTAAATACAAATACAGTCACAATGACCGTCAGGAGTAGAGAAATACAAATACATTCACAATGAACGTCAGAAGTAGAGAAATACAAATACATTCACAATGAACGTCAGGAGTAGAGAAATGTAAATACAAATACAGTCACAATGAATGTCAGGAGTAGAGAAATGTAAATACAAATACAGTCACAATGAACGTCAGGAGTAGTGAAATGTAAATACAAATACAGTCACAATGAACGTCAGGAGTAGTGAAATGTAAATACAAATACAGTCACAATGAACGTCAGGAGTAGAGAAATGTAAATACAAATACAGTCACAATGAACGTCAGGAGTAGTGAAATGTAAATACAAATACAGTCACAATGAACGTCAGGAGTAGTGAAATGTAAATACAAATACAGTCACAATGAACGTCAGGAGTAGAGAAATGTAAATACAAATACAGTCACAATGAACGTCAGGAGTAGTGAAATGTAAATACAAATACAGTCACAATGACCGTCAGGAGTAGAGAAATACAAATATAGTCACAATGAACGTCAGGAGTAGTGAAATGTAAATACAAATACAGTCACAATGACCGTCAGGAGTAGAGAAATACAAATACAGTCACAATGAACGTCAGGAATAGAGAAATACAAATACAGTCACAATGACCGTCAGGAGTAGAGAAATACAAATACACGGCACACGGCAGGAGTTGAGAAATGTAAATACAAATACAGTCACAATGAACGTCAGGAGTAGAGAAGTGTAAATAAAAATACAGTCACAATGAACGTCAGGAGTAGAGAAATGTAAATAAAAATACATTCACAATGAACGTCAGGAGTAGATAAATGTAAATACAAATACATTCACAATGGACGTCAGGAGTAGAGAAATGTAAATACAAATACATTCACAATGAACGTCAGGAGTAGAGAAACGTAAATACATCCACAATGGACGTCAGGAGTAGAGAAATGTAAATACAAATACATTCACAATGAACGTCAGGAGTAGAGAAATATAAATACAAATACAGTCACAATGAACGCCAGGAGTAGAGAAATGTAAATACAAATACAGTCACAATGAACGTCAGGAGTAGAGAAATGTAAATACAAATACAGTCACAATGAACGTCAGGAGTAGTGAAATGTAAATACAAATACAGTCACACTGTACGTCAGGAGTAGAGAAATGTAAATACAAATACATTCACAATGAACGTCAGGAGTAGAGAAGTGTAAATAAAAATACATTCACAATGAACGTCAGGAGTAGAGAAATGTAAATACAAATACAGTCACAATGAACGTCAGGAGTATAGAAATGTAAATACAAATACATTCACAATGAACGTCAGGAGTATAGAAATCTAAATACATTCACAATGAACGTCAGGAGTAGAGAAATGTAAATACAAATACATTCACAATGAACGTCAGGAGTAGAGAAGTGTAAATAAAAATACATTCACAATGAACGTCAGGAGTATAGAAATGTAAATACAAATACAGTCACAATGTCAATGAACGTCAGGAGTATAGAAATGTAAATACATTCACAATGAACGTCAGGAGTAGTGAAATGTAAATAAAAATACATTCACAATGAACGTCAGGAGTAGAGAAGTGTAAATAAAAATACATTCACAATGAACGTCAGGAGTAGAGAAATGTAAATAAAAATACATTCACAATGAACGTCAGGAGTAGAGAAATGTAAATAAAAATACATTCACAATGAACGTCAGGAGTAGAGAAGTGTAAATAAAAATACATTCACAATGAACGTCAGGTGTAGAGAAGTGTAAATAAAAATACATTCACAATGAACGTCAGGAGTAGAGAAGTGTAAATAAAAATACATTCACAATGAACGTCAGGAGTAGAGAAATGTAAATACAAATACATGTAAGCATATTACATTCAATAAGTTCATTCACGTCGTGTGTGTGTGTGTCTATTTACAGTAGTTATAATGAACATTCTGTTTAACTTTATCACTTTCTTAAATTCACATTTGAATTTCTGCTAAAATACAAATCGATCATACAAATGCTTCCTATTAAGTACATTGGTTGTCACATACTTGATAGCAATTCTTAAAAATTGTTTACAAAGTCGGTTATGTCGAATTTTCCGGTTATGTCGAATTTCCCGGTTATGTCGAAGTCGGATCAAAGTCCCGTTTCAGACACTATTATTTACATATAACTGGCTACGTCTATATAGAATTTCGGTCAAACGTCGGTTATGTCGAAGTATTTTGTTCGGTCCGACGGAATTCGACATAACGGATGTAGAATGTATGTACGTTACAATAGTCGTCTACCAATCATAGAATTACTTTCATTAGTTCCGGTTATAGTGCTAAGGAATACATCCTCGTGTATTACGAGCTCAGTCCTGCTTAGAGACCGTGCTTACTTCCACCACACGTTTGACTGTACGTCATTAGTGAAAACAGAGGAAACGAATACTGAAAATTGTAATAGTAGCTTTGTTGGATATTTCTAAATTAGAAACAAATGCTCGCTATTTAGATGAGTATAATTCTCGTTTATAATATTACATAAATAAATATATAAATGACACCGTTTTATCAGAATACAAAGCAACACGAAGCAACACAAAGAAGCAACACAAAGCAACACACAGCAAATAGGCGTACATGTACATTGTTACCTAGATTGTATTTTTATATACAAAGTTATTTTAACTTCATTTCGAAACTAGTTTTTACAACATTATATTAATCGCTCTCGAGACCTCATTCCTGATGGAATTCATCGCCATGAGTGAGAGACATGGGCATTGTGGAATTTTAAGTGCCTTGCCTGCGGACATACTCTATATTTAAGTGCCTTGCCTGCGGACATACTCTATATTATAGTAGTATAATATATGGGTTTATTATGGATAATCAGGTAGTATTCGTATATACATGTATATGTACAATTAATTAATTAATTATTAATTTAATTTTAGGCTGTCCGATTAGCGCAGTGGTTAGCACGCTCGCTTCTCACCAATGCAACCTGAGTTCGATCCTCGGACCGGGAAGTATGTGAGATGGTACGGTGCTCGCCAGATCGGACAGGTGGGTTTTCTCCTGGTACTCCGGTTTCCACCCACACGAATGACCACAGTTACGCTTTCATCCGCGCCAACGAGAGTGATTAATATAAGTTGTTAAAACTTGCTTAAACAATCGTTGTAAAATAAATATAGTTTCAACTAATTAATTGAGTCAATTTTGTTAAAAATTATTTTATTGCGATTTATAACAAATCAATCATTACGTTTCAATCCATTTTCCGAGAATATTCCATATAACAAATTATCCGTATAAACAAGCGTTCTAGGAAACGCCAGTATTTATATCAGTTATTTTCGAAATACATTTTTATTCAATAATCCCACATGCTAATGCCGCAATATTTCTCCTGGAATATCAAATGCAAACTATTTATTAATGCTATAGAAACGTTAAGTACTTGATACTTGTAGAAACGCCGATACGTCAGGCAATAATGCACGAAGCTGCATCATTTGTATTTATTGCTGCGGTTCAACGTGTAGTGTATATCCCGCATAGTTCATTGGTGCACAATACTCTGGAATTTCACAACTGCCATTTATTTATTATCACTGGTTCGGTATTATTCTCCCAGAATGGATGTGTCGTATGTGTTGCACCCAGACTGAAGCACGCGGCGTATGTTGCTGTATAACCCACCTGTATGCCATGCGTTGTTAATTGATTGCGCAGGTGGTCCAATCACGAGCTCGCTCTTCAGAAAGGAGTTCAATACGCTCATCTTACGGTATCTCTATTGTTTATAAGTGCAATCAGTCCTGTACAGTTGTATCCTCTGAACTATTATTGAAGTGTACAGCGTACGTAGCTTCCTACACAAGTTCTATATCTAAATAAATATGGGTAAATGGTTTTACCAGCGTTCGCTCTCAATATGTCCCCAATGCAACCGATCAGTTGTTCTAATCCGAACGTTTCTGTTTATTTCTATTGTAGTGAATTTAACAGTTGATCACTCAAAGACATCCCACAGAGAGTATGTCTAGTGTCCTCACAGATCGTAGGCAGTGGTTGTGAAAGCAGCACGTATACAATAAACTAAAACTATTACAGAATGATTGAATACGATTCTTGTTGTATCGTCATAGCAGCGGTTTCGTGGAGAGACAGTCAAGCAGCTTATTAAGGTAGTTATTAAAGCTGTTTTTTCCCGATCCATTGTGTTCATTTTTTATTATTCTATTAAACGTATCCGTCATTTTCTTATTCAATTTAAAGACAATAATTATATTGGAACGCTTACTTATATTAGTACTACATACATCGGAACTAATTGATAGAACAATTACACGTTGATCTCATCTGCAATATAGGAATCATAGAAATCTTAGTATTTCATATTTATGATTGTGACATTAACACGCTTCCATACATTACACATTATTAACGCATAGTAAAATATTCATGACGTTGCAATTATCTCGCTACACACACATGGCTGCACGCACGACTGTACGCACCGACGCACGCGCACGACTGCACATATACGCACGCACGGCTGCACGCACACACACGCACGACCGCACACACACGCACGACTGCACACACACGCACACGCACACACACGCACACACACGACTACACACACACGCACGACTGCACACACACGCACACACACGCACACACACGACTACACACACACGCACGACTGCACACACACGCACACGCACGACTACACACACACACGCACGACTGTACGCACCCACACGCGCAAAACTGCACACACGCACACGTACGACTGCACGCACGCACACGTACGACGCACGCACGCACACGTACGACTGCACGCACGCACACGTACGACTGCACGCACGCACACGCACGACTGTACGCACCCACACGCGCACGACTGCACACACGCACACGCACTACTGTACACACACACGCACGCACGACTGACTGTACGCACCCACACGCGCAAAACTGCACACACGCACACGTACGACTGCACGCACGCACACGCACGACTGCACGCACGCACACGCACGACTGTACGCACCGACGCACGCGCACGACTGCACATATACGCACGCACGGCTGCACGCACACACACGCACGACCGACACACACGCACGACTGCACACCACCACACGCACACACACGCACCACACCACGAACACACACACCACGCACGACTGCACACACACGCACGACTACACACCACACACGCACGACTGCGCACACGCGCAAAACTGCACCAAGCCACACGTACGACTGCACGCACGCACACGCACGACTGCACGCACGCACACGCACGACTGTACGCACGACTGTACGCAAGCACCACGCACACGACTGTACGCACGCACGCACACACCATACATGCACGCACGACTGCACGCGCACGCCACACGCACGGCTGCACGCACACACGCACGCACGCACGACTGTCACGCACGGCGCACGCACGGCTGCACGCACGCACACACACGCACGCACGACTGCACGCACGCACGGCTGCACGCACGCACGGCTGCACGCACGCACACACACGCACGCACGACTGCACGCACGCACGGCTGCACGCACGCACACGCACGACTGTACGCACGCACACGACTGTACGCACGCACGCACACGACTGTACGCACGCACACGCACGCACGACTGTACGCACGCACGACTGCACGTACGCACGACTGCACGCACGCACGCGCACGACTGCACGCACACACACGGTTGCATGCATTGCTGCACGCACGGCTACACACACACATACGCACGGCTGCAGGCACGCACACGGTTGCAAGCATTAGTTTAAACATATTTTATTCAGAAAATAACATATAAGAATAAAGTGTTACAAGAGAAATAATTTGGATTGGAAAACAAGCATATTAAAATGCTTATACAAATTCCTTTCCATAGTGGAGTTTGCAAACATATAAATTTAACACATTAGAGCCAGTGTATGGTAGGTATTCTTTGAGCATTGGATAGGTTTAATTCTATATATATTTATAGTTCAAACCTGATACTGAATTTTAATGCACACGGTGACTAATTGTTATCCTGATTCAATGCATTAATTAGTGTTAGTTTATAACATTAGTAGGACATAATAGATACTGTCTCACACGCTGCATAGATAGGGGGTCGGACATTTGATGGTAAATGACTAGATCTCGAAGCGCTTAGTTGCTGCTATGAAGCCTTGGACTCGTAGGAAGATGTGTTTATTGACTTCGAATGTAAGTCGGTCATCACCGTACAGTAGATTATTTAACGTATGTGCACATGGGAGATCGTGAAGATAGTGTTGGCGCAATGCATGGTATCTTGGACATTGAAACAGGAAGTGGAATGTAGTCTCTACAACGCCGCATATATGCAATACAATATGCACAGAGGAGAAGGAACAATATTTCTTCTGTGAAGATCGAAGCTTAGCGCACTGCACCCCAAGCGAAGGCGTGCGTGATATACTTGGTTTTTCCTATTGCCAATGTTGTAAATTGTTTTCTTTTGTTTAGCCCTAGTATTCAGCTTGCTTTTAAATTCTCCTATGGTTGAGGCATTTTTAAGTTCTTGTGGAAGTATATTCCACTGGCGAATAGTTAGAGGCAGAAAAGAAGAAGCATGCGATTGAGTTTTGCAGTGAATATTGGGTATAGCTGTAAGTGATCGTAAGGCATATGGCTGATTTGGCTGGGGTGGAATTAGATTTGACAGGTAAGCGGGTGAAAGTCCATTTTTCATCTTATTAAGTAAGACAAGGCGATGCTTGCGTCGCCTTTCAGCTAAAGTATCCCAAGCAAGCATTGCTGCACGCACGGCTGCACACACACACACGCACGGCTGCAGGCACGCACACGGTTGCAAGCATTGCTGCACGCACGGTTGCACACACACACGCACGGCTGCAGGCACGCACACGGTTGCAGGCATTGCTGCACGCACGGTTGCACACACACACGCACGGCTGCAGGCACGCACACGGTTGCAAGCATTTCTGCACGCACGGCTGCAGGCACAAACAACAACATACAAAGAGACGCATGTACTACTAACACGTACGGCTACACATACGCACGGCTACACACATACGTACGGCTGCACACATACGCACGGCTACACACATACGCACGGCTACACACATACGTACGGCTACACACATACGCACGGCTACACACATACGCACGGCTACACACATACGCACGGCTGCACACATACGCACGGCTACACACATACGCACGGCTAAACACATACGCACGGCTACACACATACGCACGGCTACACACATACGCACGGCTGCAGGCACACACACGCACGGCTACACACACACGCACGGCTACACACATACGCACGGCTGCAGGCACACACACGCACGGCTACACACACACGCACGGCTACACACATACGCACGGCTGCAGGCACACATACGCACGGCTACACACACGCGCACGGCTACACACATACGCACGGCTGCAGGCACACACACGCACGGCTACACACATACGCACGGCTACACACATACCTACGGCTAAACACACACGCACGGCTACACACATACGCACGGCTACACACACACGCACGGCTACACACATACGCACGGCTGCAGGCACACACACGCACGGCTACACACACACGCACGGCTACACACACACGCACGGCTACACACACACGCACGGCTACACACACACACGCACGGCTACACACACACACGCACGGCTACACACACACGCACGGCTACACACACACCACACGCACGGCTGCAGGCACACACACGCACGGCTACACACACACGCACGGCTACACACACACGCACGGCTACACACACACACGCACGGCTACACACACACGCACGGCTACACACACACGCACGGCTACACACATACGCACGGCTACACACACACACGCACGGCTACACACACACGCACGGCTACACACACACGCACGGCTGCAGGCACACACACGCACGGCTACACACACGCACGACTGCAAGCATTGCTGCACGCACGGCTGCACGCACACATACATACGGCTGCACACACACACACGCACGGCTGCATACACACACACGCACGGCTACACACACACACACACACACACGCACGGCTGCATGCACACACACATAGGGCTGCAAGCATTACTGCACGCACGGCTGCACGCATACAAACACACGCACACGCTAGGCTGCACGCAAGCATACGGCTGCAAGCATTGCTGCACACACGGTTGCACGAACACACACACACACGCACGGCTGCACACACACACGCACGGCTGCACGCACGCACGGCAATTACGTTCATCGAAGGAAATGCGATAGCACTGTAAATATAAATGCTCAAGTACGCCCAAACCACAAAGAAAGGGACGATGTGTATGCACGCATGCGCAATGAAACATAAAACAACAGTATTAAAACGTTATCCCACACCAAACCGTAAGTAAATACTAATTGTCCGCAGTCTACTCCCTACATATTTCCTGCCATCACGTGCGTCTAGTTGTGAATAATTAATAGTTTGTTAGCAGGAGCACGTGGCGGGGGAGTAGTCACGGAAATATTAGTGTTAATTAATTGCAAACTGTACAAATAAACTACATGTAAATCTAGACTATGTCGTATTTAAGTATAGATTCTGTTAAAATGTGAAGCACATCAAGACATAAATACATTCACAGTGGATAACTACAAGATATAAATACATTCACAGTGGATAACAACAAGACATAAATACATTCACAGTGTATAACTACAAGATATAAATACATTCACAGTGGATAACAACAAGATATAAATACATTCACAGTGTATAACAACAAGACATAAATACATTCACAGTGGATAACAACAAGATATAAATACATTCACAGTGGATAACAACAAGACATAAATACATTCACAGTGTATAACAACAATATATAAATACACTCACAGTGGACAACCACAAGACATAAATACATTCACAGTGTATAACAACAAGATATAAATACATTCACAGTGGACAACCACAAGACATAAATACATTCACAGTGGACAACAACAAGATATAAATACATTCACAGTGGACAACAACAAGATATAAATACATTCACAGTGGACAACAACAAGACATAAATACATTCACAGTGTATAACAACAAGATATAAATACATTCACAGTGGACAACAACAAGATATAAATACATTCACAGTGTATAACAACAAGATATAAATACATTCACAGTGGACAACAACAATATATAAATACATTCACAGTGGATAACAACAAGATATAAATACATTCACAGTGGACAACAACAAGATATAAATACACTCACAGTGGACAACAACAAGATATAAATACATTCACAGTGGACAACAACAAGACATAAATACATTCACAGTGGACAACAACAAGATATAAATACATTCAAAGTGTATAACAACAAGACATAAATACATTCACAGTGGATAACAACAAGATATAAATACATTCACAGTGGATAACAACAAGATATAAATACATTCACAGTGGACAACAACAAGATATAAATACATTCACAGTGTATAACAACAAGATATAAATACATTCACAGTGGATAACAACAAGATATAAATACATTCACAGTGGACAACAACAAGATATAAATACATTCACAGTGGACAACAACAAGATATAAATACATTCAAAGTGTATAACAACAAGACATAAATACATTCACAGTGGATAACAACAAGACATAAATACATTCACAGTGTATAACAACAAGACATAAATACATTCACAGTGGACAACAACAAGATATAAATACATTCACAGTGGATAACCACAAGATATAAATACATTCACAGTGGACAACAACAAGATATAAATACATTCACAGTGGATAACCACAAGATATAAATACACTCACAGTGGACAACAACAAGATATAAATACACTCACAGTGGACAACAACAAGATATAAACAACTGGTAGAATATAGGAGTACGAACGATCTTCCGGTACCGACAGAGCCCGACGGGAGAATACATGATACATGATACACGGTGCAACATACATGATATACGACACATGCTGCACGATACATGATACCTGATACACGATACACGATACATGATACACGATACATGATACACGATACATGATACATGATACATGATACACGATACATGACACATGGTACACAATACATGATACACGATACATGATACATGATACACGATACATGATACATGACACACGATACATGATGCTCGATACATTATACATGATACATGATACACGATACACGATACATGGTACACGATACATGATACACGATGCATGATACACGATACATGATACATGGTACACGATACATGATACACGATACATTATACATGATGCACGCTACATGATATATAGTACACGATACATGATACACGATACATGATACACGATACATGATACATGGTACACGATACACGATACATGATACATGATACATGATACACGATACATGATACATGATACACGATACACGATGCATGATACACGATACATTGTACACGATACATGATACATAGTACACGATACATTATACATGATACATGATGCACGATACACGATACATGATACACGATACATGATGCACGATACATGATACACGATACATGGTACACGATATGTGATACACGATACATGATACAAGATACATGATACACGATACATGATATATGATACACGATACATGACATATTATACACGATACACGATACATGATATATGATACATGATACATGATGCACGATACATGATACATGATACACGATACATTATACATGATACACCATACATGATACACGATACATGATACGCGATACATGATACACGATACATTATACATGATACACCATACATGGTACACGATACATGATACATGGTACACGGTACACGATACATGATACATGATACATGATACACGATACATGATGCACTATACATGGTACAAGATACACGATACATGATGCACGATACATGATACATGATGCATGCTACACGATACATGATACACGATACATGATACACGATACATTGTACACGATACATGATACAAGATACACGATACATGATGCACGATACATGATACATAATACATGATACATGCTACACGATACATTATGCACGATACATGACACACGATACATTATACACGATACATGATACATGATGCACGATACATGATACACGATACATGATACACGATACATGATACACGATACATGGTACACGATACATGGTACACGATACATGATACACGATACACGATACATGATACACGATACATGGTACACGATACATGGTACACGATGCATGATACACGATACATGATACACGATACATGGTACACGATACATGATACACGATACATGATACACGATACATGCTACATGATACACGATACATGATACACGATACATGATACATGGTACATGATACATGATACACGATACATGATGCACGATACACGATGCACGATGCATGATACACGATACACGATGCATGGTACACGATACATGCTACATGATACACGATACACGATACATGATACACGATACATGATACATGGTACATGATACACGATACACGATACATGATACACGATACATAATACATGATACATGATGCACGATACATGATACACGATACATGATGCACGATACACGATACATGATACACGATACATGGTACACGATATGTGATACACGATACATGATACACGATACATGATATATGATACACGATACATGATATATGATGCACGATACATGATACATAATACATGATATATTATACACGATACACGATACATGATATATGATGCACGATACACGATACATGATATATGATACATGATACATGATACACGATACATTATACATGATAGACCATACATAATACATGATACATGATACACGATACATGGTACACGATACATGATACATGATACACGATACATGATGCACTATACATGATACACGATACATGGTACACGATACATGATACAAGATACACGATACATGATGCACGATACATGATACATGATACACGATGCATGCTACACGATACATGATGCACGATACATGATACATGATACACGATACATGGTACACGATACATGATACATGATGCACGATACATGATGCATGATGCACGATACATGATACACGATACATGATACACGATACATTATACATGATACATGATGCATGATACACGATTCATGATACACGATACATTATACATGATACATGATACATGATGCACGATGCATGATGCACGATACATGATACATGATACACGATACACGATACATGATACATGATACATGATACACGATACATGATACATGATACATGATACACGATACATGATACATGATGCACGATACATGATGCACGATACACGATACATTATACACGATACATTATACACGATACATTATACACGATACATTATACACGATACACGATACATTATACACGATACATTATACACGATACACGATACACGATACATGATACACGATACATGATGCACGATACACGATACATGATACACGATACATTATACACGATACATTATACACGATACATGATACACGATACATTATACACGATACATGATACATGATACATGATACACGATACATGATACATGATACACGATACATGACACACGATACATAATACATGGTGCACGATACATGATGCACGATACACGATACATGATACACGATACAGTATACATGATACATGATACATGATACATGATACACGATACATGATACATGATGCACGATACATGATGCACGATACACGATACATGATACACGATTCATGATACACGATACATTATACACGATACATTATACACGATACATTATACACGATACATGATACATGATACATGATACATGATACACGATACACGATACATGACACACGATACATAATACATGATGCACGATACATGATGCACGATACACGATACATGATACACGATACAGTATACATGATACATGATACACGATACACGATACATGACACACGATACATAATACATATACACATTATTTGACAGCCGACACAGAAACCCATGTAGATAAGTTTCGTGAGTAAACAGTAGTTGCCATGTTATAATACATTGATTGTCGATTAGCTTGTCCCAGCTTGGATTAAGATACATTCATTTATTTCGTGTTTGCAAAATGAGAATAACTTAAAGCGGAACTGCATCGCACGAAGCAAAGAACTCTCTCTCTCCTATAAATTACATAGATACTACACATTCTTCCCAAATAACATTATATGTCTGGCTACACGAATTTCTCTTTTTTCACGATTTATATCGTGTTTATTGTGCTAGAGTATGGTCTATTAAAGCGAAATAGTATTGGGGAAACAGAGAACATTGTACAGAATATAAAGTTATATTACAGTGTATAATTTGTTTCCAAATATTCGCAACAAAAATTAATTGTTTCAAAATATTTGGCAAAACAAATTAATGTAAATAAGGTATAAACCCATCCATGCGTAACACTAATAATCCAATAATAAACAAATAGCAACCCATAACCATGGCAACCACTTATATGTTAATCCGTAACCATGGCAAGCACTCCGTAAACATGGCACACTTATATGAATTCCTACTTTCACTTCTGACTAACTGTAACATTAATTCGGAAGAAGTGTTTTAATAGCAAATGGTTTTTTTATACTTGAACTATATATAGTTTTGCTTCTTGCGATCTCGTTTTAATGTATTCATTCACAAACTATTTACTGATATACAGATATTCAATCACAACAAAGCAAATACCGTCATATATCAACGAGTTTCTCGGGTGCCTTTGGTCGAGGTTTATGTGAAACCGGATTACGTGGAACCGGATTAAGTGAAACCGGATTACGTCGAACCGGATAACGTGGAACAGGATAACGGAGAACCGGATTACGTGGAACCGGATTACATGGAACCGGATTACATGGAACCGGATTACGTGGAACCGGAATCCGTCGAACCAGATTACGTCGAACTGGATTACGTCGAACCGGATTATGTCGAACCGGATTTAATGGAATCTGATACATTGAACGTACGTGAAACCGGATTATGCTTAACGTGATTACGTGGAATCGGATAATGTCGAACCGGATTACGTGGAACCAGATAATGTCGAACCGGATTACGTGGAACCAGATTAAGTAGAACCGGATTACGTGGAACAAGATTAAGTGGAACCGGATTATGTGGAAGGGAATAAGCTTGAACTATAATTACGTGGAACCGGATGTCGTGGAACCTGATTATGTGGCACCGGATAACGTGGATATCAGATTACATGGAACCGGATAACATGGAACCGGATAACGTGGAACCGGATAACATGGAACCGGATTACATGGAACCGGATTACAAACCGGATAACATGGAACCGGATAACGTAGAACCGGATTACATGGAACCGGATTACATGGAACCGGATTACAAACTGGATAACATGGAACCGGATAACGTAGAACCAGATTATATGGAACCGGATTATGTAGAACCGGATAACATGGAACCAGATAACGTGGCACCAGATTACGTGGAACCAGATTACGTGGAACCGGATAACGTTGAACCATAATTATTACATTGAACCGGATTACATTTGAACATTACATTGAACCAGATTACGTTGGATTGTCATAACATGGCATGATGTATCGTTATTCAGAAATAGAAACAAACAAATATATTACCTGGATACAGTATAACATTATTTACATAATTCCTCTCCAAACTTAATACGTGTTATTTCCTGTCTCACAATATAGTTGTAAGAACCTCGATACATTGCAGAAAGTTTCACGTTATGACATACACATGCGGAGTGCAAAATCACTTCTTCACTCGTCCGTAAGACCGGCTATAAATCACACGCAACACACTGTCACGCGTTATGAAAACATAAGTATTATTTGGCAACATTAAACTGAGACATTTGCATATTCCGTGAACTCACTTCATTAATAATCGATTTCCGAAGTGAAATATGAGCTTTAGATTACTTACTTACTTGGTTCAACTATTAACGGTAAAACCCTAACATTGTCCTCGTCATCGTTCATGAAAAACTTACGAAGGCTTTGGCGGGGATTAATTAGTCTCAGTTTAATGTTACCAAACAATATGTTGGGCTCGATTTCTAGTTGTTTATATATCGATCACGTGATACATGTGCACATGTATAATAAGTTATTAACTATGCAGGTAACTAATATTGTACCTGGATCACGTGGTACATGTGTAGGCATGCCTACATGTACATCCAGTAATTAACTATGCAGGTAACTAATAGTGTACCTGGATCACGTGGTACATGTGTAGGCATGCCTACATGTACATCCAGTAATTAACTATGCAGGTAACTAATATTGTACCTGGATCACGTGGTACATGTGTGTAGGCATGCCTACATGTACATCCAGTAATTAACTATGCAGGTAACTAATAGTGTACCTGGATCACGTGGTACATGTGTGTAGGCATGCCTACATGTACATCCAGTAATTAACTATGCAGGTAACTATATTGTACCTGGATCACGTGGTACATGTGTAGGCATGCCTACATGTACATCCAGTAATTAACTATGCAGGTAGCTATATTGTACCTGGATCACGTGGTATATATGTAGGCCTGCATACATGTACATCCAGTAATTAACTATGCAGGTAACTAATATTGTACCTGGATCACGTGGTATATATGTAGGCCTGCCTACATGTACATCCAGTAATTAACTATGCAGGTAACTATATTGTACCTGGATCACGTGGTACATGTGTAGGCATGCCTACATGTACATCCAGTAATTAACTATGCAGGTAACTAATATTATACCTGGATCACGTGGTACATGTGTGTAGGCATGCCTACATGTACATCCAGTAATTAACTATGCAGGTAACTAATATTGTACCTGGATCACGTGGTACATGTGTAGGCATGCCTACATGTACATCCAGTAATTAACTATGCAGGTAACTAATAGTGTACCTGGATCACGTGGTACATGTGTAGGCATGCCTACATGTACATCCAGTAATTAACTATGCAGGTAACTAATATTGTACCTGGATCACGTGGTACATGTGTGTAGGCATGCCTACATGTACATCCAGTAATTAACTATGCAGGTAACTAATATTGTACCTGGATCACGTGGTACATGTGTAGGCATGCCTACATGTACATCCAGTAATTAACTATGCAGGTAACTAATAGTGTACCTGGATCACGTGGTACATGTGTGTAGGCATGCCTACATGTACATCCAGTAATTAACTATGCAGGTAACTAATATTGTACCTGGATCACGTGGTACATGTGTGTAGGCATGCCTACATGTACATCCAGTAATTAACTATGCAGGTAACTAATATTGTACCTGGATCACGTGGTACATGTGTAGGCATGCTTACATGTACATCCAGTAATTAACTATGCAGGTAACTATATTGTACCTGGATCACGTGGTACATGTGTAGGCCTGCCTACATGTACATCCAGTTATTAACTGTGCAGGTAACTAATAGTGTACCTGGATCACGTGGTACATGTGTAGGCCTGCCTACATGTACATCCACAGTAATTAACTATGCAGATAATTAATAGTGTACCTGGATCACGTGGTATATATGTCGGCATGCCTACATGTACATCCAGTAATTAACTATGCAGGTAACTAATATTGTACCTGGATCACGTGGTACATGTGTAGGCATGCCTACATGTACATCCAGTAATTAACTATGCAGGTAACTAATAGTGTACCTGGATCACGTGGTACATGTGTGTAGGCATGCCTACATGTACATCCAGTAATTAACTATGCAGGTAACTAATATTGTACCTGGATCACGTGGTATATGTGTGTAGGCATGCCTACATGTACATCCAGTAATTAACTATGCAGGTAACTAATATTGTACCTGGATCACGTGGTACATGTGTAGGCATGCTTACATGTACATCCAGTAATTAACTATGCAGGTAACTAATATTGTACCTGGATCACGTGGTACATGTGTAGGCATGCTTACATGTACATCCAGTAATTAACTGTGCAGGTAACTATATTGTACCTGGATCACGTGGTACATGTGTAGGCCTGCCTACATGTACATCCAGTTATTAACTGTGCAGGTAACTAATAGTGTACCTGGATCACGTGGTACATGTGTAGGCCTGCCTACATGTACATCCACAGTAATTAACTATGCAGATAATTAATAGTGTACCTGGATCACGTGGTACATGTGTAGGCATGCCTACATGTACATCCAGTAATTAACTATGCAGGTAACTAATAGTGTACCTGGATCACGTGGTACATGTGTGTAGGCATGCCTACATGTACATCCAGTAATTAACTATGCAGGTAACTAATATTGTACCTGGATCACGTGGTACATGTGTAGGCATGCTTACATGTACATCCAGTAATTAACTATGCAGGTAACTATAGTGTACCTGGATCACGTGGTACATGTGTAGGCCTGTCTACATGTACATCCAGTTATTAACTGTGCATTAACTAATAGTGTACCTTGATCACGCGGTACATGTGTAGGCCTGCCTACATGTACATCCACAGTAATTAACTATGCAGGTAATTAATAGTGTACCTGGATCACGTGGTATATATGTAGGCCTGCCTACATGTACATCCAGTAATTAACTATGCAGGTAATTAATAGTGTACCTGGATCACGTGGTATATATGTAGGCATGCCTACATGTACATCCAGTAATTAACTATGCAGGTAACTAATATTGTACCTGGATCACGTGGTACATGTGTAGGCATGCCTACATGTACATCCAGTAATTAATGGTATGCACCCCCAACCCCCCACCCCCCTCCCCCTCCCCCACCCCACAGTAAAACAGTTGGATCAAATACCTCAATGGTCCGGGGACAAGAAGACGAAAATTAAAGTGACTCAATATTGTCGCCATTTGTTATTTGGGATCGGACTGGTGTTAGCTATTTGTATCTACTAGTTACCCCGGTACTCATAGGCGGTTCCAGGGGGTGGACCCGGCGTACGCCCTCCCCCTTGTTCGTAAGTAATTTTTGTGTTTTCTATGAAATAAATTGCACCCTCAATACAATATAACATTCACCTGTATGCACCAGAAGCCGTCATTTCATACCTAAGCTTTAAAATATCCCTGGACCCCCACCAACAGGTGGAGGATACCCCCTCCCGTACCCTCCTCCAACATCACGCGCCATTAACCAGAAATCCTGGATCCGCCCCTGGTACTCCGTGCCAAGCTGTGTGACATGTGCTCATGTAGCTCCATTTATTTATTATTAGAAATTACCAGTTATACACACCAGTTACAACACCAGTTATACACACCAGTTATACACACCAGTTATACACACCAGTTATACACACCAGTTATACACACCAGTTATACACACCAGTTACAACACCAGTTATACACACCAGTTATACACACCAGTTATACACACCAGTTATACACACCAGTTATACACACCAGTTATACACACCAGTTATACACACCAGTTATACACACCAGTTATACACACCAGTTATACACACCAGTTACAACACCAGTTATACACACCAGTTATACACACCAGTTATACACACCAGTTATACACACCAGTTATACACACCAGTTATACACACCAGTTATACACACCAGTTA
>CM026396.1:11872649-11905699 GCA_014843695.1 Archivesica marissinica | reverse complement strand
ATAAAGGGAGGTATTGTACCCATGTTTAATCATATAGTTGATAACTGTGCTTACCCATATTCATGGATAAAGGGAGTTATTGTACCCATGTTTAATCATATAGTTGATAACTGTGCTTACCCATATTCATGGATAAAGGGAGTTATTGTACCCATGTTTAATCATATAGTTGATAACTGGGCTTACCCATATTCATGGATAAAGGGAGTTATTGTACCCATGTTTAATCATATAGTTGATAACTGTGCTTACCCATATTCATGGATAAAGGGAGTTATTGTACCCATGTTTAATCATATAGTTGATAACTGTGCTTACCCATATTCATGGATAAAGGGAGGTATTGTACCCATGTTTAATCATATAGTTGATAACTGAGCTTTCCCATATTCATGGATAAAGGGAGTTATTGTACCCATGTTTAATCATATAGTTGATAACTGTGCTTACCCATATTCATGGAAAAGGGAGTTATTGTACCCATGTTTAATCATATAGTGATAACTGTGCTTACCCATATTCTGGATAAAGGGAGTATTGTAACCATTTAATCATATCGTTGATAACTGTGCTTACCCATATTCTGGATAAAGGAGTTATTGTACCCAGTTAATCATTAGTTGATAACTGTGCTTACCCATAGTCATGGATAAAGGAGTTATTGTACCCATGTTTAATCATATAGTGATAAACTGTGCGTACCCCCCATATTCATGGATAAAGGGAGTTATTGTCCCCAGGTTAATCATATAGTGAAACTGTGCTTACCCATAGTCATGGATAAAGGGAGTTATTGTACCCATGTTTAATCATATAGTTGATAACTGTGCTTACCCATATTCATGGATAAAGGGAGGTATTGTACCCATGTTTAATCATATAGTTGATAACTGTGCTTACCCATAGTCATGGATAAAGGGAGGTATTGTACCCATGTGTTATCATATAGTTGATAACTGTGCTTACCCATATTCATGGATAAAGGGAGTTATTGTACCCATGTTTAATCATATAGTTGATAACTGTGCTTACCCATATTCATGGATAAAGGGAGTTATTGTACCCATGATTAATCATATAGTTGATAACTGTGCTTACCCATATTCATGGATAAAGGGAGTTATTGTACCCATGTTTAATCATATAGTTGATAACTGTGCTTACCCATATTCATGGATAAAGGGAGTTATTGTACCCATGATTAATCATCGAGTGATAACTGTGACTTACCCATATTCAAGGATAAAGGGAGTTTGTACCCGTTAATCATAAGTTGATAACTGTGCTTACCCATATTCATGGATAAAGGGAGGATGGTACCCATGTTTAATCATATAGTTGATAACTGTGCTCGTACCCATATTCATAGATAAAGGGAGTTATTGTACCCATGTTTAATCATATAGTTGATAACTGTGCTTACCCATATTCTTGGATAAAGGGAGTTATTGTACCCATGTTTAATCATATAGTTGATAACTGTGCTTACCCATATTCATGGATAAAGGGAGGTATTGTACCCATGTTTAATCATATAGTTGATAACTGTGCTTACCCATATTCATGGATAAAGGGAGTTATTGTATCCATGTTTAATCATATATTTGATAACTGTGCTTACCCATATTCATGGATAAAGGGAGTTATTGTACCCATGTTTAATCATATAGTTGATAACTGTGCTTACCCATATTCATGGATAAAGGGAGTTATTGTACCCATGTTTAATCATATAGTTGATAACTGTGCTTACCAATATTCATGGATAAAGGGAGTTATTGTACCCATGTTTAATCATATAGTTGATAACTGTGCTTACCCATATTCATGGATAAAGGGAGTTATTGTACCCATGTTTAATCATATAGTTGATAACTGTGCTTACCCATATTCATGGATAAAGGGAGTTATTGTACCCATGTTTAATCATATAGTTGATAACTGTGCTTACCAATATTCATGGATAAAGGGAGGTATTGTACCCATGTTTAATCATATAGTTGATAACTGTGCTTACCCATATTCATGGATAAAGGGAGTTATTGTACCCATGTTTAATCATATAGTTGATAACTGTGCTTACCCATATTCATGGATAAAGGGAGTTATTGTACCCATGTTTAATCATATAGTTGATAACTGTGCTTACCCATATTCATGGAGAAAGGGAGGTATTGTACCCATGTTTAATCATATAGTTGATAACTGTGCTTACCCATATTCATGGATAAAGGGAGTTATTGTACCCATGTTTAATCATATAGTTGATAACTGTGCTTACCCATATCATGGAGACAGGGAGGTATTGAACCATGTTTAATCATATAGTTGATAACTGTGCTTACCATATTCATGGATAAAGGGAGTTATTGTACCCATGTTTAATCATATAGTTGATAACTGTGCTTACCCATATTCATGGATAAAGGGAGGTATTGTACCCATGTTTAATCATATAGTTGATAACTGTGCTTACCCATATTCATGGATAAAGGGAGTTATTGTACCCATGTTTAATCATATAGTTGATAACTGTGATTACCCATATTCATGGATAAAGGGAGGTATTGTACCCATGTTTAATCATATAGTTGATAACTGTGCTTACCCATATTCATGGATAAAGGGAGGTATTGTACCCATGTTTAATCATATAGTTGATAACTGTGCTTACCCATATTCATGGATAAAGGGAGTTAGTGTACCCATGTTTAATCATATAGTTGATAACTGTGCTTACCCATATTCATGGATAAAGGGAGTTATTGTACCCATGTTTAATCATATAGTTGATAACTGTGCTTACCCATATGCATGGATAAAGGGAGGTATTGTACCCATGTTTAATCATATAGTTGATAACTGTGCTTACCCATAGTCATGGATAAAGGGAGGTATTGTACCCATGTTTAATCATATAGTTGATAACTGTGCTTACCCATATTCATGGATAAAGGGAGTTATTGTACCCATGTTTTATCATATAGTTGATAACTGTGCTTACCCATATTCATGGATAAAGGGAGTTATTGTACCCATGTTTAATCATATATTTGATAACTGTGCTTACCCATATTCATGGATAAAGGGAGTTATTGTACCCATGTTTAATCATATATTTGATAACTGTGCTTACCCATATTCATGGATAAAGGGAGTTATTGTACCCATGTTTAATCATATAGTTGATAACTGTGCTTACCCATATGCATGGATAAAGGGAGTTATTGTACCCATGTTTAATCATATAGTTGATAACTGTGCTTACCCATATTCATGGATAAAGGGAGTTATTGTACCCATGTTTAATCATATAGTTGATAACTGTGCTTACCCATGTTCATGGATAAAGGGAGTTATTGTACCCATGTTTAATCATATAGTTGATAACTGTGCTTACCCATATTCATGGATAAAGGGAGGTATTGTACCCATGTTTAATCATATAGTTGATAACTGTGCTTACTCATAGTCATGGATAAAGGGAGTTATTGTACCCATGTTTAATCATATAGTTGATAACTGTGCTTACCCATATTCATGGATAAAGGGAGTTATTGTACCCATGTTTAATCATATAGTTGATAACTGTGCTTACCCATATTCATGGATAAAGGGAGGTATTGTACCCATGTTTAATCATATAATTGATAACTGTGCTTACCCATATTCATGGATAAAGGGAGTTATTGTACCCATGTTTTATCATATAGTTGATAACTGTGCTTACCCATAGTCATGGATAAAGGGAGGTATTGTACCCATGTTTAATCATATAGTTGATAACTGTGCTTACCCATATTCATGGATAAAGGGAGTTATTGTACCCATGTTTAATCATATAGTTGATAACTGTGTTTACCCATATTCATGGATAAAGGGAGTTATTGTACCCATGTGTTATCATATAGTGATAACTGTGCTTACCCATATTCATGGATTAAAGGGAGTTATGTACCCTGTTTAATCATAAGTTGATAACTGTGCTTACCCATATATGGATAAAGGGAGTATTGTACCCATGTTTAATCATATAGTTGATAACTGTGCTTACCCATATTCATGGATAAAGGGAGTTATTGTACCCATGTTTAATCATATAGTTGATAACTGTGCTTACCCATAATTCATGGATAAAGGGAGTTATTGTACCCATGTTTAATCATATAGTTGATAACTGTGCTTACCCATATGCATGGATAAAGGGAGTTATTGTACCCATGTTTAATCATATAGTTGATAACTGTGCTTACCCTTATTCATGGATAAAGGGAGTTATTGTACCCATGTTTAATCATATAGTTGATAACTGTGCTTACCCATATTCATGGATAAAGGGAGTTATTGTACCCATGTTTAATCATATAGTTGATAACTGTGCTTACCCATATTCATGGATAAAGGGAGTTATTGTACCCATGTTTAATCATATAGTTGATAACTGTGCTTACCCATATTCATGGATAAAGGCAGTTATTGTACCCATGTTTAATCATATATTTGATAACTGTGCTTACCCATATTCATGGATAAAGGGAGGTATTGTACCCATTTTAAGAAGGGTGATACGAGTAACCCCTCTAATTATAGAGAAATCACATTAGTAAATGTTATTGGTAAAATCTTCTCACTGTTATTGAGAAATCGTATAAATAAATGGTGTTAATCAGAAAATGTCTTTAATGATACACACTTTGGGTTTCATGACAGACGTTCTACAGCTGATGCTAGATTTCTGTTACATACTATTATTCAAAAAATATTATCAAAACGTTCTAGGCTGTGGTGCATTTTCATCGATTATCAGAGAGCCTTTGATACCGTTTAATCGTGATGCATTGTGGGTAAAATTACTCGAAACAGGTATCAGCTGTAAAATGGTTAATATGATCAAATGTATTTATAATGTTGTTCAATTGTTTTAAATTGTCAAGTACTGTGGAGTTGTCCAATTTCTTTGATGTAACAATCGGTCTTAAACAGGGAGAACCTTTATCCCCCTCTTATTTATACTATTTATAAATGATGTTATTGGAGATTTGGATATTAATTCGTTAACAAACAGAGATCTTGATTTGCTAATAATGTATATGATATTATTTGCCGATGATATGGTTTTGTTCACCACTGATCCGAAAAGTTAAATTAATAGTATATATCAGTATTTAGAAACATGGGGCTTGAAAATTAACGTTAGTAAAACTAAAATATGTGTGTTTGAAAAGCGTAAGCAAAACGTCTACCCTGACTTTAACACAAATGGAGAAAGCATTGAAAGAGTAGAACATTTTACGTACCTAGGTGTAAAATTGACATGCACCGGAAATATGTCAGGAGCTGTAAAATCCCTACATGAACAAGCGCTTAGAGCTTATCATATTCTTTTATCATTGTTTAATAAAGTAAATTTTGATATTAAAACTAAAATTGTTTGACAAACTGGTGGTACTAATATTGCTGTATGGTGCTGAAGTGTGGGGAATATATAATAATACTAGTTTCAAATGTGTTGATATGTCTTCCATTCTAATACTGTTTCTGTATTCTGATTATGTGTGAATGTTCAATATGTATTATATTGGGAAATAAAATATGTTTAACCCTTTCAACCCCAAGTAACATGGACTGGTGCATGCTATTTTTAGACCAATAAATTAATAAGAAAATTACATTTGGACCAGTTCATTTATCAAAATGGGTAATTTTATCTAAAAATAGTAATAATTATTACTGGCAAAAAAGTGCAGATCCTAATGAGACGGCTCGTTACGAGCCGGCTCATCTGGATCTACACTTTTCATAAGCCTATTTAAAGGCCTGTGGGGTTGAAAGGGTTAAACTAAATGTGTTGATAAATTACATACAAGATTTTGTAAATATATCCTTGGAGTGAAACATCAAACTCTAAATAGTGCTGTGCTATATATTTTAAACGGAAGAACTACAATGGATATCCCTGGTAAGGCCACATGTAAAGGAACAAGTGCGGTTGATTATTTTGTTTGTAACTCGAATCTTTTTAATAATGTTTTATCTCTACAGGTAATAGACTTCTGCCCATTATTTTCAGATGTTCATAACCCAATTGAACTTAACCTACAATTTAAGTTACGCAAAACGATTGATTATCAGCCTGATGAGAAGCCGTCAGTTAAATTATGGGATAGAAATAAAGCGAATGAATTTATTAATAAACTAGATCGTCATAAAATACAAACTTTACAAGATACGCTAGAAATTTTTAGTGTGGATACAAATTTTAGCCAACAGAACGTAAATGCAATCGTTAACGATATGTCGTCACTATTTATAAACACGTCTGCTGAAGCCTTTGTACAAAATAAACAATGTACAGGAGACCAACAGTTCCAAAACATCCCCGTGGTTTGGTCCAAAGTGTAAAAAGGCAAGAAAAAATTTCCACTCCGCAAAATATCTCTATAAACTAAGAAAGAATAACGAAACAAAAGAAAGCCTAAAACGAACTGCTACTATTTATAAAAATACTATGAAACAGTTTTACAATAAACATATGCATTCAAATATAAGGAAATTAAGAGATGTTAAAAGTAAAGACACGAGAAAATACTGGAAAATATTAAATGGAAGAGCTATAAATAAAACTGAAGCTGATTTAACAGATCTTTATAATTTCTTTAAAAATGTAAACTTTACTGATAATAATAATAGCGATAACAATGATAATAATAATAATAATCATCATCAAGACAATGAAATTAATGGAGATATAAACCCCCCTATCACTGAAACAGAAATAGAATGGGCAATACAAAATTTAAAAAATAACAAAGCTAGTGGCTACGATAAAATACTAAATGAACAAATAAAAGCATCTTTACCTTTGATGAAAAACATATATGTTAAACTGTTAAATCTTATATTCGATACCGGAATCATCCCAGAACAGTGGACAGTTGGTATTATTAACCCAATATATAAAAATAAAGGAGACATAACAAAACCAGAAAACTATCGCCCAATAACATTGTTAAGTTGTCTAGGCAAAGTATTTACTAGTATTTTGAATAAAAGAATAACCGATTATGTTGAAACTAATGATATTTTAAACAACACACAAGCGGGATTCAGAAAAGGATTTTCAACAGCAGACAATTTATTTATTTTACAACATATCATTCAATATGTTAACAACAACAGAAAAAAATTATTTTGCTCATTTATCGATTTAAAACAAGCGTTCGATACCATCTGGAGAAATGGCTTATGGGAGAAATTAATAAATGCTAAAATCAATGATAAATGTCTACAGGTTATAAGAAACATGTATAATGGAATAAAGTCTTGTGTAAAAGTTAATTCAAAATTTTCGAACTTCTTCACATGCAACATCGGAGTTCGTCAAGGTGAAAATTTGTCTCCTTTGCCATTTTCTTTATTTTTAAATGACTTAAGAGATTTTTTCCAAAACAATAATAATGCGCAAGGAATATTATTACAGAATGAACAAAACACAAACGAGCTCTTTAATCTTTTAAAAATATACATTTTACTTTATGCAGACGAATCAGTAATACTGGCAGAAACTGCAAGTGATTTACAAGATGCCCTAAATACTTACGAACAATACTGTGATAAATGGAAGCTCACGGTTAATATCACAAAAACTAAAATAATCGTGTTTTCGAAAGGTAGACAACCTATGTATAATTTCAAATATAAAAAGGAAACAATAGAAGTCGTAAAAGAGTATAAATACCTTGGTATCTTCTTCAATAGAAGTGGCTCTTTCTTTAATTGTAAACAAAATATTTCAAATCAAGCAACTAGGGCAATGTATAGCCTAATAAGAAATTCAAATCGACTTAACCTACCAATAGATCTACAAATAGACCTATTTAATAAAATCATCAAACCGATTCTACTATATGGAGCTGAAATTTGGGAGTTTGGGAAATTAGATGTAATAGAAAGGGTTCAACTTAAATTTTTAAAATATATATTGAAATTAAAACGGTCCACCCCAAATTGGCGAAACTGGATGTATGCCGCTATCGATAGCTATTGAGGAAAAAATTATTTCGTTCTGGTCAAAACTATGTATTACGGAAGAAGGTGATATACCAAAGAAATTGTCTCATCTAGTATATAAAAATATGTTACAAACATCACAAAATTTACCCGAAGAATTGCTTAAAGTAAAATGTCCATGGCTATATAATGTTAAAACAATTCTAATAAAATGTGGTTTCATAAATGTATGGACTGAACATAGTTTTCCTAATGCAAAATGGTTAAAACTAGCGGTAAAACAAAAACTACATGATTTATATTTAAATAATTGGTACACCATGGTAGACAACTCTAGTAATAGTACGTTTTATCGAGTGTTTAAAAGATCTTTTGGAATTGAACCTTACTTATCAAAATTACAAAACTCCACATTGTATAACCTAATTAAATTTAGAACAAGTAACCATCGATTACCAATAGAAATAGGAAACTGGTCAAGAACACCAATACATGAAAGAACATGTAACTCTTGTAGAAACAGAATTGGGGATGAATTTCACTATTTGTTTGAATGTGAACAATTTACAAATGAAAGAAGACAATATATTAATCCGATGTATTTTCGACGCCCAAATATGTTTAAATTAGAGAAATTAATTTGCACCAAAAATAGTTCAGAATTTCAGAAATTATGTAAGTTTATTATGATAATAATGTCACATACAAGAATGTAACAGGTATACTCTTTTTCCAAATGTGTGATATTTGTGTCTATAACTAAAATACTATTGGAAATATTTATTCACCTTGACAATTGATATATTCTGTTTTGTGCTTTTGTTTTGTAGCCTCGTTTGTATGTCTTGTTTATTGTAAATACCTCATATTTGCATGTTCTGTACATGTATTGAGTGAAATAAAAGAGATGTTCTGTTCTGTTCTGTTTCTGAGAGCTGGGAAGATTCCCATTATCAATCATCTGTAGAGAAATATCAATAACATATTGGTTAAAAATTGAAAAAAAAAGATTCACCTATGTTTAAAATGTATAATGGTCTCTTTCAAAATGTAAATACGAATTGTTGGGCGACTAGAATTAATTCAGTAATCGATCATCTTGATTTTGGTAATGTAAGCCGTATTTATGACGTAGATGTAAATTAGTACCCAATCATACAGCGTAGAATTCGAGATCAGTATATTCAAGAATGGAGAGAAGCTATTAACACTATGTCAAAATTGGATTACTATTGTAAATATAAAACAGATTTTGTATTTGAAGATTATCTTTGTAATATTACCAATGATGACTTAAGAAAACATTTTTCTAGATTAAGATGGTCTTCTCACAACTTAGAGATTGAATTTGGTCGGTATAGCGGTATTCAAAGAGAAAACAGATTGTGTAAGTTATGTAGTCAACATGCAGTTGAATTAGAATATCATTTTATGCTATGTTGTGACACATATAGAACAGTAAGAAAAACATATTTTAACAATATTTCATGGCCTTGTATACAGAAATTATTCACGCTTATGTCGACATAAAATAAACATTTGCAAGTAAAAGTATCTAAATATATAAGAATGTGTGTTAATAAGGAAAAATGCCCTGGACATTTTAATTGTTCTTAAATGTATGTTGTATGAACATGAATAAATATACATGTATATATTTAATATTCATTACCATATGTATTTATATATGTCTTTGCCATAGTTTTTTTTGTGTTTGTAAATGGCCAAAGGCAACTTGTTTTCTGATTATGCCAATGAAGTTGAATTGAATTGTTATTGTGCCTTAAATGTTGTATATACGTAAATAGGTAGAAGTGCATCCGCGATCCAATGTAATCCCAATGACATTTTCATTTTGGTAAAAATGCATTTTCATGACAGGCAGTGTATAGTTTTTGTGTTTTTTTGAGAAATTAGAGGACTTCAGACTAGTTGATGTGTATAAAATATGTGGTATAAGAATTCAGGCCATTGTAAACTGAAGGTTGGTATACTGTGTTATTTGGCGGAGGAATACAGTGTGTAAATACAGTGACGTTATTCACAGGTGAGCACTGGCTATGTGAACCGTTATATTTTGAATATTCTCACTGTTCCAGGTTGATTTGAATACCTCTTCACAGTGGATGTGGTATCTAATCAGAAGAAATGAAAGATTGGAAATATAAATGAATAAACTGTATGTTTTTACTTTCTACTATGTATTTAATAGGCAATTTATTTGTTGTTTTACAACCTTAGAACTATACATGTAAATAATTATAGTTGTGCAGATTATCGTTGTCGTCTTGTCACGTGTGTGTCATGTAGATTTGAAAAACGGGCATCTTCAGTCACTGTGCTCTTTCTGCATAGCGTGTGTACATGTTGACCTCTATAAAGCCTACAGCCACGAGCAAATCTCACGAACTATTACTGCACAAATAATTGAAAATGCGTGTTTATGAATGTTCCGCAAAGTCAGGGTTTGTAGATCAAAGTCTATGCATTATGTACTCTATCTGAAACAAAGAATCTATGGGATATAATTATTGTTCAATTAAGAAATAATATTTGTCGTAGTTGTTTATGGGCGGGAAAAATGGTTTTGAGTTCTGACGCGTAGCAATTAACCACGTTGGCCCTAGTTTTATTCGACTATAAATAACACAAATACAAATACTATTTCGATTCTAACATGACAAAAATATCTAAAATGTTGAACAATAGTTGGTGTTATTTTTTAGAAAGCGTAAATGACGTAACATAACTACAAACATGCTAGTAAAATGACGTCACGTTGACATCACATGCTAAACCAGGGTCTATTGCAGATTTAAGCACGGTAAATTGCTTCTTTGAATATACAGATCAATTGCAGAGTAATGTTAGAATATGAATTGCTATATACTTTAGCTAAATCAGACATCATCCAATATGGCAATCAGAAAGTACGGACTACGTCTGCAACGTGCACTAGAACCATGATTACCAGGCTTAATTGTCATTTTACCGATAATATCCTGGATTGTGATATTTTTTGTTGATTTTACGTCAGATATAATAACGAGTAATATATATGTATCTCATTTGACGTAACTGCAATCAGTCGCAGACATAATCCAACTATACGGTAAATAGTGCATGCATCAATAGCACCCCCAAACGCATTCAATCAGTATTTCTGAAATATGTACTGACATATTGACGGTCTACACAATTACGTTAGATGAGATGGCGATTTATTACAAGCTGCTGCCCACACATGCCGCGTATGTATGGATTGCCTGGGCTTTCATTAACGCCTTGTTTAGCCCGCTTACACATTTCTAGCAAAACAGAATATTGTATGTAATCGGAACGCAAATGGAATACATTAAAACAATTAACTGATATATACAGTCTACATCCGCTATGTCGAATTCCGTCGGACCGAGCAAAATACTTCGACATAACCGAAGTTTGATTTAACGAAATTCAATATAAACGGAGCCATGATAGTGTCTGAAACGGAACTTTGATCCGACTTCGAGATAACCGGAGAATTCGACATAATCGACTTTGACCTAACGGATGTAGACTGTACATATATATTCCTGCAACAACATACATGTATAGTATACATTTAGAGGTATTGGAGTCCGCCTCCGTGGTCGAGTGGTTAAGGTTGCTGACTTGTATACCACTGTAACCTATCATCACGGATGGTCACGGGTTCGAGCCCCGCTCAGGCCGTGTCTCATTTATATGAACAAGTTGGCAGTTTCTTACGGAGGTTGGTGCACCCAAGTACTGGTTAACCGATGGAGCCTGCCCAGGAAAGGTGTTGTTAGGTAAACTGCCCGCCGGCGATATAGCCCAAAATGGTGCTGATGCAGCCGTAAAACCCGAAATATAACATAACCTAATTTAGAGTGATTGGTGACTTAGGTCATTACTTGTAGTGAGCTGTATCATTGATTAAATACACTCTATATGCAGATTGTTTTGAGGGTTATGTGTATAACCAGCACGTTGTACGAACTCGTTCTGTATATTAATAGTGTATTTTGCAATTGCATAATAGATTGACATTATTAACTGCTGCCAAAGAAGTTATAACTAGATCAGTTCTGTTTTGGTCAGTGTATAATACAGTGTGTGACTTCCCAAGGTGGGAGAGCGTTAGTGGTTTTTGATATAGACTGATCATATCTTAGAAGGGGCCACGGGCCCTAGACAAACCCGGTGTGGTCGTTTGCATTGAGTAAATACCGAGATACTACATTCGGGTCACTTTAGAGAGTTTGATTGACGGGTCTAATGGGGTTTTAATTGATTATACACCGTCCCTTTTTATGGTGGGATGAGTCATCGAAATCATGTCAAGCGTCTATATTTAGTAACGTATCGCGTTTCATTGGTCGAAATGTGACCGTAGCGTCATAACCCACTCCGTGACGTCACGACTCACGCGTTTATCTATCTTTAGCGAGGTGAGTCATTGAACATCTGACCCGTCCGGACGAATCTATATTTAGTAGCGACGCCTCGTACGTTGTAACCGAAAATGCCGTCTCATTATTATGAACCGACGCTACGACCTTATCTTTAGCGGGGAGAGTCATGAATGGAAGTCATGAATGGAAGTGACTTATCACGTGATCCACATTCACCCAATGCGCTATGCGGGGTTAAGGAGTGCAATATTTGTTTAGGAAGGTAAGGGTGTGACATATCGTTACGGGGTCAAGGAGTACAACATTTGTTTAAGAAGGTAAGGGTGTGACATATCGTTACGGGGTCAAGGAGTACAACATTTGTTTAAGAAGGTAAGGGTGTGACATATCGTTGAAAAGGTATCGACGAGTATAATATGAAGATCGAGGTACAGTCTACAACCGTTATGTAAAAATCGGCTATGTCGAATTATCCGGTTATATCGAAGTCGGATCAAAGTCCCCGTTTCAGACACTATCATTTTACACATAACTGGCTCCGTTTATATCGAATGTCAAACTTTGGTATTGTCGAAGTATTTTGTCATGTCCGACGGAAACGGATGTAGACTGTAATTGGCTTTGTCTTCGATTTATTAAATGGATTTGTTATTCTTTAGTATTGTCAGAGTAAACTAAGCACACACCAGAACCCCCTCCATATCCAGAATATATTGAACTATTCGCCGGAAACCGCACTCTCCCACCCATAGTATTCTCACCTAGCCGTTGTCAACATCCACCGAACATTTAAAACCTAGTTACGTGCACGTAATCAAAATATAGTACGTACTGCCTTGGAGGAATTATCCGTCGGCCTGTCGTTGATAATAACCTGTCTATTTCCTCGATTCAAGACACGTTTCTAGCTTACTTATGCACGCATGTGTGTTTAATGTAAAAAGATGTATATTAATGATATTAGATGCGTGCTGGTTGTTTTGCAGACATCTATAATTTGAAACTCAAGGAGGTGATTGATCCGGCTTGTCTCAGACATTACATTGGATTTGCGACTTACACCAAGATGCCATTTAAGATCAAATTAATTGTTACAAAACCAGCTGATGTAATAATACAAGCTTGAAACCACAACACATGCTACATCTTTAGAACCATATGGGACTATTTCTGTCGATTTTCATTGATTACGCCAAATTAATCGGCACAAATTAAGTAATTATCAGTGCTGTTTCCCTTGACCTCGAAACTGTTCTTCAAAACAGGATAGAAATGTGTACTTGGACCAAATGAAGCCTACGGCAATGAATTTTGCCTTTTACCTGAATGTGTCTGTATTTGTTACAGGGGTTAGGGGTTAGAGGTTACAGGGCCTTACCATTAACTAATCTGTAAAGAATGCAGTAATGTGAGTGTTTTTACGTTTATTTATCGTCGCTATCGGTTGCCCATATGAGCGACGCCTCATGAAGAGATTAGTCATTTTAGATAGTTGGAGGATAGTGCAATGATATAGACAGATACCCATTCCAGAGTCTTCTCTGGTTCTGTTACGTGCACGATGTAAAGCACCGACACGAGACGGTTTCAAGTCAATTGTATTAGGGTCAGACCTGCGATCACCATAACTATTTAATTTTCGCATATTCACTTCATGTATTATCGTTCTTTGTGTCGTATGCACCGATATTGAATCGGCGATACTCGGCAATCTACGTCGAAGACGGAAATGGGCGATGTTTCCCGGGTCAATCATGTCATGCACGTGGTCCGTCTGTAGAATGCAGTAAAACAGAATTGACACCATTGAAACAAAGCGCTTGTAGCGGTGCATAGTTGGTTTTGGCCATGTGTCACTTTACACTCACGCAGCAATTTGATTGGCTGTGTCTTTGAATGGGCGGTTTGATTTGATCGTATATTGATAATACAATTCAAAATACAGACGGATCTGTAGTCCAGTGGTTAACACGTTGGACTGGTAATCCAGGGACCACAGGATCGATCCCCCCGTCTGACATCCATCTTGTATGTGTGTTCGTACGTGTGTTCGTAAGTGTATTTGTGCGTGTGTTCATACGTGTGTTCGTACGTGTATGTGTGCGTGTATTTGTGCGTGATATATAAGCATAGTGCCGGTTCTGGACCAATTCACTCGCTACCGCTCCTGAATCGATCCAGAACCGGCACTTTGGACCTTGATTCTGTATCCATCATTGGTCCGCTACCTCCATGTCCAATCACCCTCTAAAAAATAATACCCCCCAATTAAACAAACAATATAAGTAACAATAAGAATGGAGTGTAATAAATGTAATAAAAAGTTTAGAGACAGCTATGCATTAAACAGGCATAACAATCGTAAGTTTAGATGTGATTTACCACTACAAATGGAAAAAACAATCTGCGAACTATGTGGTAACAAATATAGTTGTTACAATGCTATGTGGTTACATCAGAAAAACATATGCATAAAAACGCTTAAATGGACGATGAAACAATGTCACCCCGACTTTCCTTATTATCCAATATACGATAAATACTTTTTAAAAATATACACACAAGAAGAGGTGAATGAGATAAAACAATTATCTATCAAAGCGATTACAGTGTAATACAGGTCTGTCCGTAATTGGGGGGCTCATCATGAACTTGCCGGTTCTGGACCAAATCTGTTGCAACACCCCCCAATGTATTATTCCCCTCTCTCATTTTGCCGGTTCTGAGCCAACACCTTTAAAATATACATCTAAGAGCTTAAAGAACACAATTCTTTATATAATAAATTTTAATTTAAGAAATACAAATATATATAAAAAAACAATGACAAAAGCAAACATTCACAGCAAAGCTATCGAGGAACTTCTCCAAGAGCAACAAGTGACATTAGCAAATGGGCAGACCTGCCTCTAAACAAAATATTCACAGTTATAGATACAAGATGTATGGAAACAGAACATGGTGAATCACTTGTATTAAAATTATCAGATGATACAGAATTATGGGCACCTAGTTACATGAAAAAGAAACTAAGAACTGATGTGTTTCCATTTTATTTTAGAGCACTAGGATTGAAGCAATGTAAGAGTAACAAAAAAAATAAGTACCATGCGTTTGATCTTGTATATCCACGTGAATAGTATTTTTTTTTTGGTTTAAATTTCAATCATCCTAATTCTATTGCACTCTATACGGAACAGCTTTGTTAATATATACCTATTATGTAACCTTAGCGTAGTTCCACCACATGAAATACAAATACGATATTTCGCGGTTGTAGCTTTGTTGCAAACTGTGCATAACACAGCTTTACTGGTTTTTATCATATGTTTATGAAGACTACAATAATGTGAGTTTGTTGTGGGTTTGTATTCACAACACTTATGGTTTCCGATTTTTAAATACTGACATGTGTTATCCATTTTATATATTATGTATTTATATATTTTATATTTTAAAAAATAATAATCATATATAAAAATGGATAAAGATGTTTCTTATATTGTGAAGCTACATCGTGATGGTGTTATCAATGATGAACAACTCAAAAAAATGATAGATGGAATCAAATCAAATGAGCAATCATCATTAGTCAATCTACGCAAAAGACGTAGTGATAAGAAAAAACGTAAACGTGTGAAGGTTAAATCTGAATTAATGTTAGTAGATAAACCTAAATGTAATTATTTTGAAGCTTACAAATTATCGGGTGACAGTTATAAAGACCCCCATATCATTCTTGAAGATAAACGTAAAATAATGATAGAACAAATAACTAAACAATTCAAAGAATACAAATCCTTCAAATTTCAAATCACCATGATAATAGAGATGTTCAAAGATGATAATAATACACGAAAGACAGTAACAGCAGTATTCAACAGTGACCAATATACCCTTCTTGATGCAAGTAAAGTAAATGAATTCTATTCAGAAATAGATGCCAAGCTTGATGTATTCATTGAAACATTCACAAATACAGCATCAGGATTGGAAATAGATAGATGTGGTGACATGTATCTTAATTTTGCAAAGTATGAGCCTCTTAAAGGTGGATCATATATTGAACTACCTGAACAATTAGCATTAAAAAAAGCTATAATCAACGTAAAAAACAAAGGTGATATATATTGTATAGAAGTCGCACTTAATTCTGCTATCTATCCTGCTAAAACACACTCAGATCGTTTATCAAGTTATACTGAAAAATATTATAATCTTAAAGGTATTGTTAACTTCCCTTGTCCAATATCAGATATACCAAAGATAGAAAAAAAATATCCAGCTTATGGAATTAATGTTTATGGTTATTCTTTGACAAAGAAAAAAAAATCACTTTCAATCTTCCCATATTACATATCAGATAGACCAAAAGAGATTCCTAGAATTAATTTACTATTGATATGTGATGATGAAGATATTATAGATGATCCTGATGAAGATATTATAGATGATAATTATGATCCTGATGAAGACACATCAAAAATAACAAAATACCACTACTGCTGGATTAAAAATCTTGATCGTCTCTTGCATAATCAAAATAAACATGAACACAAAACACACTTCTGCGATCGTTGCCTTTACGGTTTCACAAAAGAAGATCTACTCATAAAACACAAACAGGATTGCGAAAGCATCAATAAATCCCCCCTAACAATAGAAATGCCTGAAGAAGGAACATTTATCAAACTCAAAAATCATAAAAATCAAATGCCTGTCCCATATGTGATTTATGCTGATTTTGAAAGCATAATAGTCCCTCAATCAACTAAAGCAGGAAATAAATCTGAAATCAAAAGCATCCATAAAGCATGTGGATTTGGATATCAAGTTATTCGCTATGATGGTAAAGCAGACAAACCAGTAATTTACAGAGGTGAAGAAGCTGTAGAAATATTTCTTAATAATCTAGAATGTGAATTATATACCATCAACAATAATTTCAAATATCCAAAACCAATAATAATGTCAAGTGAAGATGAACTCAATCACAATACTGCAACACATTGCTGGATATGTGATGGTATACTAAAAAAAGACACAGTAAAAGATCAGTCATTTAACTGGCAAATACAGAGGTGCTGCACATCAGTCTTGCAATCTTAAACTGAAACTAAATCCACATAAAACTAAAATCCCTGTTGTATTCCATAATCTAAGAGGATATGACAGTCATCTTATCATGCAAAAGATAGCTGAATTAAAAGGTAACATTACAGTTATTCCAAACAACGCAGAAAAATACATATCATTCAGCATTGGTCAGCTTAAATTCTTGGACAGCTACATGTTCATGGCTTCATCTTTAGATGAATTAGTGCAAGCAACAGGTGTTTTCACTAATATCAAAAAAGAATTTGGAGATCAAACAGAATTAGTGTCTAAAAAAGGTATATACCCATATGAATACATGGATAGTTTTGAAAGATTTGATGAAACAGCTCTACCCCCATTGATAAGTTCTATAGCAGTTTATCTGATTCAACTATCTCACTAGAAGATTATGAGCATGCTCAAAAAGTATGGAAAGAATTTGGTTGCAAAACATTAGGAGACTATCATGACTTGTATCTAAAAACAGATGTTCTTCTCCTGTCAGATGTGTTTCAGACATTTCGTAAAACCTGTATGAACGCATATAAGCTTGATCCACTACACTATTATACAGCTCCAGGTCTATCTTGGGATGCTCTTTTAAAACATTCCAAAATAAACCTAGAATTACTATCAGACCCTGATATGCATTTATTCATAGAAAGAGGAATGCGTGGTGGTATAAGTATGGTATCCAAAAGACATGCTAAAGCAAATAATCCTAATGTTACTGGTTATGATTCTAGCAAAGAAACCAATCACATCATGTACTATGATGCAAATAATCTATACGGTCATGCAATGAGTCAGCCTCTTCCTTATGGTAATTTCAAATGGTTAGAAGCAGGTGCAGGACGTATACCAAAAGGCAAGGGTCGGATATTTGAAGTAGATTTAGAATATCCAGCATACTTACATGAATATCATAATGATTATCCTCTTGCGCCAGAAAAATTAACAGTAAAAAAAGAATGGCTATCTAAATATCAGACAGACTTGATGGAAGGTGATATGATACATCAAAAACTCGTTCCAAATCTAATGAATAAGAAAAATTATATTGTGCATTACAAAATATTAAGGCTTTATAGGGATCTTGGTATGAAAATAACAAAAATACACCGTATTTTAGAGTTTGATCAGAAACCATGGATGGAACCATATATCAGGTTAAACACAGATTTCCGTACAAAAGCTAAAACAACGTTTGAGAAAGACTTCTATAAGCTAATGAACAACTCTGTATTTGGTAAAACAATGGAAAACATTCGTAAAAGGATTGACATAAAGATTGTCAAGACTGATGGAACTGAAAATGAAAGGCTGCGCAAGATTATTGCTAAACCTAATTTCAATAGAAGAGTTAGGTTCTCTGATGATTTATCAGCGATTCATGTGAAAAAAACAAAACTAAAACTAAACAAACCAATCTATGTTGGAATGTGTGTATTAGATTTATCAAAGCATCTGATGTATGACTGGTATTATAATACATTGAAAAAGAAGTACGGTAAGAACTGCACCATGCTGTATACTGATACAGATTCATTACTTGTTGACATTAAGACAGAAGATGTGTATGATGATATGTTAAAAATGAAAGATGAATATGATCTATCTGATTATCCCATAAAACATCCATTACATGACACAACAAATAAAAAGGTTATAGGTAAAATGAAAGATGAATGTGCTGGTATTCCGATAGTAGAATACATCGGATTAAGACCAAAGTTGTATGCTGTAGTGAAAGAACATGAAAAATTAGAATACATAAAAGAAGAAGACAGGAAATTCGATAAAGAAGACGCAAATAAATATAATCAATTCACCAAAAAAACCTCAAATAAAAAAGCCATAAAAGATTATAAACAATTCGTTAAAAAAGCAAAAGGGGTAAAAAAATATGTACTAAAAAAACATATAAACTTTGAAAACTACAAAGATGCATTATTCAATAAAAAAACATACACACATGAAATGAATATGCTGCGTTCACAAAAACATCAAATATATGGTCTAACAGTTAGTAAGAAAACACTCTCACCATTAGACACAAAAAGATATATATTACCTGATGGAATCACAACATACGCGTTAGGGTATCAACAGGAACAATAAGCAACTCTTCTTTAACAAAACCTCTTTGTGGAGCTGGTGTTTTCAAATAATAAACTCTGATGCCTTGCGTTATAATATGATAATTAATCTTGTGAATATCAACACTCCATACTGGATCTGTAGCTCTGCGTTTACCACCTTCTTGTTCCCCTGGTTGATATAAATATCTGACACTGGCATTGGGGCAAATAGCTGTGTCAACAGTTCTATTTATAACAGGTGGGGTTTTTTTCGTCTCTGAATTTAGTACTGCAATTACACTAGGTAATCTCTTTACCCATTCTCTATTACGTTTGCTTGGATTTTCCATTTCCTTAGCATACTGATATCCAAACAGTCTTTCAGCCAGTGTCCTGTTGAATCTCTCCACAATAGCTTGGTCTCTGTGAATGTCTGTTCTTCCTCTTCTTATCTTAACTTTGTGCTTCTCCATCAACTGTGATACTGCACCCATAAACTCCCTCCCAGGATCTACTTGTAATAGTTTCGGATATGCTAGTTTTCTCTTATATAGTTTATCAAATGCCTGTGCAACTTCTTTGCTGTCCTTGGCAGTTACCGGTTCTGCTTCTTTATACCTACTTGCAATATCAACAACAGTTAAAGCATATTTATATGTCTTGCGTCCGACACCATCATGTGGTAAAAATAATAAATCAGCTTGATGCACTTCATTCTTACCATAAACTTCAAACCTTGGTCTAACTATTTTCTTTGGTGCAGGTAAGTATATCTGCCATACTGCTTGCTTCTTTAAAAACTCCAATGCTTGTTTATCACTGACCTTTGCTTCTTTTGCTAATTTTTTAACTGCAGACACACCTCTCCAGAATCCCTTTGGACTGTAATATATCTTTTCCATTTTTTTTATTGTGATTATAACATTTTATATGCCAGAACACCAGTAGCTACCATACCTAAACCCACAAATAACAACTCTCTATTCTTCTGCTCCGGTGATGGTGTGTAAAAATCATTAAGTGTAGGTTCAGGTAATGATGCAAGTCTCTTTCCAGTCAATGAATAATACTGACTCATAGCCTCATCAACATCATCAAAAGTTTGTTTTGCATGCATTTCCTTAGACATCCTTGAATTCAAATAATCTAACCGTTCAGCTCTTTTTTTACTCCACGCAGCTTGTGCAGCTTGAAGATCTTCAATAGCTTTATCATGTCGTTTCCTATCATCCCCAGACATGTGTGAGAATAAATAATTCGAACCACTGAACGCCAATGCATTCACTAATGCACCACCTACCATGATTGCTATTGTTGCCATTTGTTTAGGGGGGGAAAAAATTACTTCATAATATCAGCAGGAATGATACCTTGCTTAACGAGTATATCACGTGTATACATTGCCAATAGAATATCAACTGTCAGCAACCCTATATCACCCATATTAAAATCTACTTTAGGAGTTTGCATTTTAAGTATTTTCTTTGTAAGCTGTGAATAACCTATTGTAAGAATAGATTCAACACCTGCATGATACGCCATGTTAACTATATGTTTACTATCGATTGATGGGGTCGTCATTTTTGTTTATGAATTAAAAAAAATAGATTTTAATTAAATTCAAAAGGATCTATTACAACACTATGGGAGGTATTATGAGGCTGTTCATCATTTGGTTTGGTTCTCCACATAAATATGGTTGCAATAACAGCTAAAACAGCACTACCAATTATGATGTTTTTTCGTGTTGCGTTAATAGATTGGTATAGGTGATGATATGGGTGTCATTAATATCAACATGTTTATCATCAGATGTAACTTGGATACTATCATCAGATGTAACTTGCATAAGGAGTTTAGTTTTCCTTGCTACAGCTGCTTTTATACCTGCTGCTACACGTTTTGGGTTTTTAACTGGTTTCGTCGTCTCCTCCATTTTTGTTGATGTTTATATTTTTTTTTAAATCAATATGCCTAACTGTGGTTAACATTGTAGTGAAGGGAGCTAAATACATACCATATCTATAATACAACTCACAACATGCGCTTGTCAAAGCATGATTCACAAACGGGTCCTCCTCTAAATCATTGATTAGTTTTGGTGGATCTATCACATTAAAATACTTAGTTACCCCCATGACATAAAGACTAATAAATGAGTTGCCTAGTGTTTTAGTCATACTTGCACCAAGACGCGCCTCATATATACAGTAAAGTTTGTTAATAGTTTCTGTAGGCATGCTATCCATGTCTGTTAATTGGTATTGATGCCCTAGATATTGGGTGCTATTCCCTCCTGCAATTATAGCAGATAATCGTTCTCTTTTTACATCTGGCTCAGTTATATCGTTTTGCAACAGTTCTTCAACTTCCATTTTTATTCTTTGTATATTTTTTTTTATTTTCAAGAAATACACCACAAACACACATCCAAAAGTAATATTAACAACAGCTGCTGTTGCGATTAATAAATCAAGTAGCATTTTTAGTAGAAGAAATATGATTTACTCAGTAATACTCAAGCATTACTCAGTAATACTGAAATATAACCATAAAAAAAACATGATGCTCATCAGGGATTTCAGTAATGTTGTTGTATTACTCAAGCATTACTCAGTAATACTCAAGCATTACCCAAACTCATGATAACCATCATATGATTAAATCAATCAATACCCAGTGGGTACTCAAGCATTACTCAGTAATACTGAAATATAACCATAAAAAAAACATGATGCTCATCAGGGATTTCAGTAATGTTGTTGTATTACTCAAGCATTACTCAGTAATACTCAAGCATTACCATCAAATCAACCAATACCCAGTGGGCTGGTCTGTTCTTAGTATTAATTTTGCATGTTTTGTCTTTGCTAGATTTTTCCTTATCACACTTCTTTCATCACACGGAATAACATCGTTTTCACGTAAACACATCTCATAACTGTCTCTGTCTTTCATATAAAACATACAAAGCCACTTTGTTTGGTCTCTCAAATCTTTTAACACAGAATTATATCTTTGTGTTAATACCCAGACAGACTGTTCTGCGTGTCTACCTGAGAAGGCAAGTTCAGACAGCATGTCTCGTTTCTTTGTAAGCTCCTTCGTTGCAGAGCAATCATCAATAATGTAGAGGGTAGGTGAGCCGGCATATTGATTAAAAAAGACCCTCAATAGCTCCTGTAGCTTTTCAGTTCCATCAGAGGAAACGGGGTTAACGATCTTTATTTTTTTATCTCTTGGATGTTTCACATCACCAATCCATGGTCTGTTTTTGTATGCTTTATTCCATGCTATGGTTGGACATAATATAATTATATTTCTAAATACACCTTGATATTCATCTTCTAATAAATCAAGTACATACTCTGTCTTACCACACCCAGTTTGACCACATATCACAGCACAGTGTGGGTATTTTGGGTAATTAATAGATAGCTTCTTTGAATCGTCCATCTTGGAAGTTGATTTGCGCATCTTGTATTATATAGAGATAAATATTTATTGGATCCGCAGTATTTGCTTTCTTACTGATTTGGATAGTTATTCCTTCACTGGCATTTTTTATCATTCTTCCGGTTCCGTGAAGGGAGTTATCATCCGTGGATCGTAGATCTAACCACAATGCATAGTTGGATGATAGATATTTTTCCACATCAACGTTACTTAGTGTAATGTCGTGCAGTATTTTATCTGTTTCTTTATTCCGTTTAGATGTTAAAGCAAAGAACTTGTTTATTTCATCCCATTGTTGATAAGCACGCATACCTTGACTATAAAGCTGGTTAGGCACACCTTCTATTGTGAGCTCCACTTTTTCTATTCCAGGATTATAGTACTGTTCACTGCTTTCTCTGTCTGGGTCTTCAAACACCATTAGAATACCTTTCATACTACGGGCTGGTACATTAACGTTTATATTCCATAAAGTGTCAGATTTGTCTTTAATGATTTTTCTATGTCTCAGTATTCTGTCGTATAATATCGTAGTGTGGTTGCTGTAATTATCATTTATTTGTCGTGCCAGTGTTTCATTGGAGACTGTATCTATTTCAAGGCATATATTACTTATTACATATTTTGAATCTTTATCAGTAGATTTTATCACTTTACCATAGTCATTGAATGTCAATTCATATTCAAGCCTATCACCCAGACCTGCTTGGTAAAATGGCATATCTGATTCTAGTAATTCAAAATCTAGCGGAATGAAGAATCGATTACCATATGCCAATGCAACAGCTTCATCTCCATCATCAGATGTAGCATCTGCAGCACCGACTCTATGTTTAATCATGTTTGGTTCGCCAACACCTTGGTAAGCCATGTTTATTCTTTCAGAAGGAGATTTCCACAAATCTGTATAACAGTGAAACATGTCACTATCATCGATTGACATGACTTCATTACCGCTTATCTTTATCGTTGTCTTATTCACTATTGTTCTCCCAACGTGTTGCATTAACGTCCTTGCTAACAATACTCAGTTCAAAGGCCAATCTTGCAGATCTTGGTACAATGACATCTGTGTTGCTGAGATTGGGAAATCGTACTAGAAGCTGTTGATTCTGATCAATAGTACTGGGATTGTTGGTTATAACAATTGATTGACGGATTCCTTTAACACCACGTGGTTCTCTAAGTTTTCGATAAGGATCGAGTTTGTATCCGTATGCTGATAACATTATTTTTTAAGAGGAAGATTTTTTATTTGTTTTATAAAATAAATGGCTGAAGGAGGGATGGATTTTGAGAACCCCCATTATGATCCAGATGAAGATGGTGAGGAAGGTCATATAGATATGATGCCTGATGTACCAGATAGTTCAAAGACTATTGAAGAACTACGTAATGAGTTGAATAAGCCTTTGAGTAGGATTAAACAATCTACTGAGAATTTTTATAACTTTGTAAAGAATAAATACGGATTAGAACCTAGCGGTGAGGTTAATCTACAACAGTTTAAGTTAGAGAATAATGGGAGTGTATTGCACTGGTTAGTTGACGGTAAAGATATCACCATGACAACATCAAAAGGTGGACTGTCGTTTAAATCTCTTGATACATTAGCTAAAAAGTATGGTAAAGGAGGAACTCAGGCTATTAGAACAAATCTGAGGTTGGATAATTATAAATCTAAATATTTACAGGCTGCAACAACAGCCTTGAATACAACAGAAATCAGCTCAGAACAGATTCCTATGCAGGATTTGACTGACACTACTGAGGTTAAAAAAGTTGTAGACACTGCAAATCATGTTGATGATACATTAGAGACATTATTTAATGAATTAGTTAATGAATCCACTGGAACTCAAACAGAAGGATTGAATCTACGAGAACTACAAGGTCTTGATAAAGCACTACAACGAACCAGAGGGGAGCTTACAAATAATCTTGCAAAACTGACTGAGATAGATAAATCTATTAAGCAGCAAAATGGTGATATAGCTTTGGGAGCGCAAGATGATGAAACCCAGAAAAAAATGAGGTCATATTTGGGAGATTTGCATAGTGAAAGAGAAGCAAGATTAGAAGCTGCATCTGCAAATAAAGAAGCATTGAGAGGTCAGATTAATAGAATACGTGAAACCATTACGCGTGTTCTCGATGGTGATACTACTATAGGAGAGAAGTTAAGAACTTTGTTTAGAGAGCAGGGGATTACCATTGCTAGTATTTTGACTGCACTTGGTTTGTTGATTGGTGTATTAGTTGAAGCATTTACTCCTGCGACAGTTGTTGGGGGTAGTGGTGGTGATAACAGCAAAAGTTGGATTAAAAAACAACTCAATAACTTAGGCAAGCTACTTGCATCTTTAGCAGGTAAAGCTGCTTTGGCATTACCAGGTGTTATTGGGAGTATTGTGTCGTGGTTGCTTTCAGCTACAGGTAAAATAGTTAATTGGTTTGCTAGTAATACATGGGGATTGATTGTTGTTGTTGCAGGACTTTTGTATGCAGCAGCAATGAAGTATGTTAAGTGAATTTATAAACAGCAAATACCATTATACCAATCATCATTGAACCAAAGATGATGGCTGTCTTTTTTTCACTATGTGTTAATTCACTGTCATGTAACAACGGATTAGGAGATGAGTACTCTCGTTAAATAAAGTCTTTATTATTATTATTATTATTATTATTATTATTATTCAACAACCTTTCTGTTATTTGATAGTGTTTTATCTGCAGGAGGAAGATTCACAACATGCTTATTATACGTCCGTGTAAGTGTACCTTTTACAGTGTGATTTATTACAGGAGGAATAGGTGTCAGATTCACACTGTTATTAAGACCCAATGCTTGTTCAGTGGTAGCAATGACTATCTTGTTATTGTAACCTTTGATACTAACATCGATTTCCAGCTCCATATTACTTGGTGACATGTATAGACCTGTACCGTATACAAAATCTAGCTTGCTTCTTGCATACTTTAATACATCTTCATATCTTGATATCTGACTTGGTAGATCTACAGGACTGTTGATAGCATCTTCTATATTTGCTATGAATTGCTTCTGCGCATCGAATGCTGTTCCTGTACCAATGATATTAGTTCTTGTCTGAGATTGAGATCCAAGAATAGCCCAGCAATAAGTTCTGATACTGTCGTTTAATCTCTCAATTCCTGCTTTTGTAAAGCCGTTAGATTTGTCTAGAATCAATGTTGACCATTCATTTATTACACTAGGATCTTGTTTTATCCATAAGATATCCCATCTACCACTTGGAGAGTGGTCTGCAAATATATAGTTAGATGGGATGGTCCCCATATTAGCCACACGATGACCTGCTGCATTAGGCCATTTTTCATACGGGTTTCCAAATCCATGATTCTTACCAGGTATGCGCCAGTCAGCAAGTTTGGTTACATTAAATTCTCCACATATTCTTTCATAGGCTTGCCTGTTGTATGAGTTTTTGAATGCATTCCATGTTTTGTTCTGTGGTAGAGCTGCTGCCATTTCAAACAGTATCCTCCTTGTCTGATAGTAGATGTGGAATTTGAAAAATGATCCTAACATACCTGATTCTTTTAAATGATTACGCTAAGGTTACATAATAGGTATATATTAACAAAGCTGTTCCGTATAGAGTGCAATAGAATTAGGATGATTGAAATTTAAACCAAAAAAAAAAATACTATTCACGTGGATATACAAGATCAAACGCATGGTACTTATTTTTTTTGTTACTCTTACATTGCTTCAATCCTAGTGCTCTAAAATAAAATGGAAACACATCAGTTCTTAGTTTCTTTTTCATGTAACTAGGTGCCCATAATTCTGTATCATCTGATAATTTTAATACAAGTGATTCACCATGTTCTGTTTCCATACATCTTGTATCTATAACTGTGAATATTTTGTTTAGAGGCAGGTCTGCCCATTTGCTAATGTCACTTGTTTGCTCTTGGAGAAGTTCCTCGAATAGCTTTGCTGTGATGTTTGCTTTTGTCATTGTTTTTTTATATATATTTGTATTTCTTAAATTAGAATTTATTATATAAAGAATTGTGTTCTTTAAGCTCTTAGATGTATATTTTAAAGGTGTTGGCTCAGAACCGGCAAAATGAGAGAGGGGAATAATACATTGGGGGGTGTTGCAACAGATTTGGTCCAGAACCGGCAAGTTCATGATGAGCCCCCCAATTACGGACATACCTGTATTACACTGTAATCGCTTTGATAGATAATTGTTTTATCTCATTCACCTCTTCTTGTGTGTATATTTTTAAAAAGTATTTATCGTATATTGGATAATAAGGAAAGTCGGGGTGACATTGTTTCATCGTCCATTTAAGCGTTTTTATGCATATGTTTTTCTGATGTAACCATATAGCATTGTAACAACTATATTTGTTACCACATAGTTCGCAGATTGTTTTTTCCATTTGTAGTGGTAAATCACATCTAAACTTACGATTGTTATGCCTGTTTAATGCATAGCTGTCTCTAAACTTTTTATTACATTTATTACACTCCATTCTTATTGTTACTTATATTGTTTGTTTAATTGGGGGGTATTATTTTTTAGAGGGTGATTGGACATGGAGGTAGCGGACCAATGATGGATACAGAATCAAGGTCCAGAGGGGGTATTGGTCCAGAACCGGCAAATTCATATATAAGCATAGTGCCGGTTCTGGATCGATTCAGGAGCGGTAGCGAGTGAATTGGTCCAGAACCGGCACTATGCTTATATATGCGTGTGTTCGTACGTGTATGTGTGCGTGTGTTCGTACGTGTGTTCGTACGTGTATGTGTGCGTGTGTTCGTACGTGTATGTGTGCGTGTGTTAGTACGTGTGTTCGTACGTGTGTATGTGTGCGTGTGTTAGTACGTGTGTTCGTACGTGTGTTCGTACGTGTATGTGTGCGTGTGTTAGTACGTGTGTTCGTACGTGTGTTTGATGAGACAAGTATCGGAGCATAGCTTGGGTTCCAGTCTGTCGATTTTTCACTTTGAACGACAACTCTTCTCTACAAGATACTATCGCTAAATATAGAAACGGAATTCTATCGGAAATCGCCGAACAGGCACGAATATACACTGATCATTTCCGAATATACACGAATGCTCCCGTAGCCTCATTTACATTGCAAGCATATAATTTCCCGTTTCTGTGTTATATCGACGAGATGGCGGATTTTAACTATTACGTTTCTAAGATGGTAATGGGTCGATTCATAAACAATGGCGGCCAATTATAAAGTTTTATCAACATTGCAGTGTCTCGCTTTCGATTCAAGTACGTCATTAATTAAGTCACGTGCTAATAGGCCTATTAATAGGATTAATCATCTTGGTGTTAAATATATTGATTATAGGTTTACAGTAATGACAGTGATGTGCATTACAGTGTTGTGTTTATATGCACGGTTATTTCGTGCATTTTCGGATAGTATAAATAGTGGACTGTATATATTTATCTCCATTCGTTTGCATTACATGATCCACGTCATTTTATTAATATGGTAATTCAAATGGCCCATCTTAAATCTTGTTTGTGATTCTTTTACCCTAGAATTACTTGATTATGGGCTAAATGATTTATTTACGTTTGAGCGGATCGAATTAGGGAATAAAATATATTTATGTGAATGACCAGGCAAAATATATCGACGCCTGTTCCCAGGTTAATCGGAGTAGTATCGTAGCCAGAGGCAAATTTCAACAGAGGCAATCTAGGGGGTCCGGGGGCATGTTCCCCCTTATAATTGTTGTGAGTATAGAATGCTCGCCCATATGGTTTACCGGTGGCGAGGGTAAATAAACGGAATCATCAAGCGATTTCTTGCGTTTTCTGATTTAATGAGCTTAGGCGCATACATATGTACTGACCTTTCAGCTCTCTGTATAGCAGTCAACATTTTATACAGCAAAGGAATATATTTGTACTTTATTTATTTAATTTTTCATTTATTGTTTGATTGCTTTGGACATTTTACCGAGGCAACAGCCTGCTACGGGCCTGCAGCGGGCCTGATACGGGCCTGCGGATAATAGAAGGGTGCTACTGAAACACTCAAACAACACTAATGTCTCTCTTATATTACAAAATCATTTGAAAATTATTGCAATGAAAGACTATAAATCTCATGAGACTTGAGCCCAGCTTAGGTGTGTGATCTACGGCTTAATGGAATTGAATTCATAAAACAGAACACATTCTTAACTGTTTCACATTTGAATAATCTTGAATAATCAAATCGGCAGAGGAATGCATTTGAAATAATATATCCGTCTAGTCTGCTTCTAAGAGCTCGGTTATAAGGCGGACATCGACTCCAATATGCCATGGAGGCTCGAACTGACAACCTCTCGGCTACAAGGCCGACATCGACTCCAATGTGCAATGGAGGCTCGAACTGACAATCTCTCGGTTATAAGGCGGACATCGACTCAAATGTGCCATGGAGGCTCGAACTGACAACCTCTCGGCTATCAGGCGGACATCGACTCCAATATGCCATGGAGGCTCGAACTGACAACCTCTCAGTTATAAGGCGGACATCGACTCCAATATGCCATGAATGCTCGAACGAGACGGACATCGACTCCATTGCGCCATGTATACTCGAACTGAGACGGACACCAGAGGCTCGGGTGAATCACGTTGATGCCATTATTGCTGCACAAAGCTGCGAGTACACACTCATCTCCTCTACGGTTTCATGATTAACAAGCTTGGTACCAACGATATTAAAGTGTCGGATCATTTTCCCCAGGAGAAATGAAGAAATTGCTATAAACAGGAAATTCCAAAGTGACATTTCCAATTTCATTTTACGAAAATTGCACAGATTGTGTTTGATGTAGGGATATTGTATTACATGCCATACTACTTCCTCTCAAGACGCGTTAATAGTTCCCACCCTTCATTGATACAATAATTATCTTTAAAACACTGTCGAGACATCTCTAATTTTCTATTACCTCCTTTGGCAGATAAAGTCTGATTTATTCCAAAATATGAATAGGTCCTTTTAGTTAGAATCCTTTGTTTTTACTGTTGATCCCTAACCAGATGTTGCGGTATGATAAATGTGATTATATCCAAATCGTGTTAATTAACTGAAAACCTTCTTTTAGAAATAAGTACCCATTGCATATACTGTATGGGATCTGTCGATATATTGTAATTTAAAACTCTTGAGAAGCTATAGTGAAATAAAATTGCTAGCATGTTGTGCAAAGGAAACAATGATAAAAACCGAGGAAAACACGTAATAGGACCTATCTACTTTTAGAGAGTATTCAGGGGCAGTAACTCACCGATGTCTCTCATTGCAGTCCATTATTATTGGACTGCATTCAAAAGGCCACACTATTATATCAAATCCAAATTTTGCAATATAACTTTCAGTTATAGCTCCTTGTGTTTCCGTCATGTTTGTTGAGTGAGAATGGACTTGTATACCTTTAGACCAATTTTGAATCCGTTTTTAGATGCTAGAAAATACGTGGACGGGCAAATATACATACATTTCTAATTGTACTCGATGACTTAGAGGACTAAATTATTGTCAATGTAGATAGCACTTAAATATACATGTTTTTTACGTCAAATATATCTAGGACGCTGGTTTCCAAATTACAATTACATATAGCACAACGGTATAGCGTGGACAATTACATATAGCACAACGATATAGAGTGTACAATTACATATAGCACAACGGTATAGTGTGGACAATTACATATAGCACAACGGTATAGCGTGGACAATTACATATAGCACAACGGTATAGCGTGGACAATTACATATAGCACAACGGTATAGCGTGGACAATTACATATAGCACAACGGTATAGCGTGGACAATTACATATAGCACAACGGTATAGCGTGGACAATTACATATAGCACAACGGTATAGCGTGGACAATTACATATAGCACAACGGTATAGCGTGGACAATTACATATAGCACAACGGTATAGCGTGGACAATTACATATAGCACAACGGTATAGCGTGGACAATTACATATAGCACAACGGTATAGCGTGGACAATTACATATAGCACAACGGTATAGCGTGGACAATTACATATAGCACAACGGTATAGCGTGGACAATTACATATAGCACAACGGTATAGCGTGGACAATTACATATAGCACAACGGTATAGCGTGGACAATTACATATAGCACAACGGTATAGCGTGGACAATTACATATAGCACAACGGTATAGCGTGGACAATTACATATAGCACAACGGTATAGCGTGGACAATTACATATAGCACAACGGTATAGCGTGGACAATTACATATAGCACAACGGTATAGCGTGGACAATTACATATAGCACAACGGTATAGCGTGGACAATTACATATAGCACAACGGTATAGCGTGGACAATTACATATAGCACAACGGTATAGTGTGGACAATTACATATAGCACAACGGTATAGCGTGGACAATTACATATAGCACAACGGTATAGCGTGGACAATTACATATAGCACAACGGTATAGTGTGGACAATTACATATAGCACAACGGTATAGCGTGGACAATTACATATAGCACAACGGTATAGCGTGGACAATTACATATAGCACAACGGTATAGCGTGGACAATTACATATAGCACAACGGTATAGCGTGGACAATTACATATAGCACAACGGTATAGCGTGGACAATTACATATAGCACAACGGTATAGCGTGGACAATTACATATAGCACAACGGTATAGCGTGGACAATTACATATAGCACAACGGTATAGCGTGGACAATTACATATAGCACAACGGTATAGCGTGGACAATTACATATAGCACAACGGTATAGCGTGGACAATTACATATAGCACAACGGTATAGCGTGGACAATTACATATAGCACAACGGTATAGCGTGGACAATTACATATAGCACAACGGTATAGTGTGGACAATTACATATAGCACAACGGTATAGTGTGGACAATTACATATAGCACAACGGTATAGTGTGGACAATTACATATAGCACAACGGTATAGTGTGGACAATTACATATAGCACAACGGTATAGTGTGGACAATTACATATAGCACAACGGTATAGTGTGGACAATTACATATAGCACAACGGTATAGTGTGGACAATTACATATAGCACAACGGTATAGCGTGGACAATTACATATAGCACAACGGTATAGCGTGGACAATTACATATAGCACAACGGTATAGCGTGGACAATTACATATAGCACAACGGTATAGTGTGGACAATTACATATAGCACAACGGTATAGCGTGGACAATTACATATAGCACAACGGTATAGCGTGGACAATTACATATAGCACAACGGTATAGCGTGGACAATTACATATAGCACAACGGTATAGCGTGGACAATTACATATAGCACAACGGTATAGCGTGGACAATTACATATAGCACAACGGTATAGTGTGGACAATTACATATAGCACAACGGTATAGCGTGGACAATTACATATAGCACAACGGTATAGTGTGGACAATTACATATAGCACAACGGTATAGCGTGGACAATTACATATAGCACAACGGTATAGTGTGGACAATTACATATAGCACAACGGTATAGCGTGGACAATTACATATAGCACAACGGTATAGCGTGGACAATTACATATAGCACAACGGTATAGCGTGGACAATTACATATAGCACAACGGTATAGCGTGGACAATTACATATAGCACAACGGTATAGCGTGGACAATTACATATAGCACAACGGTATAGCGTGGACAATTACATATAGCACAACGGTATAGCGTGGACAATTACATATAGCACAACGGTATAGCGTGGACAATTACATATAGCACAACGGTATAGCGTGGACAATTACATATAGCACAACGGTATAGCGTGGACAATTACATATAGCACAACGGTATAGCGTGGACAATTACATATAGCACAACGGTATAGCGTGGACAA
>CM026396.1:11753769-11871649 GCA_014843695.1 Archivesica marissinica | reverse complement strand
ATAAATAAACGTAAACAAAAAAGTGTGGGAAACACCAGTTTTATAACCACAGCACTTATTTCAGTGACCTAAGAGTAACACATGTGGTCGCCAGATACGACCCATCCGCAGCAAGCATGGACTATCGATGCTGCTGTATAAGTGGAGCCTCTGTGTTGTAGTGGATATGGTTGCACTATCCTCCAAAAATATAAAATGGGACTTTAAACCGAGATCTCGTGTCGGTGCTGTACACTGTGCACGTAAAAGAACCAGAGGAGACTCTGTAATGGGTCTCTGTCTGTATCATTGCACTATCCTCCAAAAAATCGAAATTGACTAATCTCTTCAGGAAGCGTCGCTCATATGGGCAACCGGTAGCGACGATAAAAACCCGTAAAACACAGGCCTCACATGAAAGAAATTCAACTCCCAGTGGGTTCGAACCTGTAGCAGCAGTGGCAAGTGACGTTAAGAAATATAGCCGCAACCACTCTGCCTCCGAGGCCCGACCGTAAACAGCACTACACAGTTTTAGGTTTACTGTTAAAGAGTTTTAGGTTTAAGGACACATATTATTTAGGTTTAACAGCACAGAGTATTTAGGTTTAACAGCACAGAGTATTTAGGTTTAACAGCACAGTGCATTTAGGTTTAACAGAACCAAGTATTAGATTTAACGGCTATGATTGTTAGGTTTAACAGCACATGGTTTTAGGTTTAACAACACCGAGTTTTAGGTTTATCGGCACATAAACACAGTCTAGCACCAAATTGGACTGAGGTTCTGGCTTCACATCTCACTGTACAACAAAATCTAAAGAAATGAAAGGAACCAAACCAGGGGCCAGTTTCTCAATGTTGTCCCTTACTAATACATCAGCACTTGATGGTGCAGCATGTCCGGTGCAACAAAGGAGGAGATTTCCAACCCCTGCATATATACAGTAAGTAAGCTTCAATAGTTATTATACTTATACTCTGTAAAATACATTACAGTTTTATACAATGACAAACATGTATATATATATATATATAGTAGGGATGGCAACGAATATTCGAATATACACTCGGACGTCCGAGTACTATTCTAGTATTCGAATATTCGGAAAAAATATTATATAAACTGTCAGATACGTTGTTTTCTTTTGAAACCATCATAAAACATTCCAATACAAAAGAAATCGTCCCAGGATGTGTGAATAAACCATGTTAATTGACACTCTGCCATGTAATCGGATAATTACAGTAGGTGCTAAGGTAGGTAGTGTTTAATTATGATGTCAAAACTGTTTTAGATGAGAAAATTCCGTTGAAATATTACAGACAGTTCGCCACAACAACAACACACCCCATGTATCTTACATTTTTAATTAACTGCTCAATATTACCAAAAAGTACTATTTAAAGTACGATTTTTATTGTATTGTCCTCAAAAATGCCAATTTGAGTGATTTTGAGTATTTGATAGAATTATATCGAATATTCGAATACCTTCCCGACCGAATATTCGAATAGTAAAATCGCTATTCAATGCCAACCCTAATATATATATATAATGTGACAATTAATGTGACAATCAATGAATGTATATTATACAGCACCTTTTATTATCAGCAGTTTACATTGTGGGAGACAGTTTGGTTTGTTTTGAGGGCTTTAAAGTCCCATTGACAGATTTGACAATATATCTCTGGCTATTATCGATGGAGGAAGACCCTGGGCGCCCCCTCTGAGCCGTATTACAGGCCCAGTCAGGCACCCAGGTAGAATGACCGACCTTCTGAAGCCAACTGAATAGCTGTCTCACTTGAAACAACTTGACAACTCAAGCAGGACTCCCATAGGAGACGGATGATATACCTACTATGTTTAAAAGGGCAACGCAATTTTCGGTGGCTGCACCGATGAAAAATAAATCGTGTTACACAAGAGATACAGACAATGTCTACGCCACTACGCAACACTTGCACATGTAACGTGAATATAATATAGCAACTAGCTCACGACTCATGACCAGTTATTAGTGCGCACTCGTCTATACATTGAATGAACATGTCAAACTGCAGCAGTGCAAATATTCATTCAATTTGGCTTTCAATCACAAAATGGCAGATCAGTGCAAATACTGAAATCTGCATTAAATTTAGTGTACAAATGCAAAATGGCAAATCAGAGCAAATACTGAAATCTGCATTAAATTTGGTGTACAAATGCAAAATGGCAAATCAGAGCAAATACTGAAATCTGCATTAAATTTGGTGTACAAATGCAAAATGGCAAATCAGAGCAAATACTGAAATCTGCATTAAATTTGGTGTACAAATGCAAAATGGCAAATCAGAGCAAATACTGAAATCTGCATTAAATTTGGTGTACAAATGCAAAATGGCAAATCAGAGCAAATACTGAAATCTGCATTAAATTTGGTGTACAAATGCAAAATGGCAAATCAGAGCAAATACTGAAATCTGCATTAAATTTGGTGTACAAATGCAAAATGGCAAATCAGAGCAAATACTGAAATCTGCATTAAATTTGGTGTACAAATGCAAAATGGCAAATCAGAGCAAATACTGAAATCTGCATTAAATTTGGTGTACAAATGCAAAATGGCAAATCAGAGCAAATACTGAAATCTACATTAAATTTAGTGTACAAATGCAAAATGGCAAATCAGAGCAAATACTGAAATCTGCATTAAATTTGGTGTACAAATGCAAAATGGCAAATCAAGAGCAAATACTGAAATCTGCATTAAATTTGGTGTACAAATGCAAAATGGCAGATCAGAGCAAATACTGAAATCTACATTAAATTTAGTGTACAAATGCAAAATGGCAAATCAGAGCAAATACTGAAATCTGCATTAAATTTGGTGTACAAATGCAAAATGGCAAATCAGAGCAAACAGCTTAGGTTGTATGGCCATTCCCCACCCCCAGCTATTATTGGTGGATGAAAAATGCAGGTGTGCCTCTCCCGAGCAGTATTTAACGCACACAGGCAGAACCACCAACCTTCTGTAAGTCAGCTGGATAGTTTTCTCACTTGAAAGAATTCAGCTCCCCAGTGAGATTTGAACCTATAACTGGTCAGGGGCAAGTGATTTGAAGTCAAAGACTGTCGCCATGGTGGCACCATAATACTAGGCTGTATGTGAAACACTAATGCTCTGATGAAGGTTACAAATATACACAACAACATATATAATAATACCAATATGACTAAGATGGTTAACACGCTGGACTGGTAATCCAGGGATCGCAGGTTCGATCCCCCCCGCCTGTATCATTGCACTATCCTCAAAAATCTGTAGTTCATTAGATGCTTTATAGGGGAAGATTTGGCTTATTATGTCTTATTGCAGGTTCGATCCCCCATCTGACCCTAATAAAATTAACAGTCTTTCAGATGGGACTTTAAACCGAGGTCTCGTGTCGGTGCTGTACACCGTGCACGTAAAAGAACCAGAGGAGACTCTGGAATGGGTCTGTCTGTATCATTGCACTAGCCTCCAAAAATCTAAAATGACTTAATCTCTTCAGGAGGCGTCGCTCATATGGGTAACCGGTAGCAACGTTAAATAAACGTAAAACACACACATACGGTAAGATACAGACAAATGAGACACCAGGCCTGGAGGTCATAAAACTTTCCTCAGATTTCAAACTCGAGCGAGTAATTTGATTGGTAGATTATGTAATTTAAACTCGGCTGAACCAATCGGTAGCTTGAGACGGAGCTCGAGATTGGAAAAGATTTTATAACCTCGGGCACAGGACATAACCACAGGTGCTTGTCAAACTTGCCATTGGCTTATCAACACTTAATAAGGGGCATATTAATACTTATCCCCACCAGTACACTCTCTATAAAACTAAATGAAACACAAAAATCGACGGAAGTGATGGATGCTCGTAGCCTGGGGACAGGCGTCGATATATTTTGCCTGGTCAGTCAAATAAATATATTTTAACACTAGTAATTGGGCCGCATTGAGCATCTGATAATATGAAAGCCTTGGGAAACTCGACGGGTTGTCCGAGTAATTATTGACTAGCATTAAGTAGCTACTTAGCACAGGTGGCTGCTTAATAGAGGTCAAACATATAATAAAACAACATATTGGAAATCTGGAAACTGGCTGCTTAATAGAGGTGACCACTAACACAGGTTTGACTGTATATAGATCGTATAGCAGCAAATTACGCAAAAATGATGTCGTAAAGCAGCAAATAAAGTAAAAATGATGTCGTAAAGCAGCAAATAAAGTAAAAATAATGTCATAAAGCAGCAAATAAAGTAAAAATGATGTCGTAAAGCAGCAAATAAAGTAAAAATGATGTCGTAAAGCAGCAAATAAAGTAAAAATGATGTCGTAAAGCAGCAAATAAAGTAAAAATGATGTCGTAAAGCAGCAAATAAAGCAAAAATTACGTCGTAAAGCAGCAAATAAAGTAAAAATTACGTCGTAAAGCGGAAAATGAAGCAACAGATTAGAATAGACGAAGAGAGTACTAGTGGCTATATATCTATGGCACAAACTGAGAAATAAAAAACTGCAATAACATATAGAAAAAATGTAACTGGATAAAATGCATCTATAACAGGCAGAAGAAATAACTAAAGATTAAACAATGTAAAGAGAATGGCGCAGTAATATGGCACAACTAAATTCTTTTCTTCCTCAAAAATTAGAAGGCAACAAAATTCAAATTTGTATACGAATATAACGTATAAATACAAGCATACAGTAACGTGAACAAACACATAACACCCACTAGACAATGGATAAAATACGACATAAACAGCAAACTAGAACAAACACATAACACCCACTAGACAATGGATAAAATACGACATAAACAGCAAACTAGAACAAACACATAACACCCACTAGACAATGGAGAAAATACGACATAAACAGCAAACTAGAACAAACACATAACACCCACTAGACAATGGAGAAAATACGACATAAACAGCAAACTAGAACTGAACAACAATGTATTTACACAGTATAATTATATAGTATATATTATCTCTATAATTAGGAAATACCATCCATACTCGCCTATAAGACGAGGTTTTTAACACCAGATTATGGCCTCAAAGTGGCTTCCACAGTGAGTGCTAAAATAAAAAAAATAGAGAAAAAACCCCATTAAAATTTTATTTAAAAAAAAAAAACCCATTAAAATTTTATTTAAAAAAAAAACCCATTAAAAAGAAAATTTAATTAATTTAAAAAAAAATTACGTTTAAGAAAAGAAAGCACTCAGACACTAACATGTCTTCAACTTGCACTGGCTAAACATGCATCTAAACAGGGTCTGGTCAACCAGTCTTATATGCAAGTGCATGCCAAAACCCAACGATTTCAGGACCAAAGTAGGGACGTCGTCTTATAAGCGAGATCGCCTTATAGACGACTATGGCTGGTAGCTCATTGGCAAGGTTAGTAGTAATATGTTGCATAACTTTATCATCTGGCAGGTCTAAATATCTTCGTCTAATCTTCGTCTAAATATCTCAGTTATGATCAATTTGTCAAAAATATAAAACAGTTAATGCACAGTTAATACCAGAAACTAAACAGATAAAAATGGAAATGGCATGAGAGTGTTCGCATGCAATATTCATTCACTACAGAATGCAACAATTCACATCTTAAATAACAGAACGCAAACAGCATTTACTAGAATCAATAGGCAACATACAAACAATTATATTTAGGCCACATCAAAAAAGGTGTTTGCTTCCCATTTCCAAATTTTCAATACAGAATGCAACAATTCACATCTTAAATACTACCAACACAAACATTATTATTATTATATTTCGGGTTTTACGCCTGCATCAGCACCATTTTGGGCTATATCGCCGGCAGGCAGTTTTACCTAACAACACCTTTCCTGGGCAGGCTCCAGCGACTAACCAGTACTTGGGTGCACCAACCTCCGTAAGAAACTGCCAACTTTTTCATATAAATGAGACACGGCCTGAGCGGGTCTCGAACCCGTGACCATCAGTGATGATAGGTTACACCAACGCAAACAACATTTACTAGAATCAATAGACAGCATCAATATTTTGACATTTAGGCCATACTAAAAAAGGTGTTTGTTTCCCCATTCTTTTAGGACCAATCTGTACAGAGTTTGCAAACCACGTGTCTGACAGTTGTTGCTTATTAATTACACCAACGCTATCGTCATTTGAAAATGTTTTTTGTAGAAAAAAAGAAGAGTACTTCCCTACCATCCTACCAAACTTCAAAATTCAGGGTTGAGAAAAATAAATCTTAAAAAAAAGGGATCAAAGGGCAGGTAGGAATGAATACAATGTCTGTAAATCAATGGTAACTTTTCAACATGACAATGCTACAAAAACGTGACTAATATAACACACACTGAATAAATACCCACACTGGACAATATATAGTCTGGGAACAGGCGTCGATATATTTTGCCTGGTCAATCAAATAAATATATTTTAACACCGAGACTATTAATTGGGCCGTATTCAGTTTCTGATTATGTCATTTTGCTAAAAGTTAAAAAGTGAAGGGCCGTATTGAGTTTCTGATAATATCATTTTGACAGAAGTTAAAAAGTGAAAAATTGACAGACTGGAAGAACACAGGCTAGGTTGAGAAATGTGAAACAAGCGTTTGTTTTAATTGTGGACACAAGGAGCAAAATCAATCTGTGTTGGGTATACGTTATATTTCGGGTTTTACGCCTGCATCAACACCATTTCAGGCTATATCGCCGGCGGGCAATTTACCTAACAACACCTTTCCTAGGCAGGCTCCAGCGGTTAACCAGTACTTGGGTGTACCTATTGGGGTATACACAATACATTTATGCTGCTTAAAGTGTGTGGGGACCGAAGGTTGTGCTAAACCTGTAAGTTAGTTTATACAAATTTATTTTAGCTCGATTGCGAAACAAGTTTGAACAACTTATATTAATCGCTCTCGAGACCTCGTTCCTGATTGAATCCATCACCACGAGGGAGAGATAAAAGGCAACGTGGAATGTAAATGCCTTGCCTAAGGGCACAATCATAACGGCTCCAGCGGGGCTCGAACTCCGGACATTTCGCACCTGAAGCGAACGCGCATCCACTGCGCTATCACGACTTTCACAAGACAGAAACCTGTAAATTGTATCTTGTTTTCAATGAAAGACGACATGTTGCATCAGGTAACTTGGGAAGTGTATACATGACAAATATTATATAAAATTATAATAATTATACTTAATTGGTAAATAAATAATTACACTTAATTGGTAAATAAATAATTACACTTAATTGGTAAATAAAGACTACGAGATCATAAGTTTAATATCATTTTGATTGTTTTTATCACTGGAATATAAAAAGTGTTTGTTTATTATAGTGTTACCCCTATTTTAAAGTGCCAGCCATTTATGACTTATGAGACACCTCTTTCTATGAACATCAGTACTTCCCGAATCCTATCCTTGTATGCCAGGCTGGTAACCATTATTTAACTAGCTGGCGGCTCACCAACCGGTCATATCAGAACGAACCCCTGAGGAGATTCGAACCTTCGACCTCCCGCTCCGTAGGCGGACACCTTAACCACTAGGCCACGGAGATGGTATATATTTCATAATAACGGGCATTTAATACAAAAATCATCCCTGGAGATATGAAACAGAGTCGTAGGTTATAAAGATTTTTTAGACTGTAGCACGAGATGAGGCTCCGAGGTTATAAAACGTTTCTCAGATCTCAAACTCGAGCTCAAGAAATTTGATTGGTTGAGTCTGAGATTTACACTCAGCTGAACCAATCAGACGCTTGAGTCTGAGATTTACACTCAGCTGAACCAATCAGAAGCTTGAGTCTGAGATTTACTCTCATCTGAACCAATCAGACGCTTGAGTCTGAGATTTACACTCAGCTGAACCAATCAGAAGCTTGAGTCTGAGATTTACACTCAGCTGAACCAATCAGAAGCTTGAGTCTGAGATTTACTCTCATCTGAACCAATCAGAAGCTTGAGTCTGAGATTTACACTCAGCTGAACCAATCAGAAGCTTGAGTCTGAGATTTACTCTCATCTGAACCAATCAGACGCTTGAGTCTGAGATTTACACTCAGCTGAACCAATCAGAAGCTTGAGTCTGAGATTTACACTCAGCTGAACCAATCAGAAGCTTGAGTCTCAAGAAATTTGATTGGTTGAGTCTGAGATTTACACTCAGCTGAACCAATCAGAAGCTTGAGTCTGAGATTTACACTCAGCTGAACCAATCAGACGCTTGAGTCTGAGATTTACACTCAGCTGAAACAATCAGAAGCTTGAGTCTCAAGAAATTTGATTGGTTGAGTCTGAGATTTACACTCAGCTGAACCAATCAGAAGCTTGAGTCTGAGATTTACACTCAGCTGAACCAATCAGAAGCTTGAGTCTGAGATTTACTCTCATCTGAACCAATCAGAAGCTTGAGTCTGAGATTTACACTCAGCTGAACCAATCAGAAGCTTGAGTCTGAGATTTACACTCAGCTGAACCAATCAGAAGTTTGAGTCTGAGATTTACACTCAGCTGAACCAATCAGACGCGCGAGTCTGAGATTTACACTCAGCTGAACCAATCAGACGCTCGAGTCTGAGATTTACACTCCGCTGAACCAATCAGAAGCTTGAGTCTGAACTTGAGTCTGAGCTTGAAGAATGTTTTATAACCCTGAGACAATCTACCATTGGAACCATCTCCCTCCTGACATTGTCCATCTCCCTACCATAGAGCAATTCAATATGTCAGTTTGCTGTATTGATCATGCCAGCCCCTAGTTGTTCTGTGCAGCTGCTTTTAAACTCTTAACCCAACTTATTTTTCATTACTTTCTTATATTTATGCTTTGAACTACTCATACTTTTAACTTCTTTGCGGTTTTTGATGCGCAACATGTCTACATCCCCGAGAGGGGTTCGACATCAGAGGAAGATAGATAGATAGACCAGGCTCAACTGAGCTTAACCCTTGTATGGAGGCTTAAAAAGCCATAACATTGTGAGACTCCTCAAACAAAGTTTTATAACCTTAGTTTTTTGAGTTTGAGACGAGAGTTGAGCACAGAACTTGAGTTGAGCTTGATATCGAATTCAGAAAGGTTTTATAACCTTAGTTTTTGAGTTTGAGATGACAGTTGAGCACAGAACTTGAGTTGAGCTTGATATCGAATTCAGAAAGGTTTTATAACCTTAGTTTCTGAGTTTGAGACGAGAGTTGAGCACAGAACTTGAGTTGAGCTTGATATCAAATTCAGAAAGGTTTTATAACCTTAGTTTCTGAGTTTGAAACGGGAGTTGAGCACAGAACTTGAGTTGAGCTTGATATCAAATTCAGAAAGGTTTTATAACCTTAGTTTCTGAGTTTGAGACGAGAGTTGAGCACAGAACTTGAGTTGAGCTTGATATCAAATTCAGAAAGGTTTTATAACCTTAGTTTCTGAGTTTGAAACGGGAGTTGAGCACAGAACTTGAGTTGAGCTTGATATCAAATTCAGAAAGGTTTTATAACCTTAGTTTCTGAGTTTGAGACGAGAGTTGAGCACAGAACTTGAGTTGAGCTTGATATCAAATTCAGAAAGGTTTTATAACCTTAGTTTCTGAGTTTGAGACGAGAGTTGAGCACAGAACTTGAGTTGAGCTTGATATCAAATTCAGAAAGGTTTTATAACCTCAAGAACTGGTCCCAATTCTATATCACGCGGAAGAACATTAGTTTCATTACTCAATACTTACTGCAGCCGAATTATCTTGCAAACAATACGTACTTTAGACAACACCGCTACAACAACATAGACCATGCATGTCACATTTTACTTCAACGCATAACATTAGATATATGGGAACTACAGTCCATACAAATCTCTATCTAAATACATGTACATATACGAGTGCGGTTTCAAACAACTACTTCATGAATTCTACCGATGAACATGGAGGGGGCTACGGCCTCCGTTTCTAATGCCTCAACAACGATATGAATCTATAGTATTTTTGGAATGCACTTAAACAATGTCTTAAACTAAACGCCCATTTTTCCCGTACAAATTTAAAGACATTTGTTTTTCAAATTTTCAATCATTTGCACAATATTTATTCACAGTAAACCAGAACGCCAAAATAGCTGTTCCAGTTTTAATTATTTCTATCCCAGCTCCATATAAAATTATTTTGATTGGTATCCCCATCTGCACAACCCCTCACCTATACAACCAAAATAAACATACAATGGCATTCAAGTCCCTAACTAAATTCATCCAGCACCGAATTAAACATATTTCTATTTCTAGACATAAAAACTTTCACCATATCACAATAAAACGGTTTTATAATCTCCAGGCCTGGTCCCAATTTTTATATTACGCAGAAGAACATTAGTTTCAATGATTTGTGGGACACTGAATGTAGTTTCAATGATTTGTGGGACACTGAATGTAGTTTCAATGATTTGTGGGACACTGAATGTAGTTTCAATGATTTGTGGGACACTGAATGTAGTTTCAATGATTTGTGGGACACTGAATGTAGTTTCAATGATTTGTGGGACACTGAATGTAGTTTCAATGATTTGTGGGACACTGAATGTACATTAGTTTCAATGATTTGTGGGACACTGAATGTAGTTTCAATGATTTGTGGGACACTGAATGTAGTTTCAATGATTTGTGGGACACTGAATGACCATTAGTTTCAATGATTTGTGGGACACTGAATGACATTAGTTTCAATGATTTGTGGGACACTGAATGACCATTAGTTTCAATGATTTGTGGGACACTGACTACCTATTATGTTGTTAAACAACAATATATTTCGTAAATGTTATTGCTCTGCTTACTCATACCTTATATAATATCATGCTTTTCTGTAGACTTTGTATGTAACCGCCAATCATGTTTCTTGGCGATGGACATGTACATGTTTATGTCAATAAAAACATTGACTTGACTTGATTAAAAATACTTGTTGCATGTTATCTCCAGCCAAAAATCTTGCAAACAATACATATTTTAGACTACACTGCTACAAAACCATGCATGTCACATTTTACTTCAATGCATAACATTAGATATCTGGGAACTACAGTCCATACAAATCTCTATCTAAATACATGTACGAGTGCGCTTTCAAAAATCCAGCATCAAATTAAACATATTTCTATACATACACTTTAACCATAACACAATAAAAAAAATGCCCCCAGATTCACACTAAAAAATAATCTGATAATCTGACCAAATCTCATATTTCAGCAGTTTTGAGCACCAACAATATTAAAGGCTAAAGCTAACCCTAATCATTTATTACTTCCTCAAACATCAGGGATCATTCTAGAGGGCAATATTGTCGCCCTAGGGACCCTGACTTCGCCTTCTGGGGGCTCCCCTAATAAAATTAAGTCTTTCAGGTCGGACTTTAAATCGAGGTCTCATGTCGGTGCTTTACACCGTGCACGTAAAAGAACCAGAGGAGACTCTGGAATGGGTCTCTGTCTCAGGGATCATTCTAGAGGGCGATGTGGGCGAAATTGTCGCCCTAGGGCGACATTGACTTCGCCTCTGGGTGGGCCCTTAAAAAAATAAAAAAATTGGTTTTTACGATTTTCAAACAAAATTTTGTCTAGTAAGATACACTGGCCCATTATAAAGTACTCCTATTCAAATGTTGTATTTAATGGTTGTACTGTGCATTTTAACCCTATTTTGCAGAAGTATATTAAAGAACACCATTTAAGGAAGCGATCACGCGCTTTCTCACTTCTCCCAAATATTCTGACCTAGAATGAACCCTGCTAAAGCTAACCCTAATCATTACTTCCTCAAACATACAACTTTCTATATAATAACCATTTCTCGGTTAGTATCTGGCCAACCATACAGCATTTTTTGTTTCAACTGCTTTGAAACAGTGGACTATGGCATTTTCTCTGTCACTGCTTGAGTTTCGTATTCATCCGCAGTGGGATGTACTTTTGGATCTTAGATATTTTGTGACAATCATGGAATAGTTAATATAAATGGCAAATAAAATCCTATCTTACACTACTAAACACAAATATCCTCTACATCTTTCAACAAAATCTGTTCACATTAATTTGCCGTTCACGTACTGGTGAAAAATGAAATTAGATCCCTGCAGATAGAAATCTTTAGCTTTTTAATGTACATTTGAATAAATTGAGAAATGACAAATTTTGTGGTAAAGTTGTCGAAAAAAAATAAAATTCTTAATTCAAAGAATAGATGTAATTTATCCTGCACTTTATGCTTGTACAAATTTCAATCATAATTTTAAAGGAGTCCAGTGTGCTTGAGTACACTAAATTCCGTCTGTAAAACAGTCCAGTATGCTTGAGTACACTAAATTCCGTCTGTAAAACAGTCCAGTATGCTTGAGTACACTAAATTCCGTCTGTGAAACAGTCCAGTGTGTTTGAGTACACTAAATTCCGTCTGTGAAACAGTCCAGTGTGTTTGAGTACACTAAATTCCGTCTGTAAAACAGTCCAGTGTGCTTGAGTACACTAAATTCCATCTGTAAAACAGTCCAGTGTGCTTGAGTACACTAAATTCTGTCTGTAAAACAGTCCAGTGTGCTTGAGTACACTAAATTCCGTCTGTGAAACAGTCCAGTGTGCTTGAGTACACTAAATTCGTCTGTGAAACAGTCCAGTGTGTTTGAGTACACTAAATTCCGTCTGTAAAACAGTCCAGTGTGCTTGAGTACACTAAATTCCGTCTGTAAAACAGTCCAGTGTGCTTGAGTACACTAAATTCCATCTGTAAAACAGTCCAGTGTGCTTGAGTACACTAAATTCCGTCTGTGAGTATACTAAATTCCGTCTGTAAAACACACAAAAATTAACAGGTCAAAGTGTACTGATAATTGCATGGTTGAAGATAAAAATGATTTTACAGGTGCTTTGTCTTCCGATGTTGTCTTCAATGCAGGATTAACAGTATTCTAAAAGCATTGATATTCTTCTACTTTATCCACCCTACCAGCCAATCTATGTCTGTTTCATGTCGGTCTCCTCCGTCCTGCCGCACGCACCATCTTCAGGCTTCAATAAGCCCATAGCAGCACCGTCACTGGGTCCTGGTTCACCATCTGTATTGTCCGATTGTCTCACTATGGCTGCAATGGTAAAACCCAATATTAATTTTTTCATCTCCTTTATGTACGTACAGAAAATAAAATCCTGGTTGAAGTTCTCTACAGAAACAAGAGATCCACAGAAGCAGGTCGTAACCCATTCAACACCAAGTAACTCACATGGACTGGTCCATGATATTCATAAACCAATAAATGAATCAGAAAATCACATTTGGACAAGTTCATTTATCAAAATGGGTAATTATGTCTAAAAATAGTCATATGTGGAAGTCGTGATAGCGCAGTGGATGCGCGTTCGCTTCAGGTGCGAAAGGTCCGGAGTTCGAGCCCCACTGGAGCCGTTACGATTGTGCCCTTCGGCAAGGCATTTAAATTCCACGTTGCCTCTTCTCACTCCCTCGTGGCGATGGATTCCATCAGGAATGAGGTCTCGAGAGTGATTTATATAAGTTGAAAAAAACTTGTTTCGCAATCGAGCTAAAATAAATTTGTATAAACTAAATAGTCATATCACTGGCAAAAAGTGGCTCATCTGGATCTACACTTTTTGTAAGCCTATTTAGAGCACAGGGATTCGGCACGTTTGGGGGTACTAGTATATATATTTAAGTACAGGGATTCTACTCTGTGGGATGTCAGATTTCGCATCGATCAGTAAAATGGCCCTATCTGAAACAATTTTGTACAAATCTGTCCAAATATAACGCCTATCCCGAGTCTTTATATTGTTCTTCAAATAAAACACAACTTTAAGCTGCATGCATGTATACTTTGCAAACAATTGCAAACTGGTAGAAAAGTCAGGTCGAAAGGTAGAAGATTGTTGATTTTGCCAAGTGTCTTCTATATAGTCTGTAAAACCGTCTCCGTGGCCTAGTGGTTAAGGCGTCCGCCTACAGAGCGAGAGATCGAAGGTTCGAATCTCGTCAGGGGTTCGTTCTGATATGGCCGGTTGGTTGGTGAGCCGCCAGCTAGTTAAATAATGGTTACCGATTGCCTACCAGCCTGGCATACAAGCATAGGATTCAGGAAGTACCGATGTTCATAAAAAAAGAGGTGTCTCCTAAGTCAGAAATGGCTGGCTCTTAATAAATATGGGTGACACTATAATAAACAAACACTTTATTTTACCCTTATAGTGTAGATACATCTTCTCCCTGCGCTATAAGGGAGAAGTGAGTCAGCCCAGGGAGATTGTTTCTCTTAAATCACCTATAACTAGCTCCAATTACTCCTGCACCAGAGGGGATAGACACGTGTATAGAGTGACTCGTGATCGTTTGCCCGCCATAATTTGCCTATATTCTCAATAAAACATGCTGATAATTATTGCAATATTGCCCGATTCAACATTAAATTGTCCAAATATTGTCCCGTGTCCCACTGTAAGCCTGCAGATATAATCCCGAATACACAGATTTGTTATGCTGTGAAATGTGCCGCTGTGTACTGCCCACCGTTGATAGAGTTTATTCTAGAGTGGAAAAAAAGGGCAGCGTGGGTCAGAAAAGGGACAGGGTGGGTCAGAAAAGGTACAGGGTGGTTCAGAAAAGGGACTGTGTGGGTCAGAATAGGGACAGCGTGGGTCAGAAAAGAGGCAGGGTGCATTTTGAGCGATGAAGGTGGTAGGTTGCGGGAGTGGGTATTTGGGGGTTACCACCTAGAACATTTTGCTACCATATGTTGATTGAGAGTTAATTATGCTTGAACAAAGAGGCACAGTAGGGCAGTACATATTGGTGACACGGGCGAACAAGTTCTAGTTTATATAGGTCTGCCCGCCCGAAGGCACTCACCTGTTGAGGCTTACATATAATAAAAAAAAAGGGAAAAGGACGGGGCTACAGGGCGCTTGGCCTGTCATTCTGCTTCTAGAAAAACTCCTAGCCGACCGTGGCTAGGATCTTGGAAAGAAGTCAGTGATTCATTTCAACATTATCAGACTCAGATAGATGCAAACAAGTTTGTGTTTTGCTTCCAGGCTGGAGAAAACACTGCAAGAAGATTTTAATATTTTTTAATATCGAAAATCATTAATACGTTTTTTTCCTTCTGGTTTTGGCCAGACATTGTTGAATGCAAGGCCTTTTCCAAACCGGAAAACTAATATCCAGCTATGTGGAAACCCTGTATAATTCTGTCCTATTGAAGATGGGTAATATTGAAACCCTGTATAGCACAATTCTGCCCTATTGAAGATGGGTAATATTTAGGGATGGCAACGAATGGCGATTGTGATATTCGAATATTCGGATGATCTTCCGAACGAATATTCGAATATTCGCAAATTTCTCCAACTTTCGATTTCCATTACAGTTAGTACCTGTAAAACAAATGCTTCTCAGTTTGTGTCCCGTCAAATAGACTGCATTAATCAATTAGTGACCCCTGTAAGGTGTGAACAACATGTCATCACCCTCCTTTGTTATTTGGAGCCAAATCGCAATGACATTTCGCACCATCGCATTGGGTCATTCTTTGTTTTCGAAACTTAATTGATTGAAATTTAAACAAACATATATATCCTTTTAAGTTATGATTTAACTGCTATTGATTAAAATTTGATTTGAATTTTTTTTTTAATATTCGAATATGGTTTTAATATTCGAATATTCGGACGTTCGAACGAATATTCGAATATTCGAACATTCGTTGCCATCCCTAGTAATATTGAACCCCTGTATAGCACAATCCTGCCCTATTGAAGATGGGTAATATTGAACCCCTGTATAGCACAATCCTGCCCTATTGAAGATGGGTAATATTGAACCCCTGTATAGCACAATTCTGCCCTATTGAAGATGGGTAATATTGAACCCCTGTATAGCACAATTCTGCCCTATTGCAGATGGGTAATATTGAACCCCTGTATAGCACAATTCTGCCCTATTGAAGATGGGTAATATTGAACCCCTGTATAGCACAATTCTGCCCTATTGAAGATGGGTAATATTGAACCCCTGTATAGCACAATTTTGCCCTATTGCAGATGGGTAATATTGAACCCCTGTATAGCACAATTCTGCCCTATTGCAGATGGGTAATATTGAAAAAAATGCCCCTTTTTCTACCCCCAGCGAAATACTAGAAAGCTTGTCGATGATCTACGACTAGGTATCAAATACCTGTCGATTAATTCTGTGATGGAATCCTGTACATATTACAAATCATTCTACTCACGAGAAACGGCCTGTGTCTGCCTGCCCTCAGCATCGTTATCCCTTGCAACGTGCCCATTATGTGCAGCATTTTCTGAAATCATACTGCAACCGTCATGTTCTGTACTCTTAAGTATTACATATTTACATAAATATTATGAATTAAGTTTAGTAATGTTATATGTAAGTACATATATGTTATCATTCTAAAACATTACATTTTCTCTAAAGAAAAATCATTGATTTATGAAATTGTAAACTATTATGCCATGAAATGTTTGTGTATATTATTTAGAAAGGAGAGGACAATCATAAGCTATAGAGCTTTCTGTCCAATTCCTTATATCAGTTGTTGTAAATAATCATGTATTGACAGAAAATAAATATGTTTAAACTATACGGCAACTTCTAACAAAAAAATGGAGGTATTTTGTTTTGTTTTGTGAAAGTGCCACAACTTGATATATTATGAAATTTTAAACTGCTTTGCTTTTAAACCTTTCAACACTACAGGCCTCTAAATAGACTTCCAAAAAGTGTAGATCCAGATGAGCCGGCTCGTGACGAGCCGTCTCATCAGGATCTGCACTTTTTGCCAGTAATAATTATATTACTATTTTTTAGATAAAATTACCCATTTTGATAAATGAACTGGTCCAAAGGTAATTTTCTTATTAATTTATTGATCTAAAAATATCATGCACCAGTCCAGGCCAGTTACTTGGGGTTATGTTATTATGTTATATTTCGGGTTTTACACCATTTTGGGCTACATCGCCGGCGGGCAGTTTTACCTAACAACACTTTTCCTGGGCAGGCTCCGGCGGTTAACCAGTACTTGGGTGCACCAACCTCCGTAAAAAAAAGGGCTGAAATGTTGCTGAAATAGGCCACTAATGCTGTACATGTTGATTTGTCGGGCGACCAAAGGACATATAGCCTCTCTGCTTTTGATGATGAGATCAAAGCTAGACTGCTTACATATAGCAGGATCCGCTTGATCTATCTACCTGCATGTACTGTACATACTACATGGCCTGTGTAAATTCACATTTTTTATGAGGTATTAAAATTTCATATTTCATTGATGGAGGGAATACTTGTTTTTAAAGGGTTGCAATGTTACATGTATGAGACAATTATTGGTTTATCTTGCCTGTGGCATCGTGTAATCAGTTGAACTCTAAAGCGTAGGTTGAAATCTCAGGAGGCCATGGTGGCTCCGGACGGAACCTACGACTTATTGGAACTGGTCAGTTGCACGGTATAGCAGGTAGGAGGAAATTATGTGCTCTTGAGTTACAGCTGGACTAACAGGGGTATTATTATGTCCAACATACCGTATCCATGTATGACATATATATGCATACATAAATCAATCAAAAGTTCATGTGAAATCCGTGAAGCGGCCGACTGAAATCGGTGGCAATATTGTATACCATTGCAATTCTTGTTGTGCCCCCAATGTGAGGGACTCACATCTGCTCTTGTGCGTGCGTGCGTTCGACCGAGTTGTTTGTACTACCGCGCTATTAGGTCACGGTATTGGACCTTGTCATTGTAGACAAAAGAAGAAGCTGGGGCACATGTGTCTTATGGACATGTTCTTAATTACTTTGTACATTGAAAACCCACATGAATTGTGAACAGCGCCATATTTTATTTTTCAATTTTCAATTTATTAATCTAATGATCATATCGCTTCTGTTCACACTATATAATTATTATTGAATGCATATTATTAGGTGACTTATAGGCCCACGGGGCCGGGTGCGTCTTCTTGTTGTTTAGAATATTTGGGAGAAGTGAGAAAGCGAGCGATTACTTCCTTAAATGGTGTTATTTAATAAACATTTGAATAGAAGGAGTGCTTTATAATGGGCCAGTGTATCTTACTGGAGAAACTTTTTTTAGGGAGAAGTCAGGTCCCCAGGGCGACTATTTCGCCCACATCGCCCTCTAGATTGGAAGTTTGGTCCCCAGGGCGACTATTTCGCCCACATCGCCCTCTAGATTGGAAGTTTGGTCCCCAGGGCGACTATTTCGCCCACATCGCCCTCTAGATTGGAAGTTAGGTCCCCCAGGGCGACTATTTCGCCCACATCGCCCTCTAGATTGGAAGTCAGGTCCCCAGGGTGACTATTTCGCCCTCTAAATTGGAAGTCAGGTCCCCAGGGCGACTATTTCGCCCACATCGCCCTCTAGATTGGAAGTCAGGTCCCCAGGGCGACTATTTCGCCCACATCGCCCTCTAGATTGGAAGTTTTTTTGGTGGTCCCCGGGCGACTATTTCGCCCACATCGCCCTCTAGATTGGAAGTCAGGTCCCCAGGGCGACTATTTCGCCCACTAGATTGGAAGTCAGGTCCCCAGGGCGACTATTTCGCCCACTAGATTGGAAGTCAGGTCCCCAGGGCGACTATTTCGCCCACTAGATTGGAAGTCAGGTCCCCAGGGCGACTATTTCGCCCAAATCGCACTCTAGATTAGAAGTCAGGTCACCAGGGCGACTATTTCGCCCACATCACCCTCTAGATTGATCCCTGAAACTGACCCAATCTGAATAAACTAATTGGTGTAACAACGTTTGAGCAAACTGGTATCAAATCTAATTGCTCAATCAGCCGTAATCATCTGTTCGGCAGCTTACGTCATTTGCAAAAAATATGCAACATACATGAATCAAACAATTAACTTCACTGATCACTGGCCGGAAATAACTGTTAACATGACCTGTTTCCCAAATAGGGAGGAATGAGATAGGGAGAGAGCATCGGGTTGGTGGGGGAGATTCCCTGATTATTACGATAACATTTCAAAGCAGCTAAAACAACAAATTACCTGGATCCTGGTTTCCAGCTTGCTGTCTGTACTTGTTACTGGGTACCAGCTTGTTGTATACAACAACTAGTATAGAGTTGGTGTTCCCTTTTTTGATCTTCTTAATTACGTAGAGATACATGGCGACCAATACTCCCAGCAAGACAAGGATCAAGATGAAAATAATCCTACAAGAACAATGTACATCTACGTACATATACACATGATGGACTGTTGCTTTCCATAGACACAAGAACAATGTACATCTACGTACATATACACATGATGGACTGTTGCTTTCCATAGACACAAGAACAATGTACATCTACGTACATATACACATGATGGATTGTTGCTTTCCATAGACACAAGAACAATGTACATCTACGTACATATACACATGATGGACTGTTGCTACACACACAAGAACAATGTACATCTACGTACATATACACATGATGGACTGGTGCTTTCCATAGACACAAGAACAATGTACATCTACGTACATATACACATGATGGACTGTTGCTACACACACAAGAACAATGTACATCTATGTACATATACACATGATGGACTGTTGCTACACACACAAGAACAATGTACATCTACGTACATATACACATGATGGACTGTTGCTACACACACAAGAACAATGTACATCTACGTACATATACACACGATGGACTGTTGCTTTCCATAGACACAAGAACAATGAACATCTACGTACATATACACATGATGGACTGTTGCTACACACACAAGAACAATGTACATCTACGTACATATACACATGATGGACTGTTGCTTTCCATAGACACAAGAACAATGTACATCTACGTACATATACACATGATGGACTGTTGCTACACACACAAGAACAATGTACATCTACGTACATATACACATGATGGACTGTTGCTTTCCATAGACACAAGAACAATGTACATCTACGTACATATACACATGATGGACTGTTGCTACACACACAAGAACAATGTACATCTACGTACATATACACATGATGGACTGTTGCTACACACACAAGAACAATGTACATCTACGTACATATACACATGATGGACTGTTGCTACACACACAAGAACAATGTACATCTACGTACATATACACATGATGGACTGTTGCTACACACACAAGAACAATGTACATCTACGTACATATACACACGATGGACTGTTGCTACACACACAAGAACAATGTACATCTACGTACATATACACATGATGGACTGTTGCTACACACACAAGAACAATGTACATCTAAGTACAGATACACACGATGCTTCAGTTTACTTATTATTACAATACATACACAAGTGTCATTGACAATTCTTCGTTTTCTTCACCACTCAGTGGCTCGATAGATCCATTACTTGGCTTATCAGTGGCAATTATATAGCCATGGCCATGAGTCACAATCTCCTTGCCCGACGTGGATGAGTCTTTGTTAGGGACCATAGCCTTTGTTACCTCCGTAGGCACTGAAATAGATAAATAAAATGAAAACGTGTTATTAGTTAGCTTATACAAATTTCGTTTAGCTCGACACAAACATTAGTTTAATCGCTCTCGATAACTAATTCCTGACGGAATCCATCGCCACGAGGGAGAGAGAAGAGCCAATGTGAATTTAAGCGTCCTGCTGCAAGACACCACCATGGTTCCAGTGGGGCTCAATCTCGCAACCTCTCGGCTACGGGTCAGACCACAGGGATTCGGCACGTTTCGGGGTACTAGTATATATATTTAAGTACAGGGATTCTACTCTGTGGTATGTCAGATTTCGCATCGATCAGTAAAATGGCCCTATCTGAAACAATTTTGTACAAAGCTGTCCAAATATAACGCCTATCCCGAGTCTTTATATTGTTCTTCAAATAAAACACAACTTTAAGCTGCATGCATGTATACTTTGCAAACAATTGCCACATACATTGGCCATAGCAGGTCACATTTCCATACTAGGACACGGGTTCTGTCAGCAACAAAAAAAAATCTTCGATGGGAGAGTTTTAACTGTGAATAACATTATCAATAAAATGTGTTTCCACTAACCTGTATGTTTATTCGGCAAAAATGTACGTCAAAAAGAGATTTCGTAGCATTTTCAATTTGTTTTGAAAAATTCTAAAGCGGCGCAATTCACGTTGAAACGAGTGTTCTGATTGGATTATGATTGTTCTTCATATATAAAAAAACATTTTGTTACATTCTAATAATCCAATCAGAACGCTCGTTTCAACGCTGGTTTCAATGCGAATTGCGCCGCTTTAGAAATTTTCAAAACAAATTGAAAATGCTACGAAATCTCTTTTTGACGTACATTTTTGCCGAATAAACATACAGGTTAGTGGAAACACATTTTATTGATAATGTTATTCACAGTTAAAACTCTCCCGTCGAAGATTTTTTTTGTTGCTGACAGAACCCGTGTCCTAGTATGGAAATGTGACCTGCTATGGCCAATGTATGTGGCAATTGTTTGCAAAGTATACATGCACGCAGCTTAATGTTGTGTTTTATTTGAAGAACAATATAAAGACTCGGGATAGGCGTTATATTCGGATAGATGTGTACAAAATTGTTTCAGATAGGGCCATTTTACTGATCGATGCGAAATCTGACATCCCACAGAGTAGAATCCCTGTACTTAAATATATATACTAGTACCCCCAAACGTGCCGAATCCCTGTGGGTCAGACACCATATCCACTACAACACAGAGGCTCCACTTATACAGCAGCATCGATAGTCCATGCTTGCTGCGGATGGGTCGTATCTGGCGACCACATTTCTTACTCTTAGGTCACTGAAATAAGTGCTGTGGTTATAAAACTGAAGTGTTTCCCACATTTTTTATACGTTGATTTATCATCGTTACTGGTATATTAACATCTTGCTCTTTTGTAAATCCATGTCGTTGCCTACATGTACTTGCTATAGACATTGTATGAATGTTTAATGCAATAATGGTATTGTTATACAGAATGTGTGTGCTTTACGTTTATTTATCGTCGCTACCGGTTGCCCATATGAGCGACGCCTCCTGAAGAGATTAGTTATTTTAGATTTTTGGAGGATAGTGCAATGATACAGACAGAGACCCATTCCAGAATCTCCTCTGGTTCTTTTACGTGCACGGTGTAGAGTACCGACACGAGACCTCGGTTTAATGTCTCATCTGAAAGACTGTTAATTTTATTAGGGTCAGACGGGGTATCGAACCTGCAATCCCTGGATTACCAGTCCAGCGTGTTACCACCGGACTACAGATCTGTCTGTATTTTCCCACACTTTGTGAATACAGTCAAACCCAGAAATGAGGTCTCGAGAGTGATTAATATAAGTTGTAAGAACTTGTTTCACAATCGAGCTAAAAAAATTGTATAAACTACAGGTTAGGTTATATGGCGATTCTCCAGCTTTTATTGATGGAGGAAGACCCAGTATTTCAGGCACCCTGGTAGAACCACCGATCTGGATCGTTTCCTGACATGAAAGAATTTGCCCCCCCCCCCCAAGTGGGGGATGGAACCTGCTGCGGGTCAACTGCATGCAGTACTGTAAAGCATAAACAGTAACCATGGGAACCTCATTATTCTATCTGTACACTGAATCTTGCTTTAGTATACTGCGATAACTTATCAGGTAGGGTATTTCTAAGCGGAATTAGCCCCACCCTATTGCTCTTTAGCACCACCCTTTTGCCTTTGTAGTTCATTGGTAACATGTTGGACGGGTAAGCCAGGGATCGCAGGTTCGATCCCAGGTCTGACCCTAATAAAATTAACAGTCTTTCAGATGGGACTTTAAACCGAGGTCTTGTGTCGGTGCTTTACGCCGTGCACGCACAAGTACCAGAGGAGACTCAGGAATGGGTCTCTGTCTGTATCATTGCACTATCCTCCAAAAATCTAAAATGACTAATCTCTTGAGGAGGCGTCGCTCATATGGCAACCGGTAGCGACGATAAATAAACGTAAAACACACACAAATTCCTATACGATACATCACTGTATACTATATACATATGCATTTACTAATTTTTATAAGGAAAAAAGGAATTAGATTTAAAAGCAAGATAGCAGAAGAGATGAAAATTCTGACCCAGAATACAAATGTCTTAATAATTTTACCTGTTTGATTGGAGCCTGCTTTAAGTTCCTGCGCCAGCCTGCAGATACAAGAACATGGTTATGTCGTTTGGACACAATTCTAATGAAATTCCATGACGCATAAATTGACAGTTATTTTCGCAGCTAGCGTACAGTTAAAATATTGTTTCCCCCTGCTAAACGAACCTGGAATCTCATTCAAAATGGTAATAATTCCATATCGCCGGTGGGCAGTTTACCTAACACCTTTCCTGGGCAGGCTCCAGCGGTTAACCAGTACTTGGGTGCACCAACCTCCGTAAGAAACTGACAACTTTTTCATATAAATGAGACACGGCCTGAGCGGGGCTCGAACCCGTGACCATCAGTGATGATAGGTTACAGTGGTATACAAGTCAACGACCGTAACCACTCGACCACGGAGGCGGACTCATTTTGACAGAAGTTAAAAAGTGAAAAATTAACAGACTGGAACACAGGCTAGCTAGGTTGAGAAACAAGCGTTTGTTTTAATTGTAGCCACAAGGAGCAAAATCAACCTGTGTTGATTGGGGTATACACAATACATTTATGCTGCATGTGTGGGGACCGAAGGTTGTGCTAAACCTGTAAGTTAGTCTATACAAATTTATTTTAGCTCGATTGCGAAACAAGTTTGTACAACTTATATTAATCACTCTCGAGACCTCGTTCCTGATTGAATCCACCGCCACAATGAGACGCAGTCTGAGCGGGGCTCAAACCCGTGACCATTAGTGATGATAGGTTACAGTGGTATACAAGTCAGCGACCTTATCTACTCGACCATGGAGGCGGACCACATTTGGATACTATTTTGGATAGAAAATACCAACGTCTTATATACAGTCAAACCTGTCTTAAGCAGCAAGCTAAGGGAATCACAGAAAGTGGCTGCTTAGCACAGGTGTCTGGTTAATAGAGGTCAAATGTATAATAAAGTACCATATTGGGAATCTGAAAACTGGCTGGTTGGCTGCTTAATAGAGGTGATCACTAACACAGGTTTGACTATAGAAAAAACCTGCGTTTTATATATAGACGAATACGGTAAATATTACTAGCCACGTACCTCCAAGCTGATTCATTATACAGACACGGACCACAACCAGCGGGACTGTACATCAGGTTCTTGCATGCCTCACAGTCTGTAATACAAAGAGTGAGTATTTGGTTTAACGGCGCATCAGCACAGTTCAGGCTATATCGCGCCGGGGTAATACAAAGAAACACTAGTTTTGTACAAGCGTTTGCAACAATTACATTTTGTACCAATTATCCAAGCGATTATTGATGGAGGCAGAGACCGGGAGCCCCATTGAGCTGTATTTCAGGTGCGGTTGGGCACCCGGGAAGAACCATCAATCTTCCGCAAGCCAGATGGGTAGCTTCCTCACTTGAAATAATTTGGGGGTATTCGAACCAGCAGTGTGGGAGGGTAAGTGATTTGAAGGCAACGACACTAACCACTCGGCCAGAGAATTCCCTATAACTATACAGTTAAACCTGTCTTAAGCAGCCAGCCAAGGGAATCACAGAAAGTGGCTGCTTAGCACAGGTACTGCTTAATAGAGGTCAAATGTATAACAAAGTAACATATTGGGAATCTGAAAACTGGCTGCTTAATGCAGGCACAGGGATTCGGCACGTTTGGGGGTACTAGTATATATATTTAAGTACAGGGATTCTACTCTGTGGCATGTCAGATTTCGCATCGATCAGTAAAATGGCCCTATCTGAAACAATTTTGTACAAAGCTGTCCAAATATAACGCCTATCCCGAGTCTTTTATATTGTTCTTCAAATATAAAAAAACATATAGTTACATTCTAATAATCCAATCAGAACGCTCGTTTCAACGCGAATTGCGCCGCTTTAGAAATTTTCAAAACAAATTGAAAATGCTACGAAATCTCTTTTTGACGTACATTTTTGCCGAATAAACCTATACGTTAGTGGAAGCACATTTTTATTGATAATGTTATTCACAGTTAAAACTCTCCCGTCGAAGATTTATTTTTGTTGCTGACAGAACCCGTGTCCTAGTATGGAAATGTGACCTGCTATGGCCAATGTTTGTGGCAATTGTTTGCAAAGTATACATGCATGCAGCTTAAAGTTGTGTTTTATTTGAAGAACAATATAAAGACTCGGGATAGGCGTTACATTTGGACAGCTTTGTACAAAATTGTTTCAGATAGGGCCATTTTACTGATCGATGCGAAATCTGACATCCCACAGAGTAGAATCCCTGTACTTAAATATATATACTAGTACCCCCAAACGTGCCGAATCCCTGTGAATGCAGGTTGGCTGCTTAATAGAGGTAAATTGAGGAGAAGAATTATATAAGACCATGTCTTCCATTCTAATCCTTTTTCTGTATTTTGATTATGCGTGATGTATGCATTGTTCAATATGTATTATATTGGGAAATAAAATATGTTTAAACTAATAGAGGTGACCACTAACACAGGTTTGACTGTACTATCGGGTAAGATGAATTAAATAAATAAAACTCCATCAAGGTTGAGCCGGAACACAGATATGAATGCACTATTATGCGCTTAACCATGGAATGGATGGTGACTGTGACATAACTCGGAAACTATTTTTCGGATGTTTTTCTTGGGCTCATTCTAGGTCAGAATGTTTGGGAGAAGTGAGAAACGCAAGACTGCGTCTTTAAATGGTGCTATTTAATATAATTCAACAGAGTTAAAATACACAATATCACCATTGCATAGAACATATGAATAGAAGCAGTGCTTTATAATTCGACAGTGTATCTTACTGAACAAAATTTTGTACGAAAATTAAAAAAAATTTTTTAGGGAGAAGTGCCCCCCCGGGGGCGAAGTCAGGGTCCCTAGGACGACTATTTTGCCCAAGTCACCCTCTAGAATGAGCCATGATACATGTACAGTATTTACCGCCCGATTTGGAATTTAACTCTTCATTGATGCCACACGGTGTTTGTTTCATGTAGCATATTTTGCATGGGTCACCATAGCGACAGACGTCTGTTTGACATCTGCAGTACATGTGTTCACATGACTCATTCTCAGCAGTCGGGTATGTGTCCTCTGTAAAATAAACAGAGAGCATCCTACAGTGCCCTACTAGCATTCTCAGCAGTCGGGTATGTGTCCTCTGTAAAATAAACAGAGAACATCCTACAGCGCCCTACCAGCAGCCGGGTATGTGTCCTCTGTAAAATAAACAGAGAACATCCTACAGCGCCCTACCAGCATTCTCAGCAGTCGGGTATGTGTCCTCTGTAAAATAAACAGAGAACATCCTACAGCGCCCTACTAGCATTCTCAGCAGTCGGGTATGTGTCCTCTGTAAAATATACAGAGAAAATCCTACAGTGCCCTACCAGCATTTCAAATGGGCAGGCATGAACTGTTAATGATGAAACGGATACCGACATGAAAGCAATCGTCGAACAGAAATCGTGGTCATGAACTGTTAATGATGAAATGGATACCGACATGAAAGCAATCGTCGAACAGAAACCGTGGTCATGAACTGTTAATGATGAAATGGATACCGACATGAAAGCAATCGTCGAACAGAAACCGTGGTCATAAACTGTTAATGATGAAATGGATACCGACATGAAAGCAATCGTCGAACAGAAACCGTGGTCATGAACTGTTAATGATGAAATGGATACCGACATGAAAGCAATCGTCGAACAGAAACCGTGGTCATGAACTGTTAATGATGAAATGGATACCGACATGAAAGCAATCGTCGAACAGAAACCGTGGTCATGAACTGTTAATGATGAAATGGATACCGACATGAAAGCAATCATCGAACAGAAACCGTGGTCATGAACTGTTAATGATGAAATGGATACCGACATGAAAGCAATCGTCGAACAGAAACCGTGGTCATGAACTGTTAATGATGAAATGGATACCGACATGAAAGCAATCGTCGAACAGAAACCGTGGTCATGAACTGTTAATGATGAGATGGATACCGACATGAAAGCGATCGTCGAACAGAAACCGTGGTCATGAACTGTTAATGATGAAATGGATACCGACATGAAAGCGATCGTCGAACAGAAACCGTGGTCATGAACTGTTAATGATGAAATGGATACCGACATGAAAGCAATCGTCGAACAGAAACCGTGGTCATGAACTGTTAATGATGAAATGGATACCGACATGAAAGCGATCGTCGAACAGAAACCGTGGTCATGAACTGTTAATGATGAAATGGATACCGACATGAAAGCAATCGTCGAACAGAAACCGTGGTCATGAACTGTTAATGATGAAATGGATACCGACATGAAAGCAGTCGTCGAACAGAAACCGTGGTCATGAACTGTTAATGATGAAATGGATACCGACATGAAAGCAGTCGTCGAACAGAAACCGTGGTCATGAACTGTTAATGATGAAATGGATACCGACATGAAAGCAGTCGTCGAACAGAAACCGTGGTCATGAACTGTTAATGATGAAATGGATACCGACATGAAAGCAGTCGTCGAACAGAAACCGTGGTCATGAACTGTTAATGATGAAATGGATACCGACATGAAAGCAATCGTCGAACAGAAACCGTGGTCATGAACTGTTAATGATGAAATGGATACCGACATGAAAGCAGTCGTCGAACATGATTGCTTCGAAACCGTGATCATGGTCGTGGTATTACTATTGAATGTGAATAAATAAACAGCGACAGTCTAAACAACAGATTATAACTGGTAATTTCAGTGATATATTTATGTATAAATGTAAAATCACCCACTATTTCAGAGGCGGTGGTCACCAATGGACCCGTTTGGAAAACCTGGATTGAACACTGACATGAAAATTGTATTGTATCACTCCCCCCCCCCCCCCCCTAAACCCACTCTGTATATATTTCATCAAAATCCATCAACAACATTTTGAGTTATCCTTTTATCATGCATGCACATGGATAACAAAAAAAACCAAAAAACAATACCCCACCGACCATTCCTAATGATGGCAGTCAAAAATCCAACAATGTCTCTTCTCAAGATCGAGTTCCTTAAGCCATTCAACATCAAGTATGTGCTTGGTGGATTGGTCCATGATATTCTTAGACCAATAAAATAATAAGAAAATTACATTTGGACAAGTTCATTTATCAAAATGGGTAATTTTTGTCTAAAAATAGTAATATTACTGGCAAAAAGTGCACACCCTGACGAGACGGCTCGCCATGAGCCGGTTCATCTGGATCTAAACTTTTCTGAAGCCTATTTAGAGGTCTGTGGTGCTGAAAGGGTTAATAACTTACCCAAGGGACAATTCTGATGTAACATTGTCTTGTTGAAGCACATGTGCCGTATTGTGTCCAGAGATGATGTCACGTAAGAGTTAAGTGATCGTGGCGGGCATGGCACACATATATCAGCTTCTCCATCTACGCTGCAGAACACAACCTGGTGATCTAAAATATCATATACATGTAGTACATGTACCCTATAGAACACGACCTGGTGATCTAAAATATCATATACATGTACCTTATAGAACACGACCTGGTGATCTAAAATATCATATACATGTGTACCCTATAGAACATGACAACCTGGTGATCTAAAATATCATATACATGTACCTTATAGAACACGACCTGGTGATCTAAAATATCATATACATGTGTACCCTATAGAACACGACCTGGTGATCTAAAATATCATATACATGTACCTTATAGAACACGACCTGGTGATCTAAAATATCATATACATGTGTACCCTATAGAACACGACCTGGTGATCTAAAATATCATATACATGTAGTACATGTACCTTATAGAACACAACCTGGTGATCTAAAATATCATATACATGTAGTACATGTACCCTATAGAACACGACCTGGTGATCTAAAATATCATATACATGTGTACCCTATAGAACACGACCTGGTGATCTAAAATATCATATACATGTAGTACATGTACCCTATAGAACACAACCTGGTGATCTAAAATATCATATACATGTAGTACATGTACCCTATAGAACACGACCTGGTGATCTAAAATATCATATACATGTGTACCCTATAGAACACGACCTGGTGATCTAAAATATCATATACATGTAGTACATGTACCTTATAGAACACAACCTGGTGATCTAAAATATCATATACATGTAGTACATGTACCCTATAGAACACGACCTGGTGATCTAAAATATCATATACATGTGTACCCTATAGAACACGACCTGGTGATCTAAAATATCATATACATGTGTACCCTATAGAACAGACAACCTGGTGATCTAAAATATCATATACATGTACCCTATAGAACACGACCTGGTGATCTAAAATATCATATACATGTGTACCCTATAGAACACAACCTGGTGATCTAAAATATCATATACATGTAGTACATGTACCCTATAGAACACAACCTGGTGATCTAAAATATCATATACATGTGTACCCTATAGAACACAACCTGGTGATCTAAAATATCATATACATGTAGTACATGTACCCTATAGAACACAACCTGGTGATCTAAAATATCATATACATGTAGTACATGTACCCTATAGAACACGACCTGGTGATCTAAAATATCATATACATGTACCCTATAGAACACGACCTGGTGATCTAAAATATCATATACATGTACCCTATAGAACATGACAACCTGGTGATCTAAAATATCATATACATGTAGTACATGTACCCTATAGAACATGACAACCTGGTGATCTAAAATATCATATACATGTACCCTATAGAACACGACCTGGTGATCTAAAATATCATATACATGTAGTACATGTACCTTATAGAACACAACCTGGTGATCTAAAATATCATATACATGTAGTACCTTATAGAACACAACCTGGTGATCTAAAATATCATATACATGTAGTACATGTACCCTATAGAACACAACCTGGTGATCTAAAATATCATATACATGTAGTACCCTATAGAACACAACCTGGTGATCTAAAATATCATATACATGTAGTACATGTACCCTATAGAACACAACCTGGTGATCTAAAATATCATATACATGTGTACCCTATAGAACACGACCTGGTGATCTAAAATATCATATACATGTAGTACCTTATAGAACACGACCTGGTGATCTAAAATATCATATACATGTACCCTATAGAACACGACCTGGTGATCTAAAATATCATATACATGTACCCTATAGAACACGACCAGGTGATCTAAAATATCATATACCCTATAGAACACGACCAGGTGATCTAAAATATCATATACATGTACCTTATAGAACACGACCTGGTGATCTAAAATATCATATACATGTGTACCCTATAGAACATGACAACCTGGTGATCTATAATATCATATACATGTACCTTATAGAACACGACCTAGTGATCTAAAATATCATATACATGTGTACCCTATAGAACACGACCTGGTGATCTAAAATATCATATACATGTACCTTATAGAACACGACCTGGTGATCTAAAATATCATATACATGTGTACCCTATAGAACACGACCTGGTGATCTAAAATATCATATACATGTAGTACATGTACCTTATAGAACACAACCTGGTGATCTAAAATATCATATACATGTAGTACATGTACCCTATAGAACACGACCTGGTGATCTAAAATATATACATGTACCCTATAGAACACAACCTGGTGATCTAAAATATCATATACATGTACCCTATAGAACACGACCTGGTGATCTAAAATATCATATACATGTAGTACATGTACCCTATAGAACATGACAACCTGGTGATCTAAAATATCATATACATGTACCCTATAGAACACAACCTGGTGATCTAAAATATCATATACATGTAGTACATGTACCCTATAGAACACAACCTGGTGATCTAAAATATCATATACATGTGTACCCTATAGAACACAACCTGGTGATCTAAAATATCATATACATGTAGTACATGTACCCTATAGAACACAACCTGGTGATCTAAAATATCATATACATGTAGTACATGTACCCTATAGAACACGACCTGGTGATCTAAAATATCATATACATGTACCCTATAGAACACGACCTGGTGATCTAAAATATCATATACATGTACCCTATAGAACATGACAACCTGGTGATCTAAAATATCATATACATGTAGTACATGTACCCTATAGAACATGACAACTGGTGATCTAAAATATCATATACATGTATACATGTACCCTATAGAACATGACCTGGTGATCTAAAATATCATATACATGTACCCTATAGAACACGACCTGGTGATCTAAAATATCATATACATGTAGTACATGTACCTTATAGAACACAACCTGGTGATCTAAAATATCATATACATGTAGTACTGTACCCTATAGAACACGACCTGGTGATCTAAAATATCATATACATGTAGTACATGTACCCTATAGAACATGACAACCTGGTGATCTAAAATATCATATACATGTGTACCCTATAGAACACAACCTGGTGATCTAAAATATCATATACATGTAGTACATGTACCCTATAGAACACGACCTGGTGATCTAAAATATCATATACATGTACCCTATAGAACACAACCTGGTGATCTAAAATATCATATACATGTAGTACATGTACCCTATAGAACACAACCTGGTGATCTAAAATATCATATACATGTACCCTATAGAACACGACCTGGTGATATAAAATACCATATACATGTAGTACATGTACCCTATAGAACACAACCTGGTGATCTAAAATATCATATACATGTACCTTATAGAACACAACCTGGTGATCTAAAATATCATATACATGTACCCTATAGAACACAACCTGGTGATCTAAAATACCATATACATGTAGTACATGTACCCTATAGAACACAACCTGGTGATCTAAAATATCATATACATGTACCCTATAGAACACGACCTGGTGATATAAAATACCATATACATGTAGTACATGTACCCTATAGAACACAACCTGGTGATCTAAAATATCATATACATGTACCTTATAGAACACAACCTGGTGATCTAAAATATCATATACATGTACCCTATAGAACACAACCTGGTGATCTAAAATACCATATACATGTAGTACATGTACCCTATAGAACACAACCTGGTGATCTAAAATATCATATACATGTACCCTATAGAACACGACCTGGTGATCTAAAATATCATATACATGTACCCTATAGAACATGACCTGGTGATCTAAAATATCATATACATGTACCCTATAGAACACAACCAGGTGATCTAAAATATCATATACATGTGTACCCTATAGAACACGACCTGGTGATCTAAAATATCATATACATGTACCCTATAGAACACGACCAGGCACGATTATACACGATCATTTCCCAATATACACGAATGCTCCTGTAGCCTCATTTACATTGCAAACATCTAATTTCCCATTTCTGTGTTATATCGAAGAGATGGCGGATTTTAGCTATTACGTTTAGGTGGTAAATGGTCGATTCGCCGTAATTGAAGTACGGACGACTTAAATCTCGAGTAAATATGTCAAATCAGACACACAGTGTACTTTTTAAAACTATTTATCGTACCGTTGACCCGTAAACAATGGCGGCCAATTATAAAGTTTTATCAACATTGCAGTGCCTCGCTTTCGATTCAAGTAAGTCACATGCTAATAGGCCTATTAATACTAATAGGATTAATGATAATCAATAATTACATGGAAAACCTGTCGAGTTTCCCCAGACTTTGATTATCAGAAACTCAAAACGGCACAATTAATGGTCTCGGTGGTAAAATATATTTATTTGACTGACCAGGCAAAATATATCGATGCCTGTTCCCAGGCTAGTAACTGTAAGAAGATACATAAATCCACATTACCTCATCTCTCTCCGTCATGGCGTTGAATTCTATCAGGAAAGAGGTCTCGAGAGTAATTAGTGAAAGAATGCAGGAACCTGATTGGGCAAGAGAGCTAAAATAAACAGGTATAAACTAGTATTTTATAGCAGTGAACTTACCGCTGCTACACTTGAATTCTGGAATACAACACACCGTATTGCCATTCAATGTATGCGGTATCTGGTACAGGGGACACTCTGCAAATGCCCCAACCACACAACCTAGAACACATACTCTGAAAGACCAAATATAGTTAAAGTTATTGTTGTGTAAGTATATACTACAGTCAAACACCAGTGTTAAACAACGAGCCAAGAGAATCACAGAAAGTGGCTTCTTAGACCTTAGCACAGGTGGCTGCTTAATAGATGGGAGAGGTCAACCTGTATAGCTTTCTGTTCAATTCCTTATTTCAATTGTTGTAAATAACCATATACATGATAGAAAATAAATAGAGTGGTGGAACCCATGCTCGGCGTATTCCTATGCTCGGCGTATTTTTCCCATTTACATCCGTATTTAAAATATTTAAATAGTTTTAACCTATTTTCGCTGACAGAGGTGAGGCATGGTTCAATAGCATTCCGTTGAACCTACCGGTAGCCTAATACAACTGTCACCTGATTGGTTCAGTAGCCGAATATAAACAGACAAATTGTTGGGAGAATTTTTTTACACCGAAATAATGCAGTTTATGAGCATTTCAGGTAGCTATCCGGATTGGGGGAAAAATGTACAAATAACCAGAAAAAAGTTTCTTATGAGTTGTAATATTGTTAGTTATTGATGTTACTAAGTCAAAATAATATATTCAACATTTACCCATGCATAAATAAAAAATTTCATGTACGCCGTGCATAGGTGCCCTAAAGTATCTAGTTCCCCATGGAAACAAGTACCATTGCGATAGCTGTATTGAGGCGCATGGTTACGTAATGAAGCTAACATTTTCAACAACAATTTTATGAAAGTTGTGTTCACGACTTAAGAAAAATAATAATATACGGAAAGTGCATTTAACTTTTTTTATAGGCCATGATATGCATGATTTACGCCGAGCATAGGTTCCACCACTCTATGTAAGCAACAGTTCTTTTTTTAACAAAACAATATAACTAAGGAAGACTTACTTTAATAACAGGCTTAATTTATCATTTTCACTCAAAATTCATTTGTTGGACAGCATTTTGTCTATATACTGTATCTAAAACACTAACATTTAGACAAACACACAGGGCATAAGAATTACTCTGACCGAGTGCAGAACCATAAATGGACCCATCCATCGAACACATCACACGGTGCCTAACAGAGAATAACTAGGTTTACACAACCATGTATATCAGTTGGAGAACCTCTGTGACAACACATGGACCTGAAGGCGAAAACCGGTGAAAATCGATATTATTCATAATGACCCCTTGTGTGTAATAACGGACAGAACTCATAAACACGGAGCATTGAGACTATAATGACATTTTTATTCGTAAATATATTGGCGTGGCAGACGATGAATATGTCATTTTGGAGAAAAAATGCTAATTTCTTTAAAAAAATATATATAGAAAGTGCCGGTTCTGGACCAAATCATTCGCTACACTCATGATTCGATCCAGAACCGGCACTTTCTATATATATGAACTTGCCGGTTCTGGACCAAATCTGTTGCAACACTCTCCAATGTATTATTGGGGGTGAATCTCAATGATTATTAAGCCTTTTGGTCGTACCCCCGGCGCCAACGCAGCTCTCACCATCCGCTGACGAGCGAATATCAATCGGGTATAAAAAAAAGGGTGAATATCAATCGGACATAAAAGGACGAGCCGTTCGATCGAACAGCTTTGTTCATTTATCGTGTGTTTAAACCGACGGTAATGTTTTTACTTCCGTGTAGTAAATATTAATCTATGTTATCAGACGGACCGCATTGTAAGCATTTATTTAACCACGATCATAAGCATATTAAGTACATTGAACATTTAATAATAGAGAAATTATAATTGAAAAATTAATGTAGATTGTAATTCTTTATTAATATGTACGTATTAAATATTAATTGTACGGCAGGGAGGTAGAATATTCTCCGCATAGAGATTACATATTTTATATACATGTTTACATTACAGGAAGAATAAAGTTAATTTACAAACTCGTTCAAAAGACAAAGTTTTCGAGTGAGGTATATAAATCGGACTTGACCACATATATTATTAGTAGTTCGCCCATGCTGACATACACGTACAGATTGATCACTGTGCTTGGCAATGCGTGTTTGGGTCGGAGTCCGTGCCCCAGAAGGATTATTCGGTGCTGTAACCTGGTATGCAGCCGGAGAATCCAGAACTACAGAGTGACGCTATGTGCATAACCCGCCTCTGCAACAAACACTGGTATGTTTGGGGTGCACAATAACAGCTGATAAGCTCGGAATCCGTGGCAATGCCTGATGACCGATGACCGATGACAGATGACTGATGCAACCAAAGATCATAAGTCCACGATCCCGCAGTAAGGATTTTGTTAAAATATCCCTCTCATCAAAAAATAGTGAGCCAGTAATCCACAAAATATTTACGCATAAAATCCTACTTATTAAAGAAAATTATGTGTCTTTTATCTTTTTTTGAATGGCGCTAACTGCTTGCACCCTTCCTTCTTCAATCAACTTTTTTCTTTCTACCTCACTCATTCCTGTCTGTTTTAAGCGCGCCTTATCTTTGAGATCATTATATCTCTCTAGTTCATCCAGAACCATCGTAAATTCTTGTTCTGATATTTGTCCATCATTCAATGCCTTTGAAATCAAATCCTTCACGCTGTTTAACTTGCTCTCTGCAATCACCTTAATTTCATAATATTTCTCAGCTTTTGAATGCAGTCGTCTTCTAATAAACTTAACACACACCCCTGCTATACCACAAACCATTGCAGCTATTTCCAGAGGCAACATTAATGGTATCACCAAACCAATGCCACCCATAATCACACTCCCAGAAATGAGAGTTGTATCAACTCCATCTGTAATATTTATACTCCGTTTATATTTCTTATACAATGACTGCCTAATGTCCCGTTCTTTAATTAGCGTCTGCTCTATCTCTGATATTTTCTGTAATCTATACCCATCTGGTAATTCCGGATACAGAGGTGCTGTTGGTTGCTTCATGTTTTACAATAAAAACATTAAAAAATTAAAACAATTCAATCAACAAAGCTACAACACTAGCGGTGGTCTCCTTAGAGCTAGCCGTTGACATGAAGTTAATAACCGATCCAGCTTCAACATAGTAAGGGTGATCAAAATGTTTAAAAACAGATTGATCACCCTTAGGTATAGAAACGCCATAAGATGTATCAACACCGTTAACGGAAATGTTAACAGCTGCACTACCCGAACTAACCTGTGGTGCCGTTAGTGAGATCATAGTAATATTACCAGATCTCATCATCGTATATCCTGAATTCTTATCTGTTGCTCCGTTCCCAAAAGACCATTCAAATCTTCCTTTTGTTAAAAACCCAGATTCTTCTGCCCAAACAGTTATGATAACCGGTCTTGGTGCAGGTACAGATGGACCAAATATACTCATTTTTTTATGTGTGAATAACTTAAATAAATTCCAATACAACAGAAATAGGTTGATCATGGTTGTTAATAACATTATTATTCTGATCTGTAAACCTAATCTCTAATTCTGAAATAGTACCATCAGCAAGCCGTTTGAACTCTGGATTTTCATAACGTACATTTACAATATGTCCAAACGGTTTATCCTCTACCGGAATGATTGCAATCACATCACTTGGGGATCCGTTATAGAAGTTATTTTCTGTATTTAGCTGGTTTAAATGAACATAGATGATACGTAGTGGAGCAAAATCTATCGGTTTGGTAGCAATATGTGTTCCGGAACTATATTTTTGATTAGTGAAGCCTAACATTGTTTTCAATCCGTTAGATAACTGTACATTGTAATTAGGAGGGACACTCATTACCACTATACCATTTGATATATTACAATCAAATCTCACACCGGTGTGAATTAGAATAGATTTTAATTCATCAAATCCATATAACCCTGGTTGGATTACAAACTCAACAGTAGACTTTCCACCAACTGTCCATCTTACATACTCATGATTAATATTATACCATCCGACATTATATGTAATAGAGCGTAGACCAACATTTATGTCTGAATTTGTATTATCTATATACTTCTGCAATGGTACTATTTTATCAGAATTTAAAATAATATGATGCATTTTATAAAATATGATAAAAGAATTTAAATACAATCCTGATGCAGGCTATCCACACTCAAGTGCATACAATAAGAAACATATAGACATTATAAACCAGGAAATAGCTGTCACATCTGATGGTAAACATTTTAAGGTTTCTTTCACTGATTTATTTGAAAAATATGTACTACCTTATGTCAATCAGCCTAGTGTTGTATCAAGATGGAATACAGATTTCATGGACTTCTGGCAAAACCAACTTAACTTCGCAATATGGTGTGCGACGACAGGATGTGGTGTTGACTATGAAAATTAAAAGAATCAGGTATGTTAGGATCATTTTTCAAATTCCACATCTACTATCAGACAAGGAGGATACTGTTTGAAATGGCAGCAGCTCTACCACAGAACAAAACATGGAATGCATTCAAAAACTCATACAACAGGCAAGCCTATGAAAGAATATGTGGAGAATTTAATGTAACCAAACTTGCTGACTGGCGCATACCTGGTAAGAATCATGGATTTGGAAACCCGTATGAAAAATGGCCTAATGCAGCAGGTCATCGTGTGGCTAATATGGGGACCATCCCATCTAACTATATATTTGCAGACCACTCTCCAAGTGGTAGATGGGATATCTTATGGATAAAACAAGATCCTAGTGTAATAAATGAATGGTCAACATTGATTCTAGACAAATCTAACGGCTTTACAAAAGCAGGAATTGAGAGATTAAACGACAGTATCAGAACTTATTGCTGGGCTATTCTTGGATCTCAATCTCAGACAAGAACTAATATCATTGGTACAGGAACAGCATTCGATGCGCAGAAGCAATTCATAGCAAATATAGAAGATGCTATCAACAGTCCTGTAGATCTACCAAGTCAGATATCAAGATATGAAGATGTATTAAAGTATGCAAGAAGCAAGCTAGATTTTGTATACGGTACAGGTCTATACATGTCACCAAGTAATATGGAGCTGGAAATCGATGTTAGTATCAAAGGTTACAATAACAAGATAGTCATTGCTACCACTGAACAAGCATTGGGTCTTAATAACAGTGTGAATCTGACACCTATTCCTCCTGTAATAAATCACACTGTAAAAGGTACACTTACACGGACGTATAATAAGCATGTTGTGAATCTTCCTCCTGCAGATAAAACACTATCAAATAACAGAAAGGTTGTTGAATCATCTCCTAATCCGTTGTTACATGACAGTGAATTAACACATAGTGAAAAAAAGACAGCCATCATCTTTGGTTCAATGATGATTGGTATAATGGTATTTGCTGTTTATAAATTCACTTAACATACTTCATTGCTGCTGCATACAAAAGTCCTGCAACAACAACAATCAATCCCCATGTATTACTAGCAAACCAATTAACTATTTTACCTGTAGCTGAAAGCAACCACGACACAATACTCCCAATAACACCTGGTAATGCCAAAGCAGCCTTACCTGCTAATGATGACAGTAATTTTCCCAAGTTATCAAGCTGTTTTTTAATCCAGCCTTTTTTTTATCATCTGGTTTCACACTACTACCCCCTGTCGCAGGAGTAAATGCTTCAACTAATACCCCAATCAACAACCCAAGTGCAGTCAATATGCTAACGATTGTAATACCCTGCTCTCTAAACAAAGTTCTTAACTTCTCTCCTATAGTCGTATCACCATCGAGAACACGCGTAATGGTTTCACGTATTCTATTAATCTGACCTCTCAATGCTTCTTTATTTGCAGATGCAGCTTCTAATCTTGCTTCTCTTTCACTATGCAAATCTTCCAAATATGATCTCATTTTTTTCTGGGTTTCATCATCTTGCGCTCCCACAGCTATATCACCATTTTGCTGCTTAATAGATTTATCTATCTCAGTCAGTTTTGCAAGATTATTTGTAAGCTCCCCTCTGGTTCGTTGTAGTGCTTTATCAAGACCTTGTAGTTCTCGTAGATTCAATCCTTCTGTTTGAGTTCCAGTGGATTCATTAACTAATTCATTAAATAATGTCTCTAATGTATCATCAACATGATTTGCAGTGTCTACAACTTTTTAACCTCAGTAGTGTCAGTCAAATCCTGCATAGGAATCTGTTCTGAGCTGATTTCTGTTGTATTCAAGGCTGTTGTTGCAGCCTGTAAATATTTAGATTTATAATTATCCAACCTCAGATTTGTTCTAATAGCCTGAGTTCCTCCTTTACCATACTTTTTAGCTAATGTATCAAGAGATTTAAACGACAGTCCACCTTTTGATGTTGTCATGGTGATATCTTTACCGTCAACTAACCAGTGCAATACACTCCCATTATTCTCTAACTTAAACTGTTGTAGATTAACCTCACCGCTAGGTTCTAATCCGTATTTATTCTTTACAAAGTTATAAAAATTCTCAGTAGATTGTTTAATCCTACTCAAAGGCTTATTCAACTCATTACGTAGTTCTTCAATAGTCTTTGAACTATCTGGTACATCAGGCATCATATCTATATGACCTTCCTCACCATCTTCATCTGGATCATAATGGGGGTTCTCAAAATCCATCCCTCCTTCAGCCATTTATTTTATAAAACAAATAAAAATCTTCCTCTTAAAAATAATGTTATCAGCATACGGATACAAACTCGATCCTTATCGAAAACTTAGAGAACCACGTGGTGTTAAAGGAATCCGTCAATCAATTGTTATAACCAACAATCCCAGTACTATTGATCAGAATCAACAGCTTCTAGTACGATTTCCCAATCTCAGCAACACAGATGTCATTGTACCAAGGTCTGCAAGATTGGCCTTTGAACTGAGTATTGTTAGCAAGGACGTTAATGCAACACTGTTTCAAAATGTTGGGAGAACAATAGTGAAGAAGACAACGATAAAGATAAGCGGTAATGAAGTCATGTCAATCGATGATAGTGACATGTTTCACTGTTATACAGATTTGTGGAAATCTCCTTCTGAAAGAATAAACATGGCTTACCAAGGTGTTGGCGAACCAAACATGATTAAACATAGAGTCGGTGCTGCAGATGCTACATCTGATGATGGAGATGAAGCTGTTGCATTGGCATATGGTAATCGATTCTTCATTCCGCTAGATTTTGAATTACTAGAATCAGATATGCCATTTTACCAAGCAGGTCTGTGTGATAGGCTTGAATATGAATTGACATTCAATGACTATGGTAAAGTGATAAAATCTACTGATAAAGATTCAAAATATGTAATAAGTAATATATGCCTTGAAATAGATACAGTCTCCAATGAAACACTGGCACGACAAATAAATGATAATTACAGCAACCACACTACGATATTATACGACAGAATACTGAGACATAGAAAAATCATTAAAGACAAATCTGACACTTTATGGAATATAAACGTTAATGTACCAGCCCGTAGTATGAAAGGTATTCTAATGGTGTTTGAAGACCCAGACAGAGAAAGCAGTGAACAGTACTATAATCCTGGAATAGAAAAAGTGGAGCTCACGATAGAAGGTGTTCCTAACCAGCTTTATAGTCAAGGTATGCGTGCTTATCAACAATGGGATGAAATAAACAAGTTCTTTGCTTTAACATCTAAACGGAATAAAGAAACAGATAAAATACTGCACGACATTACACTAAGTAACGTTAATGTGGAAAAATATCTATCATCCAACTATGCATTGTGGTTAGATCTACGATCCACTGATGATAACTCCCTTCACGGAACCGGAAGAATGATAAAAAATGCCAGTGAAGGAATAACTATCCAAATCAGTAAGAAAGCAAATACTGCGGATCCAATAAATGTTTATCTCTATATAATACAAGATGCTCAAATCAACTTCCAAGATGGACGATTCAAAGAAGCTATCTATTAATTACCCAAAATACCCACACTGTGCTGTGATATGTGGTCAAACTGGGTGTGGTAAGACAGAGTATGTACTTGATTTATTAGAAGATGAATATCAAGGTGTATTTAGAAATATAATTATATTATGCCCAACCATAGCATGGAATAAAGCATACAAAAACAGACCATGGATTGGTGATGTGAAACATCCAAGAGATAAAAAAATAAAGATCGTTAACCCCGTTTCCTCTGATGGAACTGAAAAGCTACAGGAGCTATTGAGGGTCTTTTTTAATCAATATGCCGGTACACCTACCCTCTACATTATTGATGATTGCTCTGCAACGAAGGAGCTTACAAAGAAACGAGACATGCTGTCTGAACTTGCCTTCTCAGGTAGACACGCAGAACAGTCTGTCTGGGTATTAACACAAAGATATAATTCTGTGTTAAAAGATTTGAGAGACCAAACAAAGTGGCTTTGTATGTTTTATATGAAAGACAGAGACAGTTATGAGATGTGTTTACGTGAAAACGATGTTATTCCGTGTGATGAAAGAAGTGTGATAAGGAAAAATCTAGCAAAGACAAAACATGCAAAATTAATACTAAGAACAGACCAGCCCACTGGGTATTGGTTAATCATATGATGTTGAGTATTACTGAGTAATGCTTAAGCAACAACTGAAATCCCTGATGTTCATATTTCAGTATTACTGAGTAATGCTTGAGTATTACTGAGTAATGCTTAAGCAATACAACAACATTACTGAAATCCCTTTTTATGGTTATATTTCAGTATTACTGAGTAATGCTTGAGTATTACTGAGTAATGCTTGAGTAAATCATATGATGCTCATCAGGGATTTCAGTAATGTTGAGTATTACTGAGTAAATAATATTTCTTCTACTAAAAATGCTACTTGATTTATTAATCACAACAGCAGCTGTTGTTAATATTACTTTTGGATGTGTGTTTGTGGTGTATTTCTTGAAAATAAAAAAAAATATACAAAGAATAAAAATGGAAGTTGAAGAACTGTTGCAAAACGATATAACTGAGCCAGATGTAAAAAGAGAACGATTATCTGCTATAATTGCAGGAGGGAATAGCACCCAATATCTAGGACATCAATACCAATTAACAGACATGGATAGCATGCCTACAGAAACTATTAACAAACTTTACTGTATATATGAGGCGCGTCTTGGTGCAAGTATGACTAAAACACTAGGCAACTCATTTATTAGTCTTTATGTCATGGGGGTAACTAAGTATTTTAATGTGATAGATCCACCAAAACTAATCAATGATTTAGAGGAGGACCCGTTTGTGAATCATGCTTTGACAAGCGCATGTTGTGAGTTGTATTATAGATATGGTATGTATTTAGCTCCCTTCACTACAATGTTAACCACAGTTAGGCATATTGATTTTAAAAAAAATATAAACATCAACAAAAATGGAGGAGACGACGAAACCAGTTAAAAACCCAAAACGTGTAGCAGCAGGTATAAAAGCAGCTGTAGCAAGGAAAACTAAACTCCTTATGCAAGTTACATCTGATGATAGTATCCAAGTTACATCTGATGATAAACATGTTGATATTAATGACACCCATATCATCACCTATACCAATCTATTAACGCAACACAAAAAAAACATCATAATTGGTAGTGCTGTTTTAGCTGTTATTGCAACCATATTTATGTGGAGAACCAAACCAAATTCTAAACCTGATGATGAACAGCCTACCTCCCATAGAATAGATCCTTTTGAATTTAATTAAAATCTATTTTTTTTAATTCATAAACAAAAATGACGACCCCATCAATCGATAGTAAACATATAGTTAACATGGCGTATCATGCAGGTGTTGAATCTATTCTTACAATAGGTTATTCACAGCTTACAAAGAAAATACTTAAAATGCAAACTCCTAAAGTAGATTTTAATATGGGTGATATAGGGTTGCTGACAGTTGATATTCTATTGGCAATGTATACACGTGATATACTCGTTAAGCAAGGTATCATTCCTGCTGATATTATGAAGTAATTTTTTCCCCCCCTAAACAAATGGCAACAATAGCAATCATGGTAGGTGGTGCATTAGTGAATGCATTGGCGTTCAGTGGTTCGAATTATTTATTCTCACACATGTCTGGGGATGATAGGAAACGACATGATAAAGCTATTGAAGATCTTCAAGCTGCACAAGCTGCGTGGAGTAAAAAAAGAGCTGAACGGTTAGATTATTTGAATTCAAGGATGTCTAAGGAAATGCATGCAAAACAAACTTTTGATGATGTTGATGAGGCTATGAGTCAGTATTATTCATTGACTGGAAAGAGACTTGCATCATTACCTGAACCTACACTTAATGATTTTTACACACCATCACCGGAGCAGAAGAATAGAGAGTTGTTATTTGTGGGTTTAGGTATGGTAGCTACTGGTGTTCTGGCATATAAAATGTTATAATCACAATAAAAAAAATGGAAAAGATATATTACAGTCCAAAGGGATTCTGGAGAGGTGTGTCTGCAGTTAAAAAATTAGCAAAAGAAGCAAAGGTCAGTGATAAACAAGCATTGGAGTTTTTAAAGAAGCAAGCAGTATGGCAGATATACTTACCTGCACCAAAGAAAATAGTTAGACCAAGGTTTGAAGTTTATGGTAAGAATGAAGTGCATCAAGCTGATTTATTATTTTTACCACATGATGGTGTCGGACGCAAGACATATAAATATGCTTTAACTGTTGTTGATATTGCAAGTAGGTATAAAGAAGCAGAACCGGTAACTTCCAAGGACAGCAAAGAAGTTGCACAGGCATTTGATAAAATATATAAGAGAAAACTAGCATATCCGAAACTATTACAAGTAGATCCTGGGAGGGAGTTTATGGGTGCAGTATCACAGTTGATGGAGAAGCACAAAGTTAAGATAAGAAGAGGAAGAACAGACATTCACAGAGACCAAGCTATTGTGGAGAGATTCAACAGGACACTGGCTGAAAGACTGTTTGGATATCAGTATGCTAAGGAAATGGAAAATCCAAGCAAACGTAATAGAGAATGGGTAAAGAGATTACCTAGTGTAATTGCAGTACTAAATTCAGAGACGAAAAAAACCCCACCTGTTATAAATAGAACTGTTGACACAGCTATTTGCCCCAATGCCAGTGTCAGATATTTATATCAACCAGGGGAACAAGAAGGTGGTAAACGCAGAGCTACAGATCCAGTATGGAGTGTTGATATTCACAAGATTAATTATCATATTATAACGCAAGGCATCAGAGTTTATTATTTGAAAACACCAGCTCCACAAAGAGGTTTTGTTAAAGAAGAGTTGCTTATTGTTCCTGTTGATACCCTAACGCGTATGTTGTGATTCCATCAGGTAATATATATCTTTTTGTGTCTAATGGTGAGAGTGTTTTCTTACTAACTGTTAGACCATATATTTGATGTTTTTGTGAACGCAGCATATTCATTTCATGTGTGTATGTTTTTTTATTGAATAATGCATCTTTGTAGTTTTCAAAGTTTATATGTTTTTTTAGTACATATTTTTTTACCCCTTTTGCTTTTTTAACGAATTGTTTATAATCTTTTATGGCTTTTTTATTTGAGGTTTTTTTGGTGAATTGATTATATTTATTTGCGTCTTCTTTATCGAATTTCCTGTCTTCTTCTTTTATGTATTCTAATTTTTCATGTTCTTTCACTACAGCATACAACTTTGGTCTTAATCCGATGTATTCTACTATCGGAATACCAGCACATTCATCTTTCATTTTACCTATAACCTTTTTATTTGTTGTGTCATGTAATGGATGTTTTATGGGATAATCAGATAGATCATATTCATCTTTCATTTTTAACATATCATCATACACATCTTCTGTCTTAATGTCAACAAGTAATGAATCTGTATCAGTATACAGCATGGTGCAGTTCTTACCGTACTTCTTTTTCAATGTATTATAATACCAGTCATACATCAGATGCTTTGATAAATCTAATACACACATTCCAACATAGATTGGTTTGTTTAGTTTTAGTTTTGTTTTTTTCACATGAATCGCTGATAAATCATCAGAGAACCTAACTCTTCTATTGAAATTAGGTTTAGCAATAATCTTGCGCAGCCTTTCATTTTCAGTTCCATCAGTCTTGACAATCTTTATGTCAATCCTTTTACGAATGTTTTCCATTGTTTTACCAAATACAGAGTTGTTCATTAGCTTATAGAAGTCTTTCTCAAACGTTGTTTTAGCTTTTGTACGGAAATCTGTGTTTAACCTGATATATGGTTCCATCCATGGTTTCTGATCAAACTCCAAAATACGGTGTATTTTTGTTATTTTCATACCAAGATCCCGATAAAGCCTTAATATTTTGTGATGCACAATATAATTTTTCTTATTCATTAGATTTGGAACGAGTTTTTGATGTATTATTTCACCTTTCTTCAGTAAGTCTGTCTGATATTTAGATAGCCATTCTTTTTTTACTGTTAATTTTTCTGGCGCAAGAGGATAATCATTATGATATTCATGTAAGTGTGCTGGATATTCTAAATCTACTTCAAATATCCGACCCTTGCCTTTTGGTATACGTCCTGCACCTGCTTCTAACCATTTGAAATTACCATAAGGAAGAGGCTGACTCATTGCATGACCGTATAGATTATTTGCATCATAGTACATGATGTGATTGGTTTCTTTGCTAGAATCATAACCAGTAACATTAGGATTATTTGCTTTAGCATGTCTTTTGGATACCATACTTATACCACCACGCATTCCTCTTTCTATGAATAAATGCATATCAGGGTCTGATAGTAATTCTAGGTCTATTTTGGAATGTTTTAAAAGAGCATCCCAAGATAGACCTGGAGCTGTATAATAGTGTAGTGGATCAAGCTTATATGCGTTCATACAGGTTTTACGAAATGTCTGAAACACATCTAACAGGAGAAGAACATCTGTTTTTAGATACAAGTCATGATAGTCTCCTAATGTTTTGCAACCAAATTCTTTCCATACTTTTTGAGCATGCTCATAATCTTCTAGTGAGATAGTTGAATCAGATAAACTGCTATAGAACTTATCAATGGGGGGTAGAGCTGTTTCATCAAATCTTTCAAAACTATCCATGTATTCATATGGGTATATACCTTTTTTAGACACTAATTCTGTTTGATCTCCAAATTCTTTTTTGATATTAGTGAAAACACCTGTTGCTTGCACTAATTCATCTAAAGATGAAGCCATGAACATGTAGCTGTCCAAGAATTTAAGCTGACCAATGCTGAATGATATGTATTTTTCTGCGTTGTTTGGAATAACTGTAATGTTACCTTTTAATTCAGCTATCTTTTGCATGATAAGATGACTGTCATATCCTCTTAGATTATGGAATACAACAGGGATTTTAGTTTTATGTGGATTTAGTTTCAGTTTAAGATTGCAAGACTGATGTGCAGCACCTCTGTATTTGCCAGTTAAATGACAGTGATCTTTTACTGTGTCTTTTTTTAGTATACCATCACATATCCAGCAATGTGTTGCAGTATTGTGATTGAGTTCATCTTCACTTGACATTATTATTGGTTTTGGATATTTGAAATTATTGTTATTATTATTGAAGACATTTTTACAGCTTCTTCACCTCTGTAAATTACTGGTTTGTCTGCTTTACCATCATAGCGAATAACTTGATATCCAAATCCACATGCTTTATGGATGCTTTTGATTTCAGATTTCTTTCCTGCTTTAATTGATTGAGGGACTATTATGCTTTCAAAATCAGCATAAATCACATATGGGACAGGCATTTGATTTTTATGATTTTTGAATTTGATAAATGTTCCTTTTTCAGGCATTTCTATTGTTAGGGGGGATTTATTGATGCTTTCGCAATCCTGTTTGTGTTTTATGAGTAGATCTTCTTTTGTGAAACCGTAAAGGCAACGATCGCAGAAGTGTGTTTTGTGTTCATGTTTATTTTGATTATGCAAGAGACGATCAAGATTTTTAATCCAGCAGTAGTGGTATTTTGTTATTTTTGATGTGTCTTCATCAGGATCATAATTATCATCTATAATATCTTCATCAGGATCATCTATAATATCTTCATCAGGATCATCTATAATATTTTCATCATCACATATCAATAGTAAATTAATTCTAGGAATCTCTTTTGGTCTATCTGATATGTAATATGGGAAGATTGAAAGTGATTTTTTTTTCTTTGTCAAAGAATAACCATAAACATTAATTCCATAAGCTGGATATTTTTTTTCTATCTTTGGTATATCTGATATTGGACAAGGGAAGTTAACAACACCTTTAAGATTATAATATTTTTCAGTATAACTTGATAAACGATCTGAGTGTGTTTTAGCAGGATAGATAGCAGAATTAAGTGCGACTTCTATACAATCATCACCTTTGTTTTTTACGTTGATTATAGCTTTTTTTAATGCTAATTGTTCAGGTAGTTCAATATATGATCCACCTTTAAGAGGCTCATACTTTGCAAAATTAAGATACATATCACCACATCTATCTATTTCCAATCCTGATGCTGTATTTGTGAATGTTTCAATGAATACATCAAGCTTGGCATCTATTTCTGAATAGAATTCATTTACTTTACTTGCATCAAGAAGGGTATATTGGTCACTGTTGAATACTGCTGTTACTGTCTTTCGTGTATTATTATCATCTTTGAACATCTCTATTATCATGGTGATTTGGAATTTGAAGGATTTGTATTCTTTGAATTGTTTAGTTATTTGTTCTATCATTATTTTACGTTTATCTTCAAGAAGGATATGGGGGTCTTTATAACTGTCACCCGATAATTTGTAAGCTTCAAAATAATTACATTTAGGTTTATCTACTAACATTAATTCAGATTTAACCTTCACACGTTTACGTTTTTTCTTATCACTACGTCTTTTGCGTAGATTGACTAATGATGATTGCTCATTTGATTTGATTCCATCTATCATTTTTTTGAGTTGTTCATCATTGATAACACCATCACGATGTAGCTTCACAATATAAGAAACATCTTTATCCATTTTTATATATGATTATTATTTTTTAAAATATAAAATATATAAATACATAATATATAAAATGGATAACACATGTCAGTATTTAAAAATCGGAAACCATAAGTGTTGTGAATACAAACCCACAAAAAACTCACATTATTGTAGTCTTCATAAACATATGATAAAAACCAGTAAAGCTGTGTTATGCACAGTTTGCAACAAAGGTACAACCGCGAAATATCGTATTTGTATTTCATGTGGTGGAACTACGCTAAGGTTACATAATATATATATATTAACAAAGCTGTTCCGTATAGAGTGCAATAGAATTAGGATGATTGAAATTTAAACCAAAAAAAAAAATACTATTCACGCGGATATACAAGATCAAACGCATGGTACTTATTTTTTTTGTTACTCTTACATTGCTTCAATCCTAGTGCTCTAAAATAAAATGGAAACACATCAGTTCTTAGTTTCTTTTTCATGTAACTAGGTGCCCATAATTCTGTATCATCTGATAATTTTAATACAAGTGATTCACCATGTTCTGTTTCCATACATCTTGTATCTATAACTGTGAATATTTTGTTTAGAGGCAGGTCTGCCCATTTGCTAATGTCACTTGTTTGCTCTTGGAGAAGTTCCTCGAATAGCTTTGCTGTGATGTTTGCTTTTGTCATTGTTTTTTTATATATTTGTATTTCTTTAATTAGAATTTATTGTATAAAGAATTGTGTTCTTTAAGCTCTTAGATGTATATTTTAAAGGTGTTGGTCCAGAACCGGCAAGAGTGTGTTGAGTCAGAACCGGCAAGAGGAGTGTTGGTCCAGAACCGGCAAGTTCATATAATAGAAAGTGCCGGTTCTGGATCGAATCATGAGTGTAGCGAATGATTTGGTCCAGAACCGGCACTTTCTATATATATAAAAATGCTATTTATATGGCAACATAAAATGGATATAGTGAAATTAGTGAAAACTGGGGTAGGCTTAAAGTTTTCACCGCTTATTTAATTTTACCTGTCTGATCTCTATGATCGGTTAGAAATATATTCGAAGTGCACAAGGTATGTTTATTTATAATTCCGGTAACTGGAGCGTGAAATATTGCGTGATCTCTCGCGACTTGCTATTCCCACAGTTAGGCAAAAACCTGTTCTGGGCGAAAACTCTTCACGTCGGGATATGTAGTGTCATTGGACAAAGGCACCTCACACACATCGCTTAGTACTGGTTAACCACTTAGGTCGGATAAGCTTGCTCAGAAAAACATTTCTACGTCTCCGTAAGGGGTTTCACGTTAATGGAACATATCCTGGCGTGACGAATTTTCGTGAAAATGATAAATTAAGCCTATTATTAAAGTAAGTGTTCCTTATTTATATTGTTTTGTTAAAAAAAACTGTTTCTTAGATACTAATGCTCGCGCTGTAGGCAATTTCCAGTTAGGCGAAAACATGTGACGTCATTCCGGATTACTGAGAATGAGGTACCGCTATTTTGTCAACTTTTCTCAATAAGTAAACAATCGGTTTTCTTCGAGATTTTGGGGAATGAACGGTAAAATATTGTTTATTTGGTGACATAAAATTGTTTGCAGTGTATGACAATTCTAAACCTATAGGAGTCCGTTATGTACTACGTCGTCGAAAACCAGTAACACCGGGATACATACATATCCTCTAGTGTCCTCAAATCGTGATACCTTCGTTTTCGTTACCCCATAAGTATTTACAATACTGCGCGCGATCGGTGTTTTCTGACGTCACCAATCAGGAATAGATAGTGTCAAAGGTCATTTTCCATATTTGGCAACAACAATGCGCCGTATAATCCTTGTAGGCGTAAGTAATCGGTTATTTTCCTTGCATTGGTATAAAACATGCTATCTTTCATAATGCAATATTGCATCACCATTTGTCTATTTGATTTACTGCAAAATATTGACCATTTCCAGTTTTGTTTTGCGTCGTCTGATTTGTTTACCTACCTGTCATTTAATGTGAAGGTCAATATAGACTGGGTTACAAGTTTAATTAGTATAAGGGGAGTTCGTTTTGGAGACATCTCTTATATTGTTTTGAGTTCCATACAGTGTTACTGTCATCGTCAACTAAGCGATGTGTCCTGTAGTGTAGTGTACTTAAAAGAATAGTTTTTAATTTTGTTTTAGGTTTATGGCAGTCCACCACCTACAAAGCGAAAGTACAGGCAATATTCATCAACAGCCCTTACAAATGGGCACAGTGTGACCATTGGACCCACCTCATTTACTGTTCAAAAGTCAGGTTTACAAGATTAGGTGATGAATTCAGGTGTCCACATGTGAAAATGCTTGTTAAACTGTGAAAGTGTTCACTGTGAAAAGAAATATTCATCAAAATAATAGAAATGATCATTATGCTTTATCAAACGTGTTCATTTTATATTTACACCCATTCGATGTTACGCAAAATTGATTTTCTGAAAGGTCACGATAACTCCGGTACCAGTCACCACAGATGTCGGTTCTGGGTCGTGGTAAAAATGACAGCGCCCGTTGTTATTTACGTAGTCATATTCATTTCTAATTCTTTGGAATAAAAGAGGAACGTTACTTTATTTACATCATACATTTAGAAACTATGTAGTTTTAAGATTCGTTTTGTTGAATGCCAATCATTTCTTATCATAACGGAAACCGGACACTCGAGGGTACACTTGACATTCTTTGTGATTAAACTACACGCTTTCCAAATTCCTGGGTTGACTGGTTCACAGCAGTTTCAGGCTGTTGGACAATACTCAAATCACAGGTACAAATTATTTGTTTGCCCTATGGTCATAATTTATAGTAAGTTATGCTTACAGTAAATATTACTTACTATATCAGTATATGACCATTCTACATGACCCTGTTGGAGCCGTTACGATTGTGCCCTTAGGCCTTTAAATTCGACGTTGCCTCTTCTCTCTCCCTCGTGGCGATGGATTCCACCAGGAATGAGGTCTCGAGAGTGATTAATATATGTTGACATAACTTGTTTCGCAATCGAGCTAAAATAAATTTGTATAAACTATATGACCATTGGTCCGTGACTGAATCTGAATCTGAATGGATACGACGTAGAATCCTTTCCGGCATGTACACGTCGGAGAGAGAGAGTCTATAATAATTTGGCTGAAAGAGCTGACCTAAAGCTCTCAGTTGATTTGGCGCACACAAAACTATCTTCAAGTTTGTTCCAGTCTTTTATAGTTTTGGGGAAGTAAGAGTTTGTATATTTGTCTGTTCTACCCTGCTCAATAACGAAACACTTTGAATTATTGTTCACATAGTTTTCTAACACATTTTTTACGACACAGTCTTTATATTGTTTTGGCTTGATTCTGCGTTTAGGTCTTTCTGATGTAAGAAAATCTTGGCACGGGAAGGCTGGCACCAGCCCCTCGACCACCTTGTAGAAGAATACTAGGCGATTCATCTTCCGTCGGTCTTGTAATGAGGGGAGTTTCAAGTCGCTTAGCATCTTGGTGACGCAACCTTCATCTCTACTCTTGTAATCGCCAGAGATGAATCTTGCAGCTTGGCGTTGCACTCTTTCTATCCTATCGATGTCCTTTGCATAATAGGGGTCCCAGACTGTTGAACTGTACTCTAGTGTGGAGTGTACCAGTGCCAAATATGCTGATCTTCTGCATGATTGAGGGCAGTATTTCAAGTTTCTTCTCAGGAAACCAAGTGAAGAGTTTGCTTTTTTGACTAATTTAGTGATATGCGAGTCCCACTTCAGATCTTCGGAGATAGTGGCTCCTAAGTATGGATTTTCTTGAACTTGTTGAAGTATCTGGTTGTTTAAACTGTAGAAATTTGATGATTTGCTGTTGATACTCATTAAATAACATTTCTTGGCGTTAAATTTCATTCCCCATGTGGTGGCCCATTTCTCAAGTGCTAAAAGATCTTGCTGTAAAATAAGATGGTCTTGTCTGGTCTTAATAATTCGATAAAGCAAGCAATCGTCGGCAAAAAGTCTGACCTGTGATTTCACTGTTTCTGGGAGATCATTTATGTGGCACAAGAATAATAATGGCCCTAATACTGTACCCTGTGGTACACCGGAATCCACTGTGACCGATTCAGAGTGTTCACCTTCGACAACGACTTTCATGTGGCGCTGGGTGAGGAAGTGACGGAGCCAGTTGTTGATGTTGCCATCTACGCCATAGTTGCGCATCTTGTATAGGAGCTTCTCATGAGGCACGGTATCGAAGGCCTCTGAAAAGTCAAGGATTACCATGTCCACCTGGTTGCCCGCGTCATACTTCTTGAGAAGATCGTGCACAGTAGTGAGCAATTGTGTCTCGCATGAGTACCCGGAGCGAAAGCCGTGTTGAAGTGTGGTTAGTATCTTATTCTTGTCTAGGTGGTTGAGAATATGACGACAAATGATGTGTTCGAGTAGTTTACATGTAACACATGTGAGTGATACCGGACGATAGTTTTCTGGGAGGTGCACGTCGCCTTTTTTAAATACTGGGGCTATGTTAGCATCCCTCCAATCAGTGGGGAGTTGGCCTGTATTGATCGAGTGCTGGAATATCGCCTGGAAGCAGGGTGCAATCTGTACAGCGCAGTTCTTTAGAATGATGTTGGCTATACTGTCTGGTCCGGTAGCCTTGTTCTGGTTTATGTTTAATAGCAACTTTTCGACTCCTTTAGTTGTGATAACTAGTGAGGGGATTGTCTTCTTTACTTTGGTGGACATTTCCGGTAATTGGGTTGAGGTATCATCCTTGGTGAAGACTGACTGAAATTGTTCTACAAGTATTTGAGCTTTCTTTTTACTGTTGTTAAATAATTGTCTCATCCTTTTCAATGGATAAATTCCAAAATTATCCTGTCGTTTGGATTTTACATATCGCCAAAAGGGTTTGGTGTTTTTATCATCGAGACCTTGCTGGATCGTATCGTTTATATGGTCTATCTCGGCCTTTTTGAATTCTTTTTTGCAGATTTTCTGGAAGGCTCGGTAGCTGTTCCACTGGTTAGTCTTCTTCGCGTGCTTGTAGAGACGGGCTTTCCTGTTAGTCATCTTTCTTAACCTCCGACTGAACCATGGCACTGATTGACATTTTTTCGATGTCTTAGATGGAATGTTTTTTGATACCGTTTCATTAATTCCGTGTTTAAATTTACACCAGAGTTCATTAATAGAAATATCCTGTTTGGTACTTTCGACAATGATGTCATCTGAAAGAGCATTAATATCGTTATAAATGTTATCCCAGTTTGCTTTCGAGTAAATAAAGATCTTTCTAGGTATCTGTTTCACATAATGAGGCAGGATGTAGATGTCTGTGACTACCATTGCATGATCACTAATTCCTGGGACTGATGTTGAAGTCTTGACCAGCGACGGGTTGTTGGTGAATACAAGATCAAGTAGGTTGTCATTTCTGGTTGGTTGGTCGTGGATCTGTGTTAGGTTGTGCTCGATGGTAAGATCTAGGAGCGCCTGTTGAATATCTCTATTTGAAACGCCCGGTTTCACATCTCTATTTGAAACGCCCGGTTTCACTTGTAGAGTCTTCCAATCAATGTCAGGACAGTTAAAATCTCCTGCTAAAATGATGTGCTTACTTTTGTCGTTGTCGGTGAGTTTGAGGAGCGAGTCATTTAGTTTTTGAATATCATTCATATTTCTATGCGGCATGTAAAACGTTCCCACAAATAAGTCTTTCTTCCGTTTAAGTTTCACTTTGGACCAGATGATTTCAGTCGGTCACTAATTTAGATTGTTCTTCGGATACTATTCCTTCGTTGAAAGCAGTGAAGACGCCACCACCTATTCCAGAAGTTCTGTCATTACGGTGAACTTTCATAGTTTTAGGAAAAATTTCACTAGTCTTAATGGCATTCTTTTCAGGGTCTTTACCCGGTTTGATACCTCTAAGCCAGGATTCTGTCGCACATATAATATCAGGTTTTATGTATTCTGCAGAGGCTTTAAATTCTGATTGGTTTATTTTCACACTGCAACAGTTTACGGTTAAAAGTCTAAGGTTGGAGCTTTTTGGTTGGATAATACCATTTGCACTCGTTTTATGAGAACTATGCCAGGACAGGGCAGAGCCTGATGATGAAGTACGATTCACACGTCTTGATGTTATGGGTCTACATTGAGGACTACTCGTATGAAGTGGACTAAAACATGATGATGTTACCGACTCCATAGATATATCACAATTTGATAGTGTTTCGAACATGTTGGTTGTATACAGTTCAAAGCTGTTAAAAGTGAAACTGTCAACATTTATACTTTCGTTGCAGCAAACACCTTGTTGAGTCCATGCTACAGGGTCTTCACATGTACCACACGGAAAAATGGAAGCATTTCCAGGTCCTGGATTTAGTTGGAAATCACCAGATATAATTATTAATAATACACATAAAGTTTGTCTGTCTCTGCCTGGTGAGGTGTTACAATGTTTACTGGTCGAGATGTTTCTAGTCTCAGCAAATGAGAAGGACTTCACATGGTGGGTTCTAAACATTAATCCCACAGATACAGTAGGAGAGAATAGTGTTGAAGATGGTTGACTGTGGCTAATACGGTAGATGACAAACACCGCAAGCAGAAATTCTAGTACAAGTGATTTCAAAACTCTGGGGGCCGCCATCTTTATTTTCTGTGCCCTGGAGGCCGCCATCTTGGATTCCTCTAGTATGATGAAGACAAGGGGTCGAGGGCGGTAACCAGCTTCAAACGCCAAGCCAGACATATCTTACTTAGCCAAATTGAGCAGGGAGATAAAATACAATATTCAAACCAGATGAAAACCTTCAAAACACTCTACTCGCTGTGTAATTAATTAATTAGTTGCCAATTTTTATCAGCAATGAAAAACGCGACTACTTCCGGTTGCGCAAGCTCTCTCTCTGAACTCAAAATCAAATGTAGCCTGAACTGCTGAATACAGTGGAATTTAACAAGATACCCAAAATTAATCGACATATGATTCAAATTGCATACATAAACAATCATTACGACTCTGAACAATATTTACATGGAAGACAGAATTGACTTCATAAGAATTCCCATTTTTGCCGGTTATATTAATCACTCTCGAGAACTCATTCGTTACGAGTGTGCCCTTAGGCAAGGCATTTAAATTCCACGTTGCCTCTTCTTTCTCCCTCGTGGCGATGGATTCCATCAGGAATGAGGTCTCCAGGGTGATTAATATAACTTGTAAGAACTTGTTTCGCAATAGAGCTAAATAAATGTGTATGAACTAGAAGTCATTCCTGATGGAATCCATCGCCACGAGGGAGAGAGAAGAGGCACCGGATAATTTAAATGCCTTGCCTACGGACACAACCTTAACGGCTCCAGCTGGGCTCGAACTCCAGGCCTTTCGCACATGAAGCGAACGCGTACCACTGCACTATCACGACTTACATATATATGTATTCCTACATTAAATGCGAGAATTAAACACATATCCTATATTGTAAGTGATGCCATCCCCACTACACGATCACGGTTACAAAATGGTCGCGTGTCGGTGCTTTTACATCGTGCATGTAAAAGAACCAGAGGAGATTTCCATTACTAGCATATGGGTGGCCATTTTACAAGAGACAAGCGTGGGGCAGTGCGGCTGGGTTAGTATGGTACAACATATTTACGAGGATCCTAACACTCTGACCATTACTAGCATATGGGTGGCCATTTTACAAGAGACAAGCGTGGGGCGGCGCGGCTGGGTTAGTATGGTACAACATATTTACGGGGATCCTAACACTCTGACCATTACTAGCATATGGGTGGCCATTTTACAAGGGACAAGCGTGGGGCGGAGCGGCTGTGTTAGTATGGTACAACATATTTACGGGAATCCTTCCACTCTGCGACCACAGGTTATTATTATACATACGAGAAATAGGGTCAGTCAACCGGTGGGGACGCTACTTGGTTACATCAATAAATGTATTTATGTACACACGTATCAGCCGTTCAAATTCAACACCTCCTGTAAATTTTATGAGCAATAACACAAGTTAATAATTTGCTACGTTTGTTTAATCGTACACGAAAAAAGATAAAATTATTACATAAGGTAACCACGCAGGTAGTTACGGTCAACATTATTAATCCACTTAGCACACATTGTGCATTTTGTTAATTTGTTAATAGTTCTTGTATTTGTGCCCGATGACTATTTCTTGCCCTCATCCCACTGCCTGTGTCTGATCCGCATTTCTACCAGTGTCAGTATCGTTGCATCCGCTCAGGGTTATTTCCGGAAGTTCGAATTTTACTTTCTCAGACCAATGGCGTATTTCCACGCCTCCTCTTTATCGTAGGCATCGATGTTGTGTGTTTAATTTAATGCTTTATTTGTTAAGATTTTTCACAGAATGGTGAATGGAATTTGGCTCTTCTTAACGGTGGAGTTCCAATCCATAGGCTCCATCCACATATATATCTTTCTTCATAGAGGAGTGCCCAGCCATCTACTCCAATCGGGATTTGACCATTGATGTGAATACATTTTGACTCTATGTTCTGGAACATGTTGTGCATGGGTCTATCTTGACTGAGGAACAGCGGACAGAGAAGATCAAAGTGTTGCTAGGTGCAAGGTGCATTGTCCATCACTAGATTCATGAATACCATTTATCAGGTCCAATAACACATTCGTATTGATTCATTTACAAGAATCGCAGATATTTTTGGTTTAATTTAATGTTTTTTGATTTTTTTGTTGGATTTTTTTTCCACAGTAATCCATCACAATCCTTGTTTGTTTAATATAATAATCTTTTTTTTAACATTTTTTCTTCTTTTTTGTTCACAATAATCACATTTTTTTGGGTTTAATTTAATGTTTTTTAAATTTTTCTTGGATTTTTTCACAATAAGCTTTCAAATCATTGCAATGCACGACCACAGTTGCAATGCAGCATCCAGACGCAACCTCGTTTTCATTCTTTGACTCTGAACGTACAAACATTAACACTTACTTTAAGGTGCAGACAAACATCAATGATGAAAACATACACGTACCATATCGCAGCCATACACGTACCATATCGCAGCCATACACGTACCATATCGCAGCCATACACGTACCATATCGCAGCGATACACGTACCATATCGCAGCCATACACGTACCATATCGCAGCCATACACGTACCATATCGCAGCCGACATACACGTACCATATCGCAGCCGACATACACGTACCATATCGCAGCCATACACGTACCATATCGCAGCCGACATACACGTACCATATCGCAGCCGACATACACGTACCATATCGCAGCCAACCACGTTTCATGATATCACTGAATTCTCCAAACAGTGGCGTTAACTGATGTCTAAAATGTCTCCAAATGTCGACAAGGCGGTATGTCCAGACATAACCGCGTATATATGTGTGTGTGTGTGTCAGAGCCACAGATGATTGGGGGTCTGGACAAGTTGTTTCGGGTTCAAAACCATGGCATTTATGTTGATTAACCATATACTTGACAATATACATACAAAATGTCTAGGTCGTATCCAAGCATATTTAAAAATGACCGTTACTATAAGAGTTAAACACATTTATTCAACATTATACAACATATTTGTCATTGTGTTTATTTATCGTCGCTACTGGTTGCCCTATGAGCGACGCCTCCTGAAGAGATTATTCATTTTAAAATATTGGAGGATATTGCAATGTTAGACAGAAATCCATTCCAGAGTCTCCTCTTGTACTATTACGCGCAAAACACCAATACCTCGGTTGAAAGTCCCAACTGAAAGACTGTTAATATTATTCTAGTCATATTGGGGATCGAACCTCCAATCACTGGAGCTGCAGTACGTGTGCTAAAGTCTACTATATATAGCACCATAGCTTCTATGCTATCATGGCCGTACCGGTTTTCGGACATTAACGGTTTGTTCTTGCATTTAATGCGCTTATGTAATCTTGAAATGGTGGCTAAATATTGTTGAAATGGTGGTTACATATTGTTGAAATGGGCGTTAAATATTGTTGAAATGGGCGTTAAATATTGTTGAAATGGGTGTTAAATATTGTTGAAATGGACGTTAAATATTGTTGAAATGGGTGTTAAATATTGTTGAAATCGGGGTTAAATATTGTTGAAATCGGGATTAAATATTGTTGAAATGAACACGGTTCAGGCTCGATCCGTCTGTGACGTCATGTGTGACTTCCTCCAAGCAATGTTCAACAATTAAAATAGTGTAACATCATTTGAGCCGTGCCGTGCGATTTCCAACAATGTGCAATAATTAGTTTTTTTGTGGAAATGCAATATTTCAAGCATTGTCCTTATTTTAAGACCATTTTCATAAAATTCTCGCATACAGTATATGGCTTTGATAGCGACGGGGTGTCATTTTTAAACTTCCGCGACGGAAGTCGTGATAGCGCAGTGGATGCGCGTTCGCTTCAGGTCCGGTGTTCGAGCCCCGCTGGAGCCGTTACGATTGTGCCCTTAGGCAATGTATTTAGATTCCACATTGACTCTTCTCTCTCCCTCGTGGCGATGGATTCCATCAGGAATGAGGTCTCGATAGTGATTAATATGAGTTGAAAGAACTTGTTTTGCAATAGGGCTAAAATAAATTTGTATAAACTAATTTTTAACCTTGCTTGGATATGGCCTAAAAGTCAAAACCATTTGGCCAGACAGTGTCTACGTTGGAAAGCATAACATTACTCCTGGCTATAAAATAAACTAGTTGCATAAAGACATGCCCTTGATTGCAGTGTGTTCATTTAGTATGCACTCTTGTTTGAGCTTCTATGAGCTCCTGTCTGAACGTTGACCTGTCTCCAAAGATATAATGCTTCTCCACGTCGGGTGCGTATCTGCTGGCCATATTTCTCTCCTACTATACGGAACATGTTTGCCGAGTTACCACAGCACAGTCCAACATACTGGATTCCTAGCTCTTGTCAAGTGCTTTGCGAACTCTTATCTGTTGCCGACTACACAGGCACGTGCTTAGGTTGAGATGGCTGCGTCTGTCTGTGTACAGCATGACTCAAAAAGGTGTTGATGAAGCTTTGAGGATATATACAAGGTTGGTGGAAGTGATTTGATATTTGGGGGAAATCTGTCAATGCCTGTGGTCAGTGAAATGTGCATTCCCGGCGATTTTCGGGAAACTTGAAAAACGAACCAAGTTAGACATAGAGAGATCCAATGGAACATGTTGGAATAGGAAACTTCAGATGACCTTTCAAATAAACCACATGCCATGTGGATATATACCACAATAGCGCAGTATTAGCAAGCTTGCTTCAGGTGCGCAGTTCACGCTCAGCTGTAGCCGTTACGATTGTGCCTTTAGGCAAGGCATTTATCATCGACATTGCCTCTGCTTTCTCCCTCGTTGCGATGGATTCCCTCCATGAGGTCTCCAGTGATTAATACAAGTTGCAGGAACTTGTTGCGCAATCGAGGTATAAACTAACATTTCTATATTTCACCGACAAGTTTCTATATTTCACCGACAAGTTTCTATATTTCACCGACAAGTTTCTATATTTCACAGACATGTTTCGATACTTCACCGACATGTTTCTATATTTCACCGACATGTTTCTATATTTCACCGACAAGTTTCTATATTTCACCGACAAGTTTCTATATTTCACCGAGATGTTTCTATATTTCACCGAGATGTTTCGATACTTCATTAACATTAATATGTGCTTTAACCCTTTCCTTCATAGATTTAGGTTAATATACTATTATATCTCCATACAAACGACAGCCATTTAGCCTATCTTCTTCTTGTCGTTCGCGAATCACATGGACAAGCCGGCAGCAAACACGAAATGGGCCGTCCTCCTCAGATCCTTCCGGCAGCCATGTAACTTCGTCTGGAGAGAAGTATCTGGTTGTTTTCCTCAGCCCATGAAGATTGGGACACTCCTGGAGGATGTGTTCTGCAGTCTGGTCCCCTATTTTGCAGCTGCAGGCAGTTGATGGAGCTAGTCCAAGCTTTCGACACATATGGAAGTTCAGGCGGTTATGCCCTGTTCTAAGCCGGAATATCGTGACTTGCTCCTGTCTGGTGAGAAGGTGGTAGTCATCCTTCTCGACTGTTGGCTTTGATGCAGATTTGATTATGGTGCATTTCTCCTTGTAAGTCAAATCTTTGTCTGGTTGCCTCTCGGTAGAACCTGCTTGGCAAGCTTGTCAGCGGCTTCATTGCCAGGAATGCCTATGTGTGCAGGTACCCACTGGAGGACAGTTCTTTTAGTTACGCTGACTGTTCGAAGGGCTTCCATCAGGTGGGGTTCTTTGTTGTTAGACAGGGCATCCAGAACTGAGAGCGCATCAGTCAGGAAGACAACCTGGGCACACTCTACAGTGTTGTGTACTAGAGATGCTGCTGTTTCAAGGGCCTGTACTTCTGTCCCATAGTTGCTGCAGTGTACTCCAGTAGGTAGAGCAACTGACTGTGTGTGTCCATCTGGGTGTCGGACATACACGCCTGCTCCTCCGTTTGCTACTGCTCTTGTGGCTGAACCATCTGTGTAGACTTGTAGCCATGCTTCTCCAGGATAACTCGTGTCGATGTGTGCTAGTGTGAGGGCACGTTTGACGTCATCATGTTGTCTATCTCTGGATGTCATGTATGGGATTGTACTGCAGATGGTAACCTTGGATTCATCGCTAGTCAACCATGGCTTGGATAGAAATGGCGTTGGAGGCAATGTCCTGGCTGGGAGATGGCTGGTGTGCTTTCGAGCAAGCTTCTTGGACTGGTGGATGAAACTGCTTCGCTTTAGACGATTCTTCGTTAGTGCCTCAACTCTCTGCTTCATCGGTTGTTCTTCCTGACATCGAAACTTCTCTGTCTGTAGAAGCATTCTTGTGTCGCGACGTTCTTGCAGTGGCTGGATGGAAGTAATTTTCTCCATGGCCTTGATTGGAGTGCTCTTCATTGCACCTGTGATCAGCCTGAGAGCCTTGTTCTGAACCTTGTCGAGTGTCTGTTGGTTGGTCTTGGCTGATGATGTCCAGGCGGTGGATCCATATTCCAGGTGAGGCCTGACAACACCTTGGTATATAGTCTTCAGGATGTGATCATTGGCACCCCATGTGGTGCCAGCAAGCTTCCGAAGAATTGCAAGCTTGCGCTTGGCTTTGGCCTCTGCTTTCTGGATATGTGGCTTCCATGTCTGCCGTCTGTCAAATGTCACCCCCAAGTATGTTGGCTCGTTGTCCGTCTTCAAGGCAGTTCCACCGACTTTGATGGTTCCAGCTTTCTGTTTGGTGGATAGTGTGAAGAGTGTGGTTGACGACTTCTCCTTATTAATAGAGATGCACCAGTCTTCTGCCCATGCTGTGAGCTTGTCTGCGGCCATCTGCATTCTGTATGTGGCAGTCGTTGCATATTCTTCAACACACCACATGACCAAGTCGTCAGCATAGAGTGCTGCGTTGATACCATGTGGCAGCTCTGCAAGCAAGTCATCGATGAAGATGAGGAACAGCGTAGGCGAGATCACTCCTCCTTGAGGAACACCGTGTCGGATGAGGAATTTCTTGCTCTTCTGGTTGTCAACAAGTACTCTGGCTCTGCGATTGTGTAGGAAGGATTTGGTCCATCGGAGCATATTGTCGGCAATTCCGCATCGTTGCATCTTGACCAGCAGCCCATCAGTCCAGACTTTGTCAAAAGCCTTCTGGAGGTCTATCCAGGTTGCAAAAACTACCTTCTGGCCTTGGAATGCATCCTCAACGTCCTGAGCGAGGTATGTTGCCTGGTCCTCTGTGCATCTGAACTGTCGGAATCCTGCTTGTTCCTTGGATAGGAGGTTTTCTGTCTCAAGGTACCACATGAGTCTCTTGTTAACTATCCTCTCCATTGTCTTGACCACACAGCTACTGAGACTAATAGGGCGATAGCTGGAAGCTTTCTTTCTATCCTTGCCGTTCTTGTAGATTGGGATAACATTGGCTTCCTTCCAGATCTGCGGAACTATGCCTTCTTTCCAGCTAAGATTGAAGATGTCAAGAGGTTTCAGCATGGCTGAGCATCCAAGATGAGTTAGCATCTCATTGGAGATTCCATCTGGTCCAGGTGACTTCCTCTTTTTCAGTTGTCTGAGCGCTGTGTACAGTTCCTGGTATGTAAGTGGAAGTTTCATGGAGTCTCGTTCCGTATGCCTTTTACTTCTATCCTTCTGTTCTTTCCGTGCCTCTATTTGCTGTTGGCGTGTGACTTTGGTGTTGCCCTCTTTCTGGTAGGCTTTGGCGAGACAGTCTGCAGTCTCTTTGCCGGTCAACAGTTTCCCATCCTCATCCAACGTGATTTTCTGTCTGTTATTTTCTTCATCATTTAGCTGTTTCGCGAGCCTCCACAACTTCCTCCCGTCCTTCTCAAGTTTCAGGGCAGCAGTTTTCTCCCTCCAACTTCGTCGTGTAGCTTCCAGTTTAGATTTTTGAAACTGTGCCTTTGCTTTCTGAAGTTGTTCATGGTTTTCATGTGATGGCTGTTCTTCTGCCCTGTTCCTTGCTTCAGTGAGTTCATCTTGGAGGGTCTGCAACTGATTGGTCCAGTAGGGCTTGTATTCTCTTCTCGCACCTCTAGGTATGGTTTCATGGGCAGCTTTGAGTATGCAGCTGTTGAACTCTTTTACCACGTTGTTAACATCTCTTCCTTGTACCTGTATGCCTCGAGTAAGAGAATTGGACCGAATAGCATAGAGACTCCACTTGGCTTTCTTGTAGTTCCATCTAGGGTAGGGATGGTCTGTCTGTATCACTTCACTGCTGAGTGTGAGGAACACTGGTTTGTGGTCACTTCCACCAAGTTGATCGCCAACTTCTCTAACCGTACCTTTCGGGATGTCCTCTGTGCAGAATGCTAGATCTGGAGAGGTAGTAGTGTGCCATCGCCTAGAGTAGAAGGTTGGTACATCATAGGGCTGGTTGACGAGAATCAAGTTGTGCTCATCCTGCCAGTCCTCCACTTCATCCCCAACTCTGGGAATTACTATTGAAGTCACCAACAACCATGTATCGACTGTTTGAAACTCCAATAGTGTCAAGGGCAAGGGCTTTGTCATTTGGGCAGTAGTAGTTGACGAGGTTCATCTCAGTTGATTTGGTCTTGATCTTGAACTCCTGGTATTCTGCTCCTTCAAGGTAGGTTTTCACTTCGCTCACATTGATGTTGTTCCGGATTAGAGTGAGCACACCACCCTTGTGTCTGTCTTGTCGGTCTGCTCGGAGGCACTGGTAGCCTCGTACTTTGAACGTCTTGTCTTTGTTCAGGTGTGTTTCCTGTATGCAGCAAACACTTACCTCTTTGTCCTGTAGTACTTGCTCTCAAGTTCAGTCTTTTTGTTAAAGACTCCTTCAGCATTCCACTGCATGAGCACAAGAGGTTTCTGCTTCACGTTTCGGCCAGTAGCTGTCCTTCGCCGTCCCCTGGCTCCACAGGGCGGCTTAGGGTGACATCCAGTAGCTAAGGATGGGTTCCTTCGAGGTATGGAACCCGGCACTGTACCTGCCTGGTGGGTCTTCACAGGTCCAGCACCATCTCGGTTTACTCTTTCTGTCATTGTGATTCATGTTGCGTTATGCGTAGTACCGTGGTTTATTAGAATGCGCCGTGCGGCCCAGTACTTCCGGCTTCAGCATTCGAGGTTTCTGTTGGGGTTACCTCACCCTTAGGCTAGGACTTTTAAGGCGGTCCATATGTTCGCCTGATGCACCCGTTGTAGGACACGTGGAGTATTTAATAGGAGTAGCTTTGCCATGTGCTATCCTGCCCCGTCCTGGTAGGTACACCGCCATATGGTCCGGGACTGCTTATTTGATTCACAGCTAACCCCCATATCTGAGGGCCGTTTCCCCTATCCGCCACCTGAGGACCCGCTGGGTAGGGGATGGTCGCCCCCTACTGTATTGGAAGCAGCATTTAGCTATCATGCAGTGGATAAGTAGTCGCCATATCTATCCCACATCCATAGATATTACTGGGACTACATGAGATTTAGGTTAATCTACTATTATATCTCCATACAAACGACAGCCATTTAGCTATCATGCAGCGGATAAGTAGTCGCCATATCTATCCCACCTCCATAGATATTACTGGGACTACATAGAGATTTAGGTTAATATACTATTATATCTCCATACAAACGACAGCCATTTAGCTATCATGCAGTGGATAAGTAGTCGCCATATCTATCCCACCTCCATAGATATTACTGGGACTACATGAGATTTAGGTTAATATACTATTATATCTCCATACAAACGACAGCCATTTAGCTATCATGCAGTGGATAAGTAGTCGCCATATCTATCCCACCTCCATAGATATTACTGGGACTACATAGAGATTTAGGTTAATATACTATTATATCTCCATACAAACGACAGCCATTTAGCTATCATGCAGTGGATAAGTAGTCGCCATATCTATCCCACCTCCATAGATATTACTGGGACTACATGAGGTTTAGGTTAATATACTATTATATCTCCATACAAACGACAGCCATTTAGCTATCATGCAGCGGATAAGTAGTCGCCATATCTATCCCACCTCCATAGATATTACTGGGACTACATGAGGTTTAGGTTAATATACTATTATATCTCCATACAAACGACAGCCATTTAGCTATCATGCAGCGGATAAGTAGTCGCCATATCTATCCCACCTCCATAGATATTACTGGGACTACATGAGGTTTAGGTTAATATACTAGTATATCTCCATACAAACGACAGCTATTTAGCTATCAAGCAGTGGATAAGTAGTCGCCATATCTATCCCACCTCCATAGATATTACTGGGACTATATGAGGTTTAGGTTAATATACTATTATATCTTCATACAAACGACAGCCATTTAGCTATCATGCAGTGGATAAGTAGTCGCCATATCTATCCCACCTCCATAGATATTACTGGGACTACATGAGATTCTGGCCTTTATCATGAACTTTGGTTGTCAATGTATGTCGTATTATGAGGGAAAAGGGTTAATCCATGTACAGGCATTTACTTTGGGAGTGGATAATCAACTTGTCGAAAATATATTTATTAAAAGGTATATTCATACCCAAACCTGAAGCCCAGACTGTATATAGATACACATAGCTTGATATGAGCAGGTGTTTTATCAACCTGTCATCGACCCAGTGCTTAAGCATTCAGTCAGTGGCTTCAAAATACATCACCGCTGAAGGTTCAAATGCCACTGGGGATGTCAAATTCTTTCATGTGAGGAAGCTATCCAGCTGGCTTGCAGGTCAGTGGTTCTACCCAGGTGTTTGGTATACTGCTCGGAGGGTCACCTGGGTCTTCCTCCGCCAATAAATCATTTAAACATAAGTTTATACAAATTTATTTTTAGCTTGATTGCGATCAAGTTCTTACAACTTATATTAATCACTCTCGAGACATAATTCCTGATGGAATCCATCGCCACGAGGGAGAAGAGGCAATGTGGAATTTAAATGCCTTGTCTAAGTGCACAATCGTAACGGCTCCAGCGGGGCGCAAACTCCGGACCTTTCGCATTTGAAGCGAAAGCGCATCCACTGCGCTATCACGACTTCCACGAGAGAAACATAAGATCAGTGGATGCATACTCCTCTTTCATTCACCACCAGTGAAACCATTATACATGTAATTCTAAATCAATTTAATCAAATTTAGACATTAAATACACAGTTGCTTTCATCACAATCTTTAACCCATTCAACCCCAAGTAACTGACATGGACTGGTGCATGTTATTTAACCCATTCAACACCAAGTAACTGACATGGACTGGTGCATGTTATTTAACCCATTCAACACCAAGTAACTGACATGGACTGGTGCATGATATTCCACCCATTCAACACCAAGTAACTGACATGGACTGGTGCATGTTATTTAACCCATTCAACACCAAGTAACTGACATGGACTGGTGCATGATATTTAACCCATTCAACACCAAGTAACTGACATGGACTGGTGCATGTTATTTTACCCATTCATCACCAAGTAACTGACATGGACTGGTGCATATTATTTAACCCATTCAACACCAAGTAACTGGTGCATGATATTTAACCCATTCAACACTTAAGTAACTGACATGGACTGGTGCATGATATTTAACCCATTCAACACCAAGTAACTGACATGGACTGGTGTATGATATTTAACCCATTCAACACCAAGTAACTGACATGGACTGGTGCATGTTATTTAACCCATTCAACACAAAGTAACTGACATGGACTGGTGCATGATATTTAACCCATTCAACACCAAGTAACTGACATGGACTGGTGCATGTTATTTAACCCATTCAACACCAATTAACTGACATGGACTGGTGCATGATATTTAACCCATTCAACACCAAGTAACTGACATGGACTGGTGCATGTTATTTAACCCATTCAACACCAAGTAACTGACATGGATTGGTGCATGTTATTTAACCCATTCAACACCAAGTAACTGACATGGACTGGTGCATGTTATTTAACCCATTCAACACCAAGTAACTGACATGGATTGGTGCATGTTATTTAACCCATTCAACACTTAAGTAACTGACATGGACTGGTGCATGATATTTAACCCATTCAACACCAAGTAACTGACATGGACTGGTGCATGTTATTTAACCCATTCAACACCAAGTAACTGACATGGACTGGTGCATGATATTTTCCGACCAATACATTAATAAGAAAATTACATTTGGACCAGTTCATTTATCAAAATGGGTAATTTTGGCTAAAACTAGTTATATTACTGGTAAAAAGTGCAGATTCCGACGAGACTGCTCACGAGCCAGCTCATCTGGATCTACACTTTTTGTAAGCCTATTTAGAGGTCTGTGGTGTTGAACGGGTTAATATGTGAAGGATACATGGGTTAAGCCTCCACCAGTGAGCAATCTTTGGTACTTGACTTAGTGCTTAAATCAATATCTATGTATGTTACATGTGTCTGTATAATCCAGGGATCGCAGGTTCGATCCCCCGTCTGACACTAATAGAATTAACAGTCTTTCAGATGGGACTTTAAACAGAGGTCTCGTGTCGGTGCTGTACACTGTGCACGTAAAAGAGAGGAGACTTTGGAATGGATCTCTGCCTGTATCATTGCACTATCCTCCGAAAATCTAAAATGACTAATCTTTTCAGGAGGAGTCGCTCATATGGGCAACCGGTAGCGACGATAAATAAACGTAAAACACGAAATGTATTTGTAATGATCAGCAGTATATCTCCATTCCATGATAGGTAGGTGTATATCTCCAATCCATGATAGGTAGGAATATATCTCCAATCCATGATAGATAGGCAGGAGTATATCTCCAATCCATGACAGGTAGGAGTATATCTCCAATCCATGACAGGTAGGAGTATATCTCCAATCCATGACAGGAGTATATCTACAATCCATGACAGGTAGGAGTATATCTCCAATCCATGATAGGTAGGAGTATATCTCCAATCCATGACAGGTAGGAGTATATCTCCAATCCATGATAGGTAGGAGTATATCTCCAATCCATGATAGGTAGACAGGAGTATATCTCCAATCCATGACAGGTAGGAGTATATCTCCAATCCATGACAGGTAGGAGTATATCTCCAATCCATGATAGGTAGACAAGAGTATATCTCCAATCCATGATAGGTAGGAGTAAATGTCCAATCCATGATAGATAGGTAGGAGTATATCTCCAATCCAGGATAGGTAGGCAGGAGTATAACTCCATTCCATGATAGGCAGGAGTATATCTCCAATCCATGATAGGCAGGTAGGAGTATATCTCCAATCCATGATAGATAGGTAGGAGTATATCTACAATCCATGATAGATAGGTAGGAGTATATCTACAATCCATGATAGGTAGGTAGGAGTATATCTACAATCCATGATAGATAGGTAGGAGTATATCTCCAATCCATGATAGATAGGTAGGAGTATATCTCCATTCCATGATAGGTAGGTAGGAGTATATCTCCAATCCATGATAGGTAGGTAGGAGTATATCTCCATTCCATGATAGATAGGTAGGAGTATATCTCCATTCCATGATAGGTAGACAGGAGTATATCTCCAATCCATGATAGATAGGTAGGAGTATATCTCCATTCCATGATAGGTAGACAGGAGTATATCTCCAATCCATGATAGGTGAGAGTAGGATTATAGTAATTCCAGTATACAATGATATAGTACGAGAACGTACGGGAAATAGACAATCAATAAACATCCGCCATTGTTGCTGACAAATAAAATTTATGATGAAATTTGTTCAAATTTAGAACAAATAAACGTTTATCTATCATTATGTTTGGTCTTATCAATGCCATTATATATATATATATTATATACCACTGATAGATTGTTTTAACAGGTATCTTATAACATTTACCGAACATGTCAACTTACAGAATCTTTTTGTGAGTAAATGGGGTCCAATTTATGGTTAAAAAAATGTCATGATGGCGGTACCTGTGTATACTAGAGGCCCTAACCTCTAAACTTCTGTGCAATGTGAGCCTAGCCCTGACCGAGAGGTCCTAACCTCTAAACTTCTGTGCAATGTGACCCTAGTCCTGACCGAGAGGTCCTAACCTCTAAACTTCTGTGCAATGTGAGCCTAGCCCTGACCGAGAGGTCCTAACCTCTGAACATCTGTGCAATGTGACCCTAGCCCTGACTGAGAGGTAAAAACCTCTAAACTTCTGTGCAATGTGAGCCTAGCCCTGACTGAGAGGTCCTAACCTCTAAACTTCTGTGCAATGTGACCCTAGCCCTGACCGAGAGGCCCTAACCTCTAAACTTCTGTGCAATGTGACCCTAGCCCTGACCCGAGAGGTCCTAACCTCTGAACATCTGTGCAATGTGACCCAAGTCCTGACTGAGAGGTCCTAACCTCTAAACTTCTGTGCAATGTGAGCCTAGCCCTGACTGAGAGGTAAAAACCTCTAAACTTCTGTGCAATGTGACCCTAGCCCTGACTGAGAGGTAAAAACCTCTAAACTTCTGTGCAATGTGACCCTAGCCCTGACTGAGAGGTCCTAACCTCTAAACTTCTGTGCAATGTGAGCCTAGCCCTGACCAAGAGGCCCTAACCTCTAAACTTCTGTGCAATGTGACCCTAGCCCTGACTGAGAGGAGCCCTGACTGAGAGGTAAAAACCTCTAAACTTCTGTGCAATGTGACCCTAGCCCTGACCAAGAGGTCCTAACCTCTAAACTTCTGTGCAATGTGAGCCTAGCCCTGACCGAGAGGCCCTAACCTCTAAACTTCTGTGCAATGTGACCCATGTCTATAAATGAGAAGAAGTCGTTTGAATATCTTCATTAAAGTTTACCTAGTGAACTAGTAATAGAACCCAGTGGTCATTATTTGGAAGTAGTGCTTAGCACAAGCTTAGTAGGGTGTCTTCTAGAGCGGAATGCGTACCATCCAATCATTATTAGCCTCGCCCTTTTGCCCATTAGCCACACCCTCTTGACTTTAAAAAAAATTCTTTGTTTTTATGTAAGACTCAACTGGTGGCTTCGGGCGGGCAGACTTTATATAAATCGTATATGAGCTCGATTGTGAAACAAGTTCTTACAACTTATATTAATCACACTTGAGACCTCATTCCTGATGGAATCCATCGCCATGAAGGAAAGAGAAGAGGCAATGTGGAATTTAAATAAATGCCTTGCCTAAGGGCACAATCGTAACGGCTCTAGCGGGGCTCGAACTCCGGACCTCGTCCGCCCGTATGTACCAATATGTACTGCCTTACTGCCTCTTTTGATCAATCATCATAATTTAGCAACGTTTTCTAGGGGCTAACCCCAAAATACCCACCCCTCCCGCATCTCAAAATGCACCCTGCCCCTTTCTGACCCACACTGCCCCACCGTGCCCATTTTTCCACTCTAGAATAAACCCAACTCAGATACAGTAGGCGTACCATAAAAAAATCAAACAAAGGAAATATAAATCACTCGAGATACAGTTTTCTGCAACAACAGTTCAGTATATATAGATAGCACCAGTCAAGAGATTGTTTGAAGCGTTAAAAGTTTGTTAAACTTTGGGGCTATTCCCACTCTGTTGTCCCAGGAGGTTTGGACGTGAGATCGTACATCACTCTGGAGATACCAGGAACAGTCTCTATAGCAGCTATCATATCCTCGATCATCTGTAACATAGTAAAGGAAAACATTCAAACAAAATTCAGGTTAATCTTGAAAAAAAGAAAAAAACAAAGCTCACCAAAATATAAAAATGCAGCGAAAGAATTTTGAAAATCACACTGCAAATAGTTATGTTATATGTCGGGTTTTACGCCTGCATCAGCACCATTTTGGGCTATATCGCCGGCGGGCAGTTTACCTAACAACACCTTTCCTGGGCAGGCTCCAGCGGTTAACCAGTACTTGGGTGCACCAACCTCCGTAAGAAAGTGCCTACTTTTTCATATAAATGAGACACGGCCTGAGCAGGGCTTGAACCCGTGACCGTCAGTGATGATAGGTTACAGTGGTATACAAGCCTAACCACTCGACCACGGAGGTGGACGGACTCCGAGTGTGACATTAGTAAAACAAGCTTTAACAACTTATATTAATGAAAGCGTACATGTGGTAATTTGATGGGAGGAAACTTGAGTAACGTGCCCACATGTCCGATCTGGCGACAAACCGTACCATCTCACAGGTTTCATGATCGAACTCGGAGAAACGAGCATGCTAGCCACTTCGCTAATCGGACAGCCATTACAGGGTGGTTACGAGATGGGACTTGAATGCGACGTGTTGCCTTAATGTGGTCAACAATTGTGTGACGCTATTTCACAATAGATCAATATGACGCGTATACAAACGCTTAACAAATATTATAGACAGAATAAACTGTACTCATTATCAAATTTTCAGTTCCATGGCCTTCGTCGGGACTCAGACGTTTTTGTGTGTTTTCCTCAAAAATTACAATACAGTCGAATCTGTCTTAAGCAGCCAGCAATGGGAATCACAGAAAGTGGTTGCTTAGCACAGGTGGCTGCTTAATAGAGGTCAAATGTATAATGAAATAACATATTGGGAATATGTAAAGTGGCTGCTTAATACAGGTTGGCTGCTTAATGGAGGTGACAACTAACACAGGTTGGCTGCTTAATGGAGGTGACAACTAACACAGGTTGGCTGCTTAATGGAGGTGACAACTAACACAGGTTGGCTGCTTAATGGAGGTGACAACTAACACAGGTTGGCTGCTTAATGGAGGTGACAACTAACACAGGTTGGCTGCTTAATGGAGGTGACAACTAACACAGGTTGGCTGCTTAATGGAGGTGACAACTAACAAATGTTTGACTGTTTTAGAAGAGGCCATGGGGCCAAAAATTGGATATCGAGTACAGTTTATTCTGTCTATAATGAACTGTGGTCTCCCTTTGGAGACAATTGAAATTTGTATTAACAAATATTAGTTACATGCATGTATAAATAAAAAATGTGGAAGTCATGATAGCGTAGTGGATGCGCGGTCGCTTCAGTGGGAAAAGTCCGGAGTTTGAACCCCGCTGGAGCCGCTACGATTGTGCCTTTAGGCCCTAAGGTCTCGAGAGTGATTAATATAAGTTATAAGAACTTGTTTCGCGATCGAGCTAAAATAAATTTGTATAAACAGTTTATACAAATTTATTTTAGCTCGATTGCGAAACAAGTTCTTACAACTTATACTAATCACTCTCGAGACCTCATTCCTGATGGAATCCATCGCCACGAGGGAGAGAGAAGAGGCAACGTGGAATATAAATGCCTTGCCTAAGGGCACAATCGTAACGGTTCCAGCGGGGCTCGAACTCCGGAAATACTAGCAAATAGATTGACATAGATTAAGAATATTCAGTTACGACGAACAAACATATAAATCCTCTCTATATACTTGCCGAGATTGGCAGGTGTTTTTCTGGCTGGGCTGCAATTCCCGTCATAAAGTCATGTGTTATAAATGTCCGTATCACAATTGACCTTTGACACGAAGGATGGTGTTGAGTGGGATCTCTGTCGAAATGTAACGGCAATATCACAATGGGCATTTGACTGAGTTTATGCGTGTTCTTCGAGTCGTGCAATACTTTAGTAGCAACATAATCAACTTGTCTCAGTGTGCTTAGCACTCCGTCCGTGAGGTACGTCGGCGTGATGTCTTCCAGCGGAAACTTCACACAATCTCCGAATATATATACCACTCTGCAACACAAACGACAAACTTAGAAGTATACTATGAAACTTGGGAAGTATGCCGTAATCGTGTATGTTATGTATAAGACACACATCTTCCCCTCCAAAATAGTAAGTATCCAAAAGTCTGGTGTGTCTTATACTCCAGTTTAGAACTAAATTCCATTGTTTCAAAGACTCAAAAACGACAAATGGCGTATTACAACAAAGGGAAATAAATGTTTCATACTAATTAATGTGTATTTGTTCCGGATTTTGTACTTTGGAAGTATACTATGAAACTTGGGGAAGTATACTATGAAACTTGGGGTAGTATACTATGAAACTTGGGAAGTATACTATGAAACTTGGGAAGTATACTATGAAACTTGGGAAGTATACTATGAAACTTGGGAAGTATACTATGAAACTTGGGGAAGTATACTATGAAACTTGGGAAGTATACTATGAAACTTTGGAAGTATACTATGAAACTTGGGAAGTATACTATGAAACTTGGGAAGTATACTATGAAACTTGGGAAGTATACTATGAAACTTGGGAAGTATACTATGAAACTTGGGAAGTATACTATGAAACTTGGGAAGTATACTATGAAACTTGGGGTAGTATACTATGAAACTTGGGAAGTATACTATGAAACTTGGGAAGTATACTATGAAACTTGGGAAGTATACTATGAAACTTTGGAAGTATACTATGAAACTTGGGAAGTATACTATGAAACTTGGGAAGTATACTATGAAACTTGGGGAAGTATACTATGAAACTACTCAGGAAATATACATCTAACATACGTCCCAGTCCGAGGATGGAACCTCGGTGAGCATACTAACTGCTGTGCTGATTGGAGAGCCAAACAAAGAGAGAGTCTAAGAAAGACCAGTCGTTATTGTATCTTACCTATTGATATTATGACATAAGACCAGTCGTTATTGTATCTTACCTATTGATATTATGACATAAGACCAGTCGTTATTGTATCTTACCTATTGATATTATGACATATTCTGGGAATTAATTTAGCTACACGCATCATCCTATCCCAGTCCAAATGCTTAGCAGTATGTGTTCCGGAGAGACCCGCCACATAACTGTACGTTCTACAATCCCCCTGCAACAGTCAATTACAAGTATATACAGCTTACATTTTGGAAATGATAGAAGAACAAAGAGCCCTCCAGTTATCTGGTTATAAACTCTAGGTTACAAAGACATCTGGTAACAAACTCTCCAGTTATCTGGTTATAAACTCTAGGTTACAAAGACATCTGGTAACAAACTCTCCAGTTATCTGGTTATAAACTCTTAAGTTACAAAGACATCTGTTAACAAACTCTCCAGTTATCTGGTTATAAACTCTAGGTTACAAAGACATCTGGTAACACGCCCTCCAGTTATCTGGTTATAAACTCTAGGTTACAAAGATGTCTGGTAACAAACTCTCCAGTTATCTGGTTATAAACTCTAGGTTACAAAGATGTCTGGTAACAAACTCTCCAGTTATCTGGTTATAAACTCTAGGTTACAAAGACATCTGGTAACACGCCCTCCAGTTATCTGGTTATAAACTCTAGGTTACAAAGATGTCTGGTAACAAACTCTCCAGTTATCTGGTTATAAACTCTAGGTTACAAAGATGTCTGGTAACAAACTCTCCAGTTATCTGGTTATAAACTCTAGGTTACAAAGACATCTGGTAACACGCCCTCCAGTTATCTGGTTATAAACTCTAGGTTACAAAGATGTCTGGTAACAAACTCTCCAGTTATCTGGTTATAAACTCTAGGTTACAAAGATGTCTGGTAACAAACTCTCCAGTTATCTGGTTATAAACTCTAGGTTACAAAGACATCTGGTAACACACCCTCCAGTTATCTGGTTATAAACTCTAGGTTACAAAGAAATCTGGTAACAAACTCTCCAGTTATCTGGTTATAAACTCTAGGTTACAAAGACGTCTGGTAATAAAACTACATAGTAATAAAGATGCCTGGTACAGTTGAGGACATTGAGAACCCAGATACAGAGTTGTCTAGTTACAGAGCAGTCAGGTTACAGATCAGTCGAGTTACAGAGCTCTACAGTTGACTCCCGTCATCTCACAAGTGGAGACGACACGATCGGGGAAAAAAAAAGCTCAATTTCAACTTCACACTCCAAATTTGAACCCCATTGGTACTTACCTGTACTCCGACAGTTTTAATAGGCAGCAATGTGGAAGTGAGGTTGTAATCTTTACTGAACTGTTCGAGGAAATCTTGTTCCTCCTTCGTAGTAATCTTCATTATTTTGTTCAGCAGATTATGAGGCTGAAATTAAGAGATTATAGAAATTTGGACTATTTTAGGAACTGTCCGTAACCCATTCAACAGCAAGTAACTGACATGGACTGGTGCATGTTATTTAACCCATTCAACAGCAAGTAACTGACATGGACTGGTGCATGTTATTTAACCCATTCAACAGCAAGTAACTGACATGGACTGGTGCATGTTATTTAACCCATTCAACAGCAAGTAACTGACATGGACTGGTGCATGTTATTTAACCCATTCAACACCAAGTAACTGACATGGACTGGTGCATGATATTTAACCCATTCAACACCAAGTAACTGACATGGACTGGTGCATGATATTTAACCCATTCAACACCAAGTAACTGACATGGACTGGTGCATGTTATTTAACACCCATTCAACACCAAGTAACTGACATGGACTGGTGCATGATATTTAACCCATTCAACACCAAGTAACTGACATGGACTGGTGCATGATATTTAACCCATTCAACACCAATTAACTGACATGGACTGGTGCACGATATTTAACCCATTCAATACCAAGTAACTGACATGGACTGGTGCATGATATTTAACCCATTCAAAACCAAGTAACTGACATGGACTGGTGCACGATATTTAACCCGTTCAACACCAAGTAACTGACATGGACTGGTTTATGTTATTTAACCCATTCAACAGCAAGTAACTGACATGGACTGGTGCATGTTATTTAACCCATTCAACACCAAGTAACTGACATGGACTGGTGCATGATATTTAACCCATTCAACACCAAGTAACTGACATGGACTGGTGCATGATATTTAACCCATTCAACACCAAGTAACTGACATGGACTGGTGCATGTTATTTAACCCATTCAACACCAAGTAACTGACATGGACTGGTGCATGATATTTAACCCATTCAACACCAAGTAGCTGACATGGACTGGTGCATGATATTTAACCCATTCAACACCAAGTAGCTGACATGGACTGGTGCATGATATTTAACCCATTCAACACCAAGTAACTGACATGGACTGGTGTATGTTATTTAACCCATTCAACACCAAGTAACTGACATGGACTGGTGCATGATATTTAACCCATTCAACACCAAGTAACTGACATGAACTGGTGCATGATATTTAACACCCATTCAACACCAAGTAACTGACATGGACTGGTGTATGTTATTTAACCCATTCAACACCAAGTAACTGACATGGACTGGTGCATGATATTTAACCCATTCAACACCAAGTAACTGACATGGACTGGTGCATGATATTTAACCCATTCACCCCCAAGTAACTGACATGGACTGGTGCATGATATTTAACCCATTCAACCCCAAGTAACTGACATGGACTGGTGCATGATATTTAACCCATTCAACCCCAAGTAACTGACATGGACTGGTGCATGATATTTAACCCATTCAACACCAAGTAACTGACATGGACTGGTGCATGATATTCTTAGACCAATACATTAATAAGAAAATTACAGTTGGACAAGTTGGCTGCTTAATAGAGGTGACCACTAACACAGGTTTGACTGTATAAGTGACCACTAACACATGTTTGACTGTAGAGGTGACCACTAACACAGGTTTGACGACCACTAACACAGGTTTGACTGTATAGGTGACCACTAACACAGGTTTGACTGTATATGTGACCACTAACACAGGGTTTGACTGTATAAGTGACCACTAACACAGGTTTGACTGTATAGGTGACCACTAACACAGGTGTGACTGTATAGGTGACCACTAACACAGGTTTGACTGTATATGTGACCACTAACACAGGTTTGACTGTATAGGTGACCACTAACACAGGTTTGACTGTATAGGTGACCACTAACACAGGTTTGACTGTATAGGTGACCACTAACACAGGTTTGACTGTATAGGTGACCACTAACACATGTTTGACTGTAGAGGTGACCACTAACACAGGTTTGACTGTAGAGGTGACCACTAACACAGGTTTGACTGTAGAGGTGACCACTAACACAGGTTTGACTGTATATGTGTCCACTAACACAGGTTTGACTGTATAGGTGACCACTAACACATGTTTGACTGTAGAGGTGACCACTCATACAGGTTTGACTGTATAGGTGACCACTAACACAGGTTTGACTTTATAACAATGACCCTATATTAAAATACCCACTATAACTTACTGTTTTGGATGCATGTGCAAATTCTACAACAAACTTGAGAATAATGGCAGTTTCGGCGAAGTCTTTACACATAAATGGTTCATCAGCACAAATCACTCGTATAGCTAATCCCGGCCCTGAAAGCACAAATCACTTGTATAGTTAATTCCTGTGCCGAAAGCACAAATCACTCGTATAGCTAATTCCTGTGCCGAAAGCACAAATCACTTGTATAGTTAATTCCTGTGCTGAAAGCACAAATCACTTGTATAGCTAATTCATGTGCCGAAAGCACAAATCACTCGTATAGTTAATTCCTGTGCCGAAAGCACAAATCACTCGTATAGTTAATTCCTGTGCCGAAAGCACAAATCACTTGTATAGTTAATTCCTGTGCCGAAATCCCGGTCCTGAAAGCACAAATCACTCGTATAGCTAATTCCTGTGCCGAAAGCACAAATCACTTGCATAGTTAATTCCTGTGCCGAAAGCACAAATCACTCGTATAGCTAATTCATGTGCCGAAAGCACAAATCACTCGTATAGTTAATTCCTGTGCCGAAAGCACAAATCACTTGTATAGTTAATTCCTGTGCCGAAAGCACAAATCACTTGTATAGTTAATTCCTGTGCCGAAAGCACAAATCACTCGTACACCTAATCCCGGTCCTGAAAGTACAAATCTTGTTCTATAACTCAGTGTCCTGTAGCTCACAGTTTTATCTAACTGAAAACCAATTTACTAATTTAGTAAAAATAGACCGGGGAAAGGATGCTTACTGACACTTACCTGGGAAAGGATGCCTACTGACCAACTCGTTCGGTAACCCGAGGTCTCGTCCAATCGCCCGCACTTCATCTTTGTGAAAATCTTTTAACGGTTCAACAACTCTACCCTGAATCATACAATAAGATGCAATATCTCACACCATATTAACATTTCAACTTAATTAGTGTTTATTGTATAGAGAAAAGAAGGGCATATAAGGGTGGGTCAGAAAAGGGGCAAAGTACAATTTGAGCGGCGAAGGGGTTAGGTGAGTGAGGGTGTATTTGGGTTTTATAATTTTATTCCCATAGAAAACATACGGTCATTGACAGCTAATTATGAGGATTGGGTCGTACATATCGGGCAAAAAGCTGGACGAGATCGAGATTATAAAGGTCTGTGTGACCACCCGCCCGTGAATGCACTCACCCGTTGAGGCTTATAAAAAAAAGCTTAAATTTAATCGTGTCATTCCGCACAAGAAAACCCACTAACAATTGACTACTTTGTTTATCAGATTTACTCTTCAGATGCCACGAGGAGCTTAAGGTATACAAGGGGAGGTGTTTAAGTCATACAAGGGAGGTCTTTAAGGCACACAAGGGAGAAGCTTATGGTATACAAGGGAGAAGCTTATGGTATACAAGGGAGGAGCTTAAGGTATAAAAGGGAGAGCTTAAGGTATACAAGGGAGGAGTTTAAGGTATACAAGGGAGGAGCTTAACGCATACAAGGGAGGAGCTTAAGGCACACAAGGGAGAAGCTTATGGTATACAAGGGAGGAGTTTAAGGTATACAAGGGAGGAGTTTAAAGTATACAAGGGAGGAGTTTAAGGCATACAAGGGATGAGCTTAATGCATACAAGGGAGGAGCTTAACGCATACAAGGGAGGAGCTTAATGCATACAAGGGAGGAGCTTAACGCATACAAGGGAGGAGCTTAATGCATACAAGGGAGGAGATTAAGTTATACAAGGGAGAAGCTTAAGGTATACAGGAGAGGTGTTTAAGGTATACAAGGGAGGAGTTTAAGGTATACAAGGGAGGAGCTTAACGTATACAGGAGAGGTCTTTAAGGCACACAAGGGAGGAACTTGAAGTGTACAGGGGAGAAATTAAAGGTATACAAGGGAGGGGCTTGAAGTATACAAGGGTGGAACTTAGGCATACAAAGGAGTAGCTGTAGGTATACAAGGAAGGAGTGAGTTTAAGGTTAAGTGTCGAGTTTGTTGACAGTGTCCTTGCTATTTGAAATAACTTTTTCGCCAAGCTCAAAATAAAGTGATGCTACTCAGACAGTATTACCCCCCTTGGCTTAAGACATCGGTCAGTCACTGCCCCTGAATACTCACTAAAAGTAGATAGGTCCGATTAAGTGTTTTTATCGTTTTTCCTGTGCACAACATGCTAGCATTTTTATTCCACTTTCGCTTCTTATAAATATTAAATTACTATATCTCAACAGATCTCCTACTTATTTGTAAAACAATGCCATCAGCTAATTAACCCCATTTTGATAAAATCATATTTATCATATCGCAACATCTTGTTAGGGAACAGCAGTAAAAACAAAGGATTCCAACTAAAAGGACCAATTTACTTATTGGGATAAATCAGACTTTATCTGCCAAGGGAGGTAATAGAAAATTAGCAATGTATCTCAATCGAAATGTTGTCCAATATGTGAGCGACATGGCTGGGGAATGCAAGGCGTCACTGACCTGATTTCTCAATGTGAGCGACATGGCTGGGGAATGCAAGGCGTCACTGACCGGATTTCTCAATGGGAGCGACATGGCTGGGGAATGCAATGCGTCACTGACCGGATTTCTCAATGTGAGCGACATGGCTGGGGAATGCAAGGCGTCACTGACCGGATTTCTCAATGGGAGCGACATGGCTGGGAAATGCAAGGCGTCACTGACTGGATTTCTCAATGGGAGCGACATGGCTGGGAAATGCAAGGCGTCACTGACCGGATTTCTCAATGTGAGCGACATGGCTGGGAAATGCAAGGCGTCACTGACCGGATTTCTCAATGGGAGCGACATGGCTGGGGAATGCAAGGAGTCACTGACCTGATTTCTCAATATGAGAGACATGGCTGGGGAATGCAAGGCGTGACTGACCGGATTTCTCAATGGGAGCGACATGGCTGGGGAATGCAAGGCGTCACTGACCTGATTTCTCAACTCTCTGACTAGATCTGTATCATTATGATGCGTCTTGATTGCATTTGCTTTCCCGCTGGCCAGTATGGATGCACTTTCAATGAGATCTGGTCGTAATGTCCCCTGACCTAGATATACATCTTCTGGTTGTAAATCCAACTCCTCGATCACTTCATTGGCAACCTGCCAAGAAATGGTGTTAATCAGCAGTTTTCGTGATTTTTAAAAATATTTAGTTACCTGTAACCTGCCAATCTTGACTAAAGTCGCTTTTACAAACAGCATAGAGCCAGATCAAATGCTTAGAAATTGTCGACATTTTGATATACCACAGAACAAGTAAGATGCAGAAATGACTGTGTGAAATCGTGAACAGACAGATTGACGTGTACAGATCTACAGACAGATTGACGTGTACAGATCTACCAGACAGATTGACATGTACAGATCTACAGACAGATTGACGTGTACAGATCTACAGACAGATTGACGTGTACAGATCTACAGACAGATTGATGTGTACAGATCTACAGACAGATTGACGTGTACAGATCTAGACAGATTGACGTGTACAGATCTACCAACAGATTGACGTGTACAGATCTACCGACAGATTGACGTGTACAGATCTACAGACAGATTGATGTGTACAGATCTACAGACAGATTGACGTGTACAGATCTACAGACAGATTGACGTGTACAGATCTACAGACAGATCGACGTGTACAGATCTACAGACAGATTGACATGTACAGATCTACAGACAGATTGACGTGTACAGATCTATAGACAGATTGACGTGTACAGATCTACAGACAGATTGACGTGTACAGATCTACAGACAGATTGACGTGTACAGATCTACAGACAGATTGACGTGTACAGATCTAGACAGATTGACGTGTACAGATCTACCAGACAGATTGACATGTACAGATCTACAGACAGATTGACGTGTACAGATCTACAGACAGATTGACATGTACAGATCTACAGACAGATTGACGTGTACAGATCTACAGACACCAATATGTATAATAAAACAGCATATTGGGAATCTGGAAACAGGCTGCTTAATACAGGTTGGCTCGACCAATATGTATAATAAAACAGCATATTGGGAATCTGGAAACAGGCTGCTTAATACAGGTTGGATTGTAACTATGTAAATCTAAACAATACATGGGACAACAACAAAAGAAGTGGGCCCCCAGAGGGCGAAGTCAGGGTACCAAGGGCGACAATTTTGCCCTCTAGAATGATCCCTGAAAATAAAGCCAAATAACAGTGGTTGTCGATGGTAACAGTTTCAGATGACACACTGCGTACACTAAATAGGTACTAGTTTATACACATTTATCTTAGCTTGATTATAACATATACTTGACGGCATTAAAAAACGCAACATTTTAGAATTTTATTATCTATGTAACATACGCTATATTGCAAATATTTTTCTAGCGATACACTTTTAACTGCGAATTATTACATGAAACTGTGAGAAATGGATTAATTTAGGTGATTGTCTAGTGCATAGACTGGCTTAATGAAATTAATAATTATATGTGTTGAAATTCAATGCTGATTATTAAATATTCTTATGTACATGGTCGCATTTCTATTGCGTTTAAGTATAAATTAATCACTCTCGAGACCTCATTCCCGATGGAATCCATCGCCACGAGGGAGAGAGAAGAGACAACGTGGAATTTAAATGCCTTGTCTAAGGGCACAATGGTAACGGCTACAGTTGGGCACGGACTCTGGGCTTTTCGCACCTGAAGCGAACATGCCACAACTGCGCTATCACGACTTCCACTTAAAATAGGACTTAAGCTTGGGAAAACAGCTGTGAAAATGGCATTACTGCAGGTCCTTACAATACTGAACAATGTTTATCGAACAAAACTTTTGATACCTTCATGAATGTGTCGCCGATGATTTTGCGTTTCTCTTCTGGGTCAACAGTTGTATTGAGCGTGTTTGTTTTCTTCTTCTTGTTGTTGGTACACGACGTGATGTATGTCCTTCCACTGTAGAACTGATGAGCTGCCTTGATAACTGAAACCAAATATACCCTGCTAACTCCCTATGTATAGAACCCTGCTAACTCACTATCTATAGAACCGTGCTAACTTCCTATCTATAGAACCCTGCTAACTCCCTATATATAGAACCCTGCTAATGTCCTATCTATAGAACCCTGCTAACTCCCTATCTATAGAACTCTGCTAACTCCCTATCTATAGAACTCTGCTAACTCCCTATCTATAAAACCCTGCTAACTCCCTATCTATAGAACCCTGCTAATGTCCTATCTATAGAACCCTGTAATGTCCTATCTATAGAACCCTGCTAACTTCCTATCTATAGAACTCTGCTAACTCCCTATCTATAGAACTCTGCTAACTCCCTATCTATAGAACTCTGCTAACTCCCTATCTATAGAACTCTGCTAACTCCCTATCTATAGAACACTGCTAACTCCCTATCTATAGAACCCTGCTAATGTCCTATCTATAGAACCCTGCTAATGTCCTATATATAGAACACTGCTAACTCCCTATCTATAGAACTCTGCTAACTCCCTATCTATAGAACTCTGCTAACTCCCTATCTATAGAACCCTGCTAATGTCCTATCTATAGAACCCTGCTAACTCCCTATCTATAGAACTCTGCTAACTCCCTATCTATAGAACCCTGCTAACTCCCTATCTATAGAACCCTGCTAACTTCCTATCTATAGAACTCTGCTAACTTCCTATCTATAGAACTCTGCTAACTCCCTATCTATAGAACCCTGCTAATGTCCTATCTATAGAACCCTGCTAACTCCCTATCTATAGAACCCTGCTAATGTCCTATCTATAGAACCCTGCTAACTTCCTATCTATAGAACACTGCTAACTCCCTATCTATAGAACCCTGCTAATGTCCTATCTATAGAACCCTGCTAATGTCCTATCTATAGAACCCTGCTAATGTCCTATCTATAGAACCCTGCTAACTTCCTATCTATAGAACTCTGCTAACTCCCTATCTATAGAACTCTGCTAACTCCCTATCTATAGAACTCTGCTAACTCCCTATCTATAGAACTCTGCTAACTCCCTATCTATAGAACCCTGCTAATGTCCTATCTATAGAACTCTGCTAACTCCCTATCTATAGAACTCTGCTAACCCTATCTATAGAACTCTGCTAACTCCCTATCTATAGAACTCTGCTAACTCCCTATCTATAGAACACTGCTAACTCCCTATCTATAGAACCCTGCTAATGTCCTATCTATAGAACCCTGCTAATGTCCTATCTATACCCTGCTAACTATCTATAGAACTCTGCTAACTCCCTATCTATAGAACTCTGCTAACTCCCTATATATAGAACTCTGTTAACTCCCTATCTATAGAACCCTGCTAATGTCCTATCTATAAAACCCTGCTAACTTCCTATCTATAGAACACTGCTAACTCCATATCTATAGAACCCTGCTAATGTCCTATCTATAGAACCCTGCTAACTTCCTATCTATAGAACTCTGCTAACTCCCTATCTATAGAACTCTGCTAACTCCCTATCTATAGAACCCTGCTAATGTCCTATCTATAGAACCCTGCTAATGTCCTATCTATAGAACCCTGCTAACTCTCCCTATCTATAGAACTCTGCTAACTCCCTATCTATAGAACTCTGCTAACTCCCTATCTATAGAACCCTGCTAACTTCCTATCTATAGAACTCTGCTAACTTCCTATCTATAGAATTCTGCTAACTCCTATCTATAGAACTCTGCTAACTCCCTATCTATAGAACTCTGCTAACTCCCTATATATAGAACTCTGCTAACTCCCTATCTATAGACTCTGCTAACTCCCTATCTATAGAACCCTGCTAATTCCTATCTATAGAACCCTGCTAACTTCCTATCTATAGAACCCTGCTAATGTCCTATCTATAGAACCCTGCTAACTTCCTATCTATAGAACTCTGCTAACTCCCTATCTATAGAACTCTGCTAACTCCCTATATATAGAACCCTGTTAACTCCCTATCTATAGAACCCTGCTAATGTCCTATCTATAAAACCCTGCTAACTTCCTATCTATAGAAAACTGCTAACTCCCTATCTATAGAACCCTGCTAATGTCCTATCTATAGAACCCTGCTAACTTCCTATCTATAGAACTCTGCTAACTCCCTATCTATAGAACTCTGCTAACTCCCTATCTATAGAACCCTGCTAATGTCCTATCTATAGAACCCTGCTAATGTCCTATCTATAGAACCCTGCTAATGTCCTATCTATAGAACCCTGCTAACTTCCTATCTATAGAACCCTGCTAATGTCCTATCTATAGAACTCTGCTAACTCCCTATCTATAGAACTCTGCTAACTCCCTATCTATAGAACTCTGCTAACTCCCTATCTATAGAACTCTGCTAACTTCCTATCTATAGAACTCTGCTAACTCCCTATCTATAGAACTCTGCTAACTCCCTATCTATAGAACTCTGCTAACTCCCTATCTATAGAACCCTGCTAACTTCCTATCTATAGAACTCTGCTAACTTCCTATCTATAGAATTCTGCTAACTCCCTATCTATAGAACTCTGCTAACTCCCTATCTATAGAACTCTGCTAACTCCCTATATATAGAACTCTGCTAACTCCCTATCTATAGAACTCTGCTAACTCCCTATCTATAGAACTCTGCTAACTCCCTATCTATAGAACTCTGCTAACTCCCTATCTATAGAACTCTGCTAACTCCCTATCTATAGAACTCTGCTAACTCCCTATCTATAGAACTCTGCTAACTCCCTATATATAGCACAGTCTCTACAACAGCAGCCTTGGCTAGACATGTCTGAAATGTCATTGATCAATGGAAATTTGTGTATTAATCAATATATTGAGGTTAAATGATCCAGCAATACACCAATTATTATATTATGTTACACTGTTCTTTAAACAAGCAAATTCGAAGAATTGATATCTCCTGCTGAACTGTCTCTGGACAACCCAATGTCATTGAAAGGGTAATAACTCTGGTGTAACTGATCAAGTACACATGCACCACCGCACTATGTCGCTACATATCTAAACCTCCACCTATTGGGTACCGAGAACAGGCTCCGGACGAACAAAGTTGAGAATTTGTAGTCAAATATAGGTTTCTGAGACGGGTACAGTACCTTTAACGTGAAGGCCGATTTTATTGAGAGACGTTTCTACGTGCTCGCTTTCGTGTTTCCTCATAAACCCGTTGTCTATATGTACGGCAATAACTTGATCATCCGGTAACGCTTTATGTAACAGTGCCGCGCACACCGTCGAGTCTACACCACCACTCAGCAACATCTGTAAACAAAACAAGGACTTGTAAACATATTTTTTAACATTTTATCGTTGTTTTCCTTGGCACAACAATTACATCTATTTTCTCATATTACTATTAAATTACTGATATCTCGAAATAAAACATTATTATTAAATTACTGATATCTCGATATAAAACATCTTACTATTAAATTACTGATATCTCGATATAAAACATATTACTATTAAATTACTGATATCTCGATATAAAACATATTATTATTAAATTACTGATATCTCGATATAAAACATCTTATTATTAAATTACTGATATCTCGATATAAAACATCTTATTATTAAATTACTGATATCTCGATATAAAACATCTTATTACTAAATTACTGATATCTCGATATAAAACATCTTATTACTAAATTACTGATATCTCGATACAAAACATCTTATTACTAAATTACTGATATATGACCATAACCACTCGATGTGTAGTATCCAGTCGATTATATACTGTAGAACACTATTTATTCGTGAGATTTTATATTTCGCTAATTCATGATCCTCGTGAATAATGTGTCCGAATGTAGAGCTATATCCGTAAATATGTACATTTGATCAACATTTTAAAGGTCAATACAATTTATATACAGTCAAACCTGTGTTAGTGGTCACCTCCATTAAGCAGCCACCTGTGCTAAGCAGCCACTTTCTCTGACTCCATTGGCTGGCTGCTTAAGACAGGTTTGACTGTATATATATATAAGTGTTTGTTTGTTTATTACAGTGTCACCACTATTTAAAAGGCCAGCCATTTCTGACTAATGAGACACCTCTTTTTATGGACATAAGTACTTCCCGAATCCTATGCTTGTATGCAAGGCGCCAGGCTGGTAGGCAATCGGTAACCATTATTTAACTAGCTGGCGGCTCACCAGCCGGCCATATCAGAATGGACCCCTGACGATATTCGGACCATCGACCTCCCACTCCGTAGGTGGACGCCTTAACCTCTAGGCCACGGAGACGGTATATACATAAACAGTCACCTTCATTTTATACGATACATCGCGCATGCGCGAATTCAAAACTCCGCAAATTAATTGAAAATGTTCAAAATCGTGAAATAAAGTGTTCACGAAATTATAGTATTTTACAGTATAAAGTGTTCGCGAAATTATAGTATTTTACAGTATAAAGTGTTCGCGAAATTATAGTATTTTACAGTATAAAGTGTTCGCGAAATTATAGTATTTTACAGTATAGAGTGTTCGCGAAATTATAGTATTTTACAGTATAAAGTGTTCGCGAAATTATAGTATTTTACAGTATAGAGTGTTCGCGAAATTATAGTATTTTACAGTATAAAGTGTTCGCGAAATTATAGTATTTTACAGTATAAAGTGTTCGCGAAATTATAGTATTTTACAGTATAAAGTGTTCGCGAAATTATAGTATTTACAGTATAAAGTGTTCGCGAAATTATAGTATTTTACAGTATAAAGTGTTCACGAAATTATAGTATTTTACAGTATAAAGTGTTCACGAAATTATAGTAGTTACAGTATATAGTGTTCGCGAAATTATAGTATTTTACAGTATAGTGTTCGCGAAATTATAGTATTTTACAGTATAAAGTGTTCACGACATTATAGTATTTTACAGTATAAAGTGTTCACGAAATTATAGTATTTACAGTATAAAGTGTTCGCGAAATTATAGTATTTTACAGTATAGTGTTCGCGAAATTATAGTATTTTACAGTATAAAGTGTTCGCGAAATTATAGTATTTTACAGTATAAAGTGTTCGCGAAATTATAGTATTTTACAGTATAAAGTGTTCACGAAATTATAGTATTTTACAGTATAAATTGTTCGCGAAATTATAGTAGTTACAGTATATAGTGTTCGCGAAATTATAGTATTTTACAGTATAGTGTTCGCGAAATTATAGTATTTTACAGTATAAAGTGTTCGCGAAATTATAGTATTTTACAGTATAAAGTGTTCACGACATTATAGTATTTTACAGTATAAAGTGTTCACGAAATTATAGTATTTTACTGTATAGAGTGTTCGCGAAATTATAGTATTTTACAGTATAAAGTGTTCACGAAATTATAGTATTTTACAGTATAAAGTGTTCGCGAAATTATAGTATTTTACAGTATAAAGTGTTCGCGAAATTATAGTATTTTACAGTATAAAATGTTCGCGAAATTATAGTAGTTACAGTATATAGTGTTCGCGAAATTATAGTATTTTACAGTATAGTGTTCGCGAAATTATAGTATTTTACAGTATAAAGTGTTCGCGAAATTATAGTATTTTACAGTATAAAGTGTTCGCGAAATTATAGTATTTTACAGTATAAAGTGTTCACGAAATTATAGTATTTTACAGTATAAATTGTTCGCGAAATTATAGTAGTTACAGTATAGTGTTCGCGAAATTATAGTATTTTACAGTATAGTGTTCGCGAAATTATAGTATTTTACAGTATAAAGTGTTCGCGAAATTATAGTATTTTACAGTATAAAGTGTTCGCGAAATTATAGTATTTTACAGTATAAAGTGTTCACGAAATTATAGTATTTTACAGTATAAAGTGTTCGCGAAATTATAGTATTTTACAGTATAAAGTGTTCGCGAAATTATAGTATTTTACAGTATAAAGTGTTCGCGAAATTATAGTATTTTACAGTATAAAGTGTTCGCGAAATTATAGTATTTTACAGTATAAAGTGTTCGCGAAATTAAAGTATTTTACAGTATAGTGTAGAATAGAAACAGCAATAATCACCAGTATTTTATGATCACCCGCGGTCTGTCTAATATAGTCTATACACTCCAGCTCTCTCGAAGCCATGGTGTACGAAAAGTGACACTGAGCTAATACAAGAAAGTTCTTCAACATCTGTAAGCCATTGACAGACAGGTCCACCTCTGGGTGAAACTGTACACCATACAACTTCTTCTCCTCATTTGCTATCCCTGCAAGATAAAACAACACATTGTAGACTCATTTGCTATCCCTGTAAGACAAAACAACATATTGTAGACTCATTTGCTATCCCTGCAAGACAAAACAACATATTGTAGACTCATTTGCTATCCCTGCAAGACAAAATAACATATTGTAAACTCATTTGCTATCCCTACAAGACAAAACAACATATTGTAAACTCATTTGCTATCCCTGCAAGACAAAATAACATATTGTAAACTCATTTGCTATCTCTACAAGACAAAACAACATATTGTAAACTCATTTGCTATCCCTGCAAGACAAAACAACACATTGTAGACTCATTTGCTATCCCTACAAGACAAAACAACACATTGTAGACTCATTTGCTATCCCTGCAAGACAAAACAACATATTGTAAACTCATTTGCTATCCCTGCAAGACAAAACAACATATTGTAGACTCATTTGCTATCCCTACAAGACAAAACAACATATTGTAAACTCATTTGCTATCCCTGCAAGACAAAACAACACATTGTAGACTCATTTGCTATCCCTACAAGACAAAACAACACATTGTAGACTCATTTGCTATCCCTGCAAGACAAAACAACATATTGTAAACTCATTTGCTATCCCTACAAGACAAAACAACATATTGTAAACTCATTTGCTATCCCTGCAAGACAAAACAACACATTGTAGACTCATTTGCTATCCCTACAAGACAAAACAACACATTGTAGACTCATTTGCTATCCCTGCAAGACAAAACAACATATTGTAAACTCATTTGCTATCCCTGCAAGACAAAACAACACATTGTAGACTCATTTGCTATCCCTACAAGACAAAACAACACATTGTAGACTCATTTGCTATCCCTGCAAGACAAAACAACATATTGCAAACTCATTTGCTATCCCTACAAGACAAAACAACACATTGTAGACTCATTTGCTATCCCTCAAGACAAAACAACACATTGTAGACTCATTTGCTATCCCTGCAAGACAAAACAACACATTGTAGACTCATTTGCTATCCCTGCAAGACAAAACAACACATTGTAGACTCATTTGCTATCCCTGCAAGACAAAACAACACATTGTAGACTCATTTGCTATCCCTGCAAGACAAAACAACACATTGTATACTCATTTGCTATCCCTACAAGACAAAACAACACATTGTAGACTCATTTGCTATCCCTACAAGACAAAACAACACATTGTATACTCATTTGCTATCCCTGCAAGACAAAACAACACATTGTAGACTCATTTGCTATCCCTGCAAGACAAAACAACACATTGTAGACTCATTTGCTATCCCTGCAAGACAAAACAACACATTGTAGACTCATTTGCTATCCCTGCAAGACAAAACAACACATTGTAGACTCATTTGCTATCCCTGCAAGACAAAACAACACATTGTAGACTCATTTGCTATCCCTACAAGACAAAACAACACATTGTAGACTCATTTGCTATCCCTACAAGACAAAACAACACATTGTATACTCATTTGCTATCCCTGCAAGACAAAACAACACATTGTAGACTCATTTGCTATCCCTACAAGACAAAACAACACATTGTAGACTCATTTGCTATCCCTGCAAGACAAAACAACACATTGTATACTCATTTGCTATCCCTACAAGACAAAACAACACATTGTAGACTCATTTGCTATCCCTGCAAGACAAAACAACACATTGTATACTCATTTGCTATCCCTGCAAGACAAAACAACACATTGTAGACTCATTTGCTATCCCTACAAGACAAAACAACACATTGTAGACTCATTTGCTATCCCTACAAGACAAAACAACACATTGTAGACTCATTTGCTATCCCTACAAGACAAAACAACACATTGTAGACTCATTTGCTATCCCTACAAGACAAAACAACACATTGTAGACTCATTTGCTATCCCTACAAGACAAAACAACACATTGTAGACTCATTTGCTATCCCTACAAGACAAAACAACACATTGTAGACTCATTTGCTATCCCTACAAGACAAAACAACACATTGTAGACTCATTTGCTATCCCTACAAGACAAAACAACACATTGTAGACTCATTTGCTATCCCTACAAGACAAAACAACACATTGTAGACTCATTTGCTATCCCTACAAGACAAAACAACACATTGTACTCATTTGCTATCCCTACAAGACAAAACAACACATTGTACTCATTTGCTATCCCTACAAGACAAAACAACACATTGTAGACTCATTTGCTATCCCTACAAGACAAAACAACACATTGTACTCATTTGCTATCCCTACAAGACAAAACAACACATTGTATACTCATTTGCTATCCCTACAAGACAAAACAACACATTGTAGACTCATTTGCTATCCCTACAAGACAAAACAACACATTGTAGACTCATTTGCGGGACTCGAACCTGTTACCATCATTGATGATAGGTTACAGTGGTATACAAGTCAGCGATCGCAACCACTCGACCACGGAGGCGGACGCATACCAATACAATAGCCTAACACATACATACGCACCTGCGATCAAATTCCCCGAATGTGCGATGGGTTTAAATCCTGCAGCCACGGTCTCCACACTGTCACCATGTGTCAACAACACTTCCTGATTCTTCTCTAAACCGCTACAAGAACAAGGCAAGCACAAATAGTCTCATTCATGTTCACCCTCAATATATACAGTAGAACACTATTTATTCGCGAGATTTTATATTTCGTGATCTAAATTGAGATCGTGAATTCATGATTCTTGTGAATAATAATGTGTCCGAAAGTAGAGTTATATCCGTAAATATGTACATTTGATAACAATTTTGAAAGTCAATACAATTATAAGCGATCTACATAAACAGTGGCCGTCATTTTGAGCGATACCGGTACATCACGAATGCGCAAATTAATTAAAAATTAAAGTGTTCGCAAACTTATAGTATTTTACAGTAACTCTCTCTAAACAGCAATTTATTTGTTTATTTTTGGGGTTTAAAGTCGCACCAACAGCTTATGTCATACGGCGACTCTCCAGCTGTTATTGGTGGAGGCTGCCATTATGCGCAGTATTTCAGGCTACAGATTGGAACCCGGGCAGAAACATCATCAACCTTCCGCACGACAGCTTCCTCACTGGACAGATATCCGACACCCTCACTGGACAGATATCCGACACCCTCAATGGACAGATATCCGACACCCTCACTGGACAGATATCTGACACCCTCACTGGACAGATATCCAACACCCTCACTGGACAGATATCCAACACCCTCACTGGAGAGATAGCCGACACCCTCACTGGACAGATATCCGACACCCTCACTGGACAGATATCCAACACCCTCACTGGACAGATATCCAACACCCTCACTGGAGAGATAGCCAACACCCTCACTGGACAGATATCCGACACCCTCACTGGACAGATATCGGACACCCTCACTGGACAGATATCCGACACCCTCACTGGACAGATATCTGACACCCTCACTGGAGAGATAGCCGACACCATCACTGGACAGACATCTGACACCATCACTGGACAGATATCCGACACCTTCACTGGACAGATAGCCGACACCATCACTGGACAGATATCCGACATCCTCACGGGACAGATATCCGCCACTCGCACGGGACAGATATCCGACACCCTCACTGGACAGATATCCGACACCCTCAATGGACAGATATCCAACACCCTCACTGGACAGATATCCGACACCATCAATGGACAGATAGATATCCAACACCCTCACTGGACAGATATCCAACACCCTCAATGGACAGATATCCAACACGATCACTGGACAGATATCCAACACCCTCAATGGACAGATATCCAACACCCTCACTGGACAGATATCCGACACCCTCACTGGACAGATATCCGACATCCTCAGTGGACATATATCCGACACCTTCACTGGACAGATAGCCGACACCTTCACTGGACAGATATCCGACACCTTCACTGGACAGATATCCGACACCCTCACTGGACAGATATCCAACACCCTCACTGGACAGATATCCGACATCCTCAGTGGACATATATCCAACACCATCACTGGACAGATATCCGACACCCTCACGGGACAGATATCCGACACCCTCACTGGACAGATATCCTACACCCTCACTGGACAGATATCCGACATCCTCAGTGGACAGATATCCGACACCCTCACTGTACAGATATGAGGGGAAAATGATATGAATGAAATAGTTTATACAAATTTATGTTAGTTTGATTGTGAAACAAGCTTTTACTGTCCGATTAGCACAGTGGTGCGCTCGTTTCTCACCAATGCGACCCGGGTTTGATCCTCGGACCGGGAAGTATGTGAGATGGTACAATGGTCGCCAGATCGGACAGGTGGGTTTTCTCCGGGTACTCCGGTTTCCTTCCACATGAATGACCACATATACGCTTTCATCTGCGCCAACGAGAGTGATTAATATAAGTTGTTAAAACTTGCTTCGCAATCGTTGTAAAATAAAGTATAAAAAAAGCTTTTACAATGTTAGATTATCGCTCTCGAGACCTCATTCCTGATGGTTTGTTTGTTCGGGTTTTATGCCTTCATCAACAGTTTACCCAACAACACCTTTCCTGGGCAGGCTCCAGCGGTTAACCAGTACTTGGTGCCACAATCTCCGTAAGAAACTGCCAACATTTTCATAGAAATAGACACGGCCCGAGCGGGGCTCAAATGATGATAGGTTACAGGGGTATACAAGTCAATGACCACGTAGGCGCACTTATTCCTTCCATCGCCACAAGGGAGAAAGAAGCGGCTATGTGGAATCCAAGTGCCTTGCCTAAGGGCACAATCGTAACAGCTACAGCTGGGCACGAACTCCGGGCATTTCGCACAAGTGAATATGAATTCAATGACCGTAACCATTCGGCCATGGCGAAATATCTAGTCACACAAAATATGGACAGAACCAGCGATCTTCCGCATGACAGAATTCAACAACCACAGTGGGATTCGATCCACACAAGTGAGGGACCAGTGATTCGAGGTCAACTGAGGCGTCACTCTATATTGGCTGCCTAACACAGGTTTGACAGTGCATGTAATGGTGGAATACCTGAACAGAGGGCATGTGGTATCCACGTCAATCTGAAACTGCCCGTCTTCTCGAACATCCTTCGTCTCCACGGTCCCACCGAATGTTGCATTGAGCACCTGGCAAAACGAACATTGCTTTATTCTATTTATTAATATCTCTCGTTTCCTCTGCCTAGTGAGAGTTTCTAGATCGCAAAGACGAGAGTTACCGATTAAAAATAATTTCTCAAATTGAATGTACCGGGTATATTACAGTAAAACCTGTCTTAAGCAGCCAGCCAAGGGAATCACAGAAAGTGGTGCTTAACACAGGTGGCTGCTTAATAGAGGTCAAATGTATAATAAAACAACATATTGGCAATCTTGAAACTGGCTGCTTAACACAGGTGGCTGCTTAATAGAGGTCAAATGTATAATAAAACAACATATTGCCAATCTTGAAACTGGCTGCTTAACAGGTGGCTGCTTAATAGAGGTCAAATGTATAGGAAAGCAACATATTGGCAATCTGGAAACTGCTGCTCAATACAGGTGGCTTCTTAATAGAGGTGAAATGTATAGGAATGCAACATATTGGCAATCTGGAAACTGCTGCTCAATACAGGTGGCTGCTTAATAGAGGTCAAATGTATAATAAAGCAACATATTGGCAATCTGGAAACTGGCTGCTTAATACAGGTGGCTGCTTAATAGAGGTCAAATGTATAATAAAACAACATATTGGCAATCTTGAAACTGGCTGCTTAATACAGGTGGCTGCTTAATAGAGGTCAAATGTATAATAAAACAACATATTGGCAATCTTGAAACTGGCTGCTTAATACAGGTGGCTGCTTAATAGAGGTCAAATGTATAATAAAACAATATATTGGCAATCTTGGAACTGGCTGCTTAATACAGGTGACCACTAACACAGGTTTGACTGTATAATTATCTATATTAGATTTAGATATTTTGGTGCAATTTAATTCTTTTTTTTAGGCCCTCATTATATAGGTAACCTCGTTTATTTCCATTTTTTTAAATTAACAATACATACAATTTTAACAAATAGTTCACGTGAACATGAAGTATATAACAAATATGTTCTTTATATCTTAAAATGGAAGCAAGATAATAATACATATCATCTGTTCAAAGTTACTCAACTTTATATATATTACAACGATTGCGAAGCAAATTTCAACAACTTATATTAATCATTCTCGTTGGCGCGGATGAAAGCGTAAATGTGGTCATTCATGTGAGAGGAAACCGGGAGTACCCGGAGAAAACCCACCTGTCCGATTTGGTGACCACCGTACAATCTCACATACTTCCCGGTCCGAGGATCGAACCCAGGTTGCATTGGTGAGAAGCGAGCGCGCTAACCACTGCGCTAATTGGACAGCATAATTTGTTCTACAGGAGGAAGGACGTTGACAAACTCATGACAACAACTAACCCATATAAACACAACAATAACAACAGCCAAGCTAAAACAAATATGATTCAGTAATGACCATTTACCATAATGTTGTATAGTGTACACAGGGCACACACTGGGCCAAAAAAAGTTGGGGCCACTTATCTGTGTGAACGAAGGGGTGGATGCGGGAGGGGTGTACCCTCCCTGGTTTGATTGTTTTTGCTATTTTTATTTGTAAATGGTGAGATTCTGGCTCGTTTTTTTCTGGAAGAAGTATTAATATAGAATTACGGTATGCATACCTGTTAAGGCTAAAAGTTTATTTTAAAATGTAGCCCTGTGACAGTGATTAGTAATGTTATGTTATAATTCGGGTTTTACGCCTGCATCAGCACCATTTTGGGCTATATCGCCGGCGGGCAGTTTACCTAACAACACCTTTCCTGGGCAGGCTCCAGCGGTTAACCAGTACTTGTGTGCACCAACCTCCGTAAGAAACTGCCAACTTTTTCATATAAATGAGACACGGCCTGAGCGGGGCTCGAACCCGTGACCATCAGTGATGATAGGTTACAGTGGTATACAAGTCAGCGACCTTAACCACTCGACCACGGAGGCGGACTGATTAGTAATGGAAGCCAACACAGGATTACATTTCAAATGAACTTTACGCTCAAAAAGACATGCATACTATTCATTTTTGAAGACAATCCAATGAACTTTTACAACATTTTAAAAATACATCCGAATTACATATATTTATACATGTACAAGTATCCACTATGTCTAACAAATAGCACAACATTCAGTTCAAAATGCGTCTGTTCTTCTTGGCCCACATTTCAAATGCCGATTTGAAGTTGAACAAGTCCATTTCGGACGTTTAAAACCGAAAGTAGCCATTTTGACAAGTGGCGATTTGGACAAGTTTCATTCACTTTTTTATATAGTTGAGGACGCAAATCATATTTTTAACAACTACTACCGTTGATCTTATTTGTGAAAAACAACGCCAATTACCTAATTATTTACACAAGTTACAGTCGTTCGGTCATCCGATCATGTTTACATAATCTTCAAACGATGTCATCATTTCACCGATCAAGTACTGCCGTTTTCATAAACGACCTCAATTATCGAATCATTCCCATTATACAAAACTGTAAATGTATGATCATATACCGCTAACATAAAAGTTTGTTTTGATTGCAATTTATGAAGTGAATATGTCTCCAGCACATGTACACAGCTGTTTTGACTGTGAATCGATTGTTTCTCCAAACGATAGCGTATACCAGAGCAATAAAATTGTAACCAGTCAAACATACAATGAACACAGACTGTGTATCGATTTTTCTTTAACTGGAAAGCGCCGTCGTCAATGGTAAATAAAACCAGTCGAGTACGATAGGTTAAAATATGGCACACACGTTCTTTATGCCGATTTTTTGGTCCAATTTTCTGAAAATCGCCAAATTGAAATTTTAGGAGCCATTTCTATCGCAAAATCGTCATTTGGCTCGTGTGGCGACTGACAGCGTGGCCTCTGGTACATACATGCAAGCTTGTATACGTCGGCGATGAAGCTTATAATTACGTTTGCCTAGTATAGTTACCTGTAGACCGTAACATATGCCTAGGACAGGAATGTTGAAGCTTATAATTACGCTTGCCTAGTATAGTTACCTGTAGACCGTAACATATGCCTAGGACAGGAATGTTGAAGCTTATAATTACGCTTGCCTAGTATAGTTACCTGTAGGCCGTAACATATGCCTAGGACAGGAATGTTGAAGCTTATAACTACGCTTGCCTAGTATAGTTACCTGTAGACCGTAACATATGCCTAGGACAGGAATGTTGAAGCTTATAATTACGCTTGCCTAGTATAGTTACCTGTAGGCCGTAACATATGCCTAGGACAGGAATGTTGAAGCTTATAATTACGCTTGCCTAGTATAGTTACCTGTAGGCCGTAACATATGCCTAGGACAGGAATGTTGAAGCTTATAATTACGCTTGCCTAGTATAGTTACCTGTAGGCCGTAACATATGCCTAGGACAGGAATGTTGAAGCTTATAATTACGCTTGCCTAGTATAGTTACCTGTAGACCGTAACATATGCCTAGGACAGGAATGTTGAAGCTTATAATTACGCTTGCTTAGTATAGTTACCTGTAGGCCATAACATATGCCTAGGACAGGAATGTTGAAGCTTATAACTACGCTTGCCTAGTATAGTTACCTGTAGACCGTAACATATGCCTAGGACAGGAATGTTGAAGCTTATAATTACGCTTGCCTAGTATAGTTACCTGTAGGCCGTAACATATGCCTAGGACAGGAATGTTGAAGCTTATAATTACGCTTGCCTAGTATAGTTACCTGTAGACCGTAACATATGCCTAGGACAGGAATGTTGAAGCTTATAACTACGCTTGCCTAGTACAGTTACCTGTAGGCCATAACATATGCCTAGGACAGGAATGTTGAAGCTTATAATTACGCTTGCCTAGTACAGTTACCTGTAGACCGTAACATATGCCTAGGACAGGAATGTTGATGTTGAAGATTTCTGGATCGTATCTTGGTGCATCTTTGTCATTTACGGAACTCGGACCACCAGATATAAGTATTGCCCTGCAAATATATTCACAGTACAGTCAAACCTGTGTTAGTGGTCACTCCGGGGTGCCACTCCGAGCAGTATTACAGGCACGGACAGATTCCTGGGTAGAACCACCGACCTACTGCAAGTAAACTGGATAGCTTGCTCACATGAAATAATTTGACACCCCCAGTGGGATTCGAACCTACAGTGGCGAGGGGTAAGTGATTTCATGTCAATGACTGCAATCACCCGGCCAGCCTGTACAACATTCTTAGACATAAAATGTAATTTTCTGGAAGGCAGATGTCTAAATACCATTTTTTATTTCTCAAAGGATTGTAATGCAAAGCAGATAGATAGATAGATACTTTTATTTCCTCCATTTCTGAAGAGCATAACATATTTACAAACCATTATTAATATGTATGTACAAACAGTATAATTTAAATGCACAAATAACCCTGTTAATTGTCAGTAGAGTACTCGCAGCTGAACTATACGTGCATTAGAAACATTGCAAGCACAGTTGTGGTACTCAATGAATCAATGCACAAACATCCTGATGCATCCAAGATAACAGAAAACAATTAGTTTACGGTAAACCCATTAAGCGTGTCCTTACTCTATATAATAGTTGTGTTAAGAACACTCAAGGTCTCCATATGTTGAGCTTGAGGTAAACATTTTGTATTCTGGCATATGGAAAATATAACTTTAAAACTAGATAAAACGAAAACATATAAATGGTCTCTTTTTTAATTATCTTGTTTTGATGGTACAATACTAAAGATATTTATGGTTTGGTGAATAATACTAGCTGTGATATATCAATGGCACTACTAAATGATACCTATACTTATATAGAATTTTATTTCATACACTCGACAATAAACATAACTTTAATGCGCGCTACATGACCTTAGATGTCGATGCGCCGTAAAACACCATTCATTCATTATTACTAAATGATACCAGTTTCATGCGGTGTGGGTCGTTGTTAAAACTTGTGGCCCAAACCATTTGTATTGTCATGCTATGTATTGTATCTTTACTAATGTAATTTTCTGGAAGGCAGATCCCATTTTTTATTTCTCAAAGGATTGTAATGCAAAGCAGCATCGTGATCATTTTGTATTCTGACATATGGAAAATATAACTTTAAAACTAGATCAAACGAAAACATATAAAAGGTGTCTTTTTTAATTATCTTGTTTTGATGGTACAATACTAAAGATATTTATGGTTTGGTGAATAATACTAGCTGTGATATATCAATGGCACTACTAAATGATACCAGTTTCATGCGGTGTGGGTCGTTATATAATGTTGTTAAAACTTGTTGCCCAAACCATTTGTATTGTCATACGTGTGTGTTTTACGTTTATTTATCGTCGCTACCGGTTGTCCATATGAGCGACGCCTCCTGAAGAGATTAGTTATTTTAGATTTTGGAGGATAGTGCATGATACAGACAGAGACCCATTACAGAGTCTCCTCTGGTTCTTTTACGTGCACAGTGTAAAGCACCGACACGAGACCTCGGTTTAACGTCCCATCTGAAAGACTGTTAATTTTATTAGGGTCAGACGGGGGATCGAACCTGCGATCCCTGGATTACCAGTCCAGCGTGTTACCACTGGACTACAGATCTGTCTGTATATTGTCATGCTATGTATTGTATCTTTACATGTGTATGACATAATTATGTACTATTGATTTGCAATAAAATATGATTACAGGGATCATTCTTCCCACTTCTCCCTAAAAAAATTATTTTTTGGGTTTTTACGATTTTGAAACAAAATTTTGTCTAGTAAGATACACTGGCATAAAGCACTCCTTCTATTCAAATGTTGTATTTAATGGTTGGTTGTACTGTGCATTTTAACCCTATTTTGCAGAAGTATATTAAAGAACACCATTTAAGGAAGCGATCACGTGCTTTCTCACTTCCAGGGTTAATTCTAGGTCAGAATTTTTGGGAGAAGTGAGAAAGCGCGTGATCGCTTCCTTAAATGGTGTTCTTTAATATACTTCTGCAAAATAGGGTTAAAATGCACACAGAACAACCATTAAATACAACATTTGAATAGTGCTGTATAATGGGCTAGTGTATCTTACTAGACAACATCTTGTTTGAAAACCGTAAAAACAAAAACAAATTTTTTTTAAGGGAGAAGTGGGGCCCCCAGATGGCGAAGTCAGGGTCACTAGGGCGACAATTTCGCCCACATCGCCCTCTAGAATGATCCCTGCACGTCTCCCAAAAATTCTGATCTAGAATGAACCCTGTAATTAAATAAAGAAAACCAGTCGTTCATGATGGATCCTTTATGCGGCAGACTATATATACCATTCTGGCATAATTCCAGTTTAGACTGCAATCAGGGAAATAGTGGGGATTTAACCCATTCAACACCAAGTAACTGACGAGCCGTCTCATCAGGATCTCCACTTTTTGCCAGTAATATTACAATTTTTAGACAAATTTACCCATTTTGATAAATGAACTGGTCCAAATGTAATTTTCTTATTAATATATTGGTCTAAATATATCATGCACCAGTCCATGTCAGTTACTTTGGGTTGAATGGGTTAAATATCATGCACCAGTCCATGTCAGTTACTTGGTGTTGAATGGGTTAAATATCGTGCACCAGTCCATGTCAGTTACTTGGTGTTGAACGGGTTAAATATCATGCACTAGTCCATGTCAGTTACTTGGTGTTGAATGGGTTAAATATCATGCACCAGTCCATGTCAGTTACTTGGTGTTGAATGGGTTAAATACCATGCACCAGTCCATGTCAGTTACTTGGTGTTGAATGGGTTAAATATCGTGCACCAGTCCATGTCAGTTACTTGGTGTTGAATGGGTTAAATATCGTGGACCAGTCCATGTCAGTTACTTGGTGTTGAATGGTTAAATATCATGCACCAGTCCATATCAGTTACTTGGTGTTGAATGGGTTAACCATTTACTACACATAAACGCCATACAACCAACACCTTTTATCGCTTCCCATAAATAGTGGCCATTCCCAGTCTTCACGAAAAACTTTTTGAGATACTTGCCCTTCGGGCAAGTGGCTTGAAAAGTTTACTTGCCCGAATGAACTTCTAGGTGCCCATATATTTGCAGAATTTTACCCGCTTATTGGCGGTTAAATGTATAGTAGTATATGTAACATAATGTGGCATATCATGCATTTATTAGTAATACTTATAATATGGCCATATGAGTAAACAATGTATAAAAGCAAACTAATGTTTTATTATTATTAATATGTTACGATTGTTCAACCATTGCGACTGGAAGCTACGTTTTGTTTTTGCTTCATACTCTGAGTACGCTTAGGTACGCCTGTCGTTCAGATGGCCGTGTCTTCCCCGGCTTTGCGCCCTCGGCATATCGCAAGAAACTCGACATGTTTCCATACAGTTGTTTTCATTTGTTAACAGGAAATGACCTAAGCGGTATCGGATCGTTTTGCCCTAATTCCCGTTCGCACCGGGTTGTTTCGCCATAAACATAGATATCGGGTAGAATGTGTGAAAATAGTCTGGAGGTGGGTCGTTTCAACCCAGAATTATAGATTTCGTACTGAGCGACACGATACGTGATTTTTTTTTACCAAATTTGATGATATAATGCATCAATCGGCCGATTCGTCATAGGGCCGAGATGTCAGTAAGCGAAAACGCGAATTTACACCTGTCCGCTTCTAGACGACTTTCAATTCCGGTGTAAACAATTCGTAATTGTAAAAAATTTAGAAAAACATTTCTACTGTCCAGTTTATTACAGGGGCCTCCGTGGTCTAAAGCGCTGGCTGTGAGATCACTAACCTCTCACCGCGGTGGTTCGAGTCCCGGGTAAAACCCCAATTAATAAAAATTGAAATTTTTTTAAAAAAAAAAAACAGGTGCCCGTCGGGCATGTGAGATTGCAAAATGTACACGTCCGTCCCGATTTCTACACGTCTCGGGCATCGGGCACCCGGCTAATTTCGCAGACTGCATTCCAAAGTAGCATAGAGATAAACTAAATAATTGTCCTCTTCAGTTTGGGAGTAAAGGGTTAAAAGAGACAGCAGCAGGGGTCTCTGGCTGCGCCACTTCTGTCACCAATTGAAAAAAACCGGAGCCAATTTGAAATAAACTTGTGGAGTCAACTAAGAGCCCCATATCACAGATAAATATTTGAAGCCATGTATTTAGTTTATAGTTTATACAAATTTAATTTAGCTTGATTGTGATGCAAGTTATTACAACTTATATTAATTACTCTCGAGACCTAATTCCTGATGGAATCCATCGCCACGAGGCAACGTGGAATTTAAATGCCTAGCCTAAGGGAACAACCGTAACGCCTCCAGCGGGGCTCAATCTCCGGACCGTTCGCACCTGAAGCGAACACGCATCGACTGCGCTATCACGACATATTTTCGCCAATGCACAAAATTCCCCAACAGCGGGGACCCTGTGGAGCGCTAATGTTCTTACTTGTATTTTTTCTCCTTCAGAGTGAAGGCTGGTGTATCGAGGGGTAGAACATCCGTTTCTACACTCAACTCTCTTATGCGGCGGTCAATCACCTAAAATAACAAGTGTTGCACATTTCACAGAAATTTCTAAGATCCACACCCATGACCGCAGCTATAGCGGCTCATGTTGAAATCAACTACTGGTGATCATTTGGTGACCTTTGCAACTGGGATACAATGTAGAACTATACAAGTTGTATGTATGTATGATACATTTATGTCAAACCACTTGCAGGGACCTAGACATGCTTTCCTGTGCAGAATTAGTAGACCTGAGTGGTTAACCAGTACTAAGCAATTTGTGTTAGGTGCCTTGCTCAGTATCAAACCCGGACAGTTCTATTCTAAATCCGATGCTCTACATGAAGAAGAAGAATGCTTTATTAAGACTTAAACTTTACAGTTTCTCGTCAAAGTAACATGAAACTTAAATACTCCTAAGGTTCTAAACCCAGATGCAAAGCTCAGCAAACTAGTCAATGTTTTCTCTAATTATGATAACAAAATTACTGGCAGCACCCAAGACATACCTTGGTCCAGAGGTTATTATATGGACTTTGGTCGGTAAAAACTTATCTGTACGGAAAGTATCAACATGCATATTGACTCTTGAAAAATCCAGTTTGACTCTTGAGATTTTGACCTCAAGGATCATTGACTCTTGACTTTCAAAGTCTAGTGAACACCCTGTAGTACAGCCCTGCTGGAAATTATAAGACATCAGCAAAGCAGATTTGACCGTCCGGGCGTGACCGTTTGGACGCAATCAACGCCCTCATGCAAACTAATACAAGCCCTTCGCAATAATAATTTGTAAAAGGAGACAAAGCTCATATTTTGGGAGATAAAAGTTGTAAAAGATGTAGAGGAAAATGTTTGGGGGGGGGGGGGGGGCGCGGAGAGATTAAGCAAATAAGCTGAAAATTGTTTATGTAAGAGTAGTCAGGGTTCATTCTAGGTCGGAATTGTTGGGAGAAGTGAGAAAGCTTGTGATCGCGTCCTTAAAGGCGTTATTTAATCAATGTCAACAAAATATGGCTAAAATGCACAGTATGACCATTAAATACATTTGAATAGAAGGAGTGCTTTATAATGGGCCAGTGTATCATACTGGCCACATTTTTGTATGAAAATTGTAAAAAGAGGGCGATGTCAGCGTCCCTATGGCGATATTTCGCCCACTAAAATGTACTGATTTATAATGGGCCAGTGTATCTTACTGACCAAATTTTTATATACAAAATTGTAAAAAAAGGAAGAAATATAAAAAAAGAGGGCGAAGTCAGGGTTCCCCATCAGTACCTACCTTCCCATACTGTGCCCCGGCATCAAGTATCATCAGTACCTACCTTCCCATACTGTGCTCCGGCATCAAGTATCATCATTACCTACCTCCCATACTGTGCTCCGGCATCAAGTATCATCAGTACCTACCTTCCTATACTGTGCTCCGGCATCAAGTATCATCAGTACCTACCTTCCTATACTGTGCTCCGGCATCAAGTATCATCAGTACCTACCTTCCCATACTGTGCTCCGGCATCAAGTATCATCAGTACCTACCTCCCATACTGTGCTCCGGCATCAAGTATCATCAGTACCTACCTTCCATACTGTGCTCCGGCATCAGTACTCTACCTTCCCATAATGTGCTCCGGCATCAGTACCTACCTTCCTATACTGTGCTCCGGTTATCATCAGTACCTACCTTCCCATACTGTGCTCCGGCATCGAGTATCATCAGTACCTACCTTCCCATACTGTGCTCCGGCATCAGTACATCAGTACCTACCTTCCCATAATGTGCTCCGGCATCAGTACCATACCTTCCCATACTGTGCTCCGGCATCAGTACCTACCTTCCCATACTGTGCTCCGGTATCAGTACCTACCTTCCCTTACTGTGCTCCGGCATCGAGTATCATCAGTACCTACCTTCCCATACTGTGCCCCGGCATCAAGTATCATCAGTACCTACCTTCCCATACTGTGCCCCGGCATCAAGTATCATCAGTACCTACCTTCCCATACTGTGCCCCGGCATCAAGTATCATCAGTACCTACCTTACCATACTGTGCCCCAGCATCAAGTACCATCAGTACCTACCTTCCCATACTGTGCTCCGGCATCAGTACCTACCTTCCCATACTGTGCTCCGGCATCGAGTATCTCAGTACCTACCTTCCCATACTGTGCTCCGGCATCGAGTATCTCAGTACCTACCTTCCCATACTGTGCCCCGGCATCGAGTATCTCAGTACCTACCTTCCCATACTGTGCCCCGGCATCAAGTATCTCAGTACCTACCTTCCCATACTGTGCCCCGGCATCGAGTATCTCAGTACCTACCTTCCCATACTGTGCCCCGGCATCAAGTATCATCAGTACCTACCTTCCCATACTGTGCTCCGGCATCAAGTATCTCAGTACCTACCTTCCCATACTGTGCCCCGGCATCAAGTATCATCAGTACCTACCTTCCCATACTGTGCCCCGGCATCGAGTATAGCTACTTTCTCTTCACTATGGACACCATTGCCATTCACCGCAATCTTATCCCCTTCACTCATCGATCAATCTCTGAAACAAGAATCAAATAACACCGATATACCCCTTTATCTTCAGTCCAATTGCTATGCTTAGACATATATTTCCAACCATTAAGTACATTCAAACTACAACTAAACACAAACTTGGTGAGTTTCATATGTTACGGGACCTCGAGGTTCATTCTAGGTCAGAATTTTTGGGAGAAGTGAGAAAGCGTGTGATCGCTTCCTTAAATGGTGTTCTTTAATATACTTCTGCAAAATAGGGTTAAAATGCACAGTACAACCATTAAATACAACATTTTAATAGAAGGAGTGCTTTATAATGGGCCAGTGTATCTTACTTACTTTTTTTTTTTTTTTAGGGAGAAGTGGGGCCCCCAGAGGGCGACGTCAGGGTCCCTAGGTCGACACTTTCGACACATCGCCCTCTAGAATGATCCCTGGGACCTTTGATCATTACCGACGTGTAAAACTGTGATGCTCTGGCAACGCTCCAACAATTACCGTGTCATATATTTGAGGTCAATCGATAATGCGGATACGCAGTGGGGCATAGTCTAATTAACATCCTGTCAAAACTTTATGGCTTAGCTGGCATGTGTGAAAATGGATTATGAAGACTGAACTTGGGAGGTTTCAATTGGCCAAGTCGTTTATTTGTTTGCCAATTGCGAAAATGGCGATCACCAGCGGGAACCCTTCATTGTATCATGTTTTTATAAAGCTGGAAGTCAGGGAGGATTGTGGGGCTACCGTAAATGGATTTTACCAGGAGAAAGATCCAGAAATGTATACCGTGTATAATTCTACCATTATCGAAGTTTGATATTCATGGTGCATGATGTTAAAGAATGGAAAGCATGGCTATGTCCAACTATATAACTTCTTTATTTTTAAGAATATTTTAATAATTCTGGTGACGATATTAACCTTAAGCTCAGACATTTCCAGAATTGCAAGCGAAATTATAATTAATCCAATATGATTTAGTTGGTATAATTTGTCAATAACTTTTCAGTATTTTTAACGTATGAAAATTTGAACCCAAAACACGGCCGGGCGTCGCCTTATTTTTTTTATTACTGTCAGTATACAGGGTTCCCTGTCTGAATCTTCTGTTGGCAATTGATAATCCTGGAGCCAACTAAGAGCCATATAGTTCACAGATAAATAATATTGTATTTGACAAAACATATTGCACCAAAAAAAAAAGTTGAGCCAAATATTTTCCCCAATTTACAAAATTTAGTGCCAGTATTTGTTGCAATTGGCGAACCCTCAGAATATAAATTATGATCTTTTTTCAAATTACATTTAACAAATTCAGTGGTATCACAGTGAGAATAATAATTGACTGTTTGATTAACACAGTGGTTAGCATGCTAGCTTCCTGCCAAAGCAACCGGGATTCGATCCTCAAACTGGGATGTCACTGTGAGATGGTACGGTGGTCATCATATCGAACAGGTGGGTTCGCTCCGGGTACTCCCGATTTCCTCCCACACGTATGACCACATACACGCTTTTATCCATGTCAACGGCAGTCATCTATATAATAGGGTTTATTCCAGAGTGGGAAAAAAGGCAGGGTGGGTCTGAAAAGGGGAATGGTGGGTCAGAAAGAGGTTCCATCAAACACAGTGTAGGACCTAAACACGTTTTCCTGTGCTTATCCGACTGTAACGGTTAACCAGTACTAAGCAATGCGTATGAGGTGCCTTGCTCAATGACACTACATACATGGCCTGATTATCAAACCCGGGACCGGTCGATTCCAAATCTGACGCTCTACCAGACTACCACGGGCGTCACATTGATTTGAGCTGTTGTATGTATGTACAGGGGCGTAGCCAGGAACGTCACAATGTGCAGGCAGAACCACTGAGCGGCGCAGCTGCCAAAATGCTAGGGGGGTTTGGGGGCATGCCCCCCCCCAAGAATTTGTGAAAATTAGAATGCAACTGGTGGCTTCTGACATATCCCGAGGCCTTTTGAAGAGCGGGTTTGAAGGGACAAATGATTGCGTAAATAGTGGTGGAAACTGTAAAAGTGATGAAATGACGGATGATACTATTGGTTTTATTTTTCAACAAAACATACACATACAGGTAACACACTTCACTGCTTTCATCGACTTACTAAGTTGAAGTTTAAGCAACCCATTTGCCCTTGAACAAAAATGAGCATTATTAGTCAAGATAATGTTAAAGCTAATTACAAACTGACGTGTACCCCAGTCCCTGTATACTACACATATAACAGACGTCCGGTTGGCCCGGAAATGTGATGTACCCTGACAAACTAATCACAAAAAGTCCAAACGTCTGGTTTTGGCTGCAGCAGTCGTTGATTATTTTGTCAATGTCAATATCCATCTGTCGGTGGAGATGTAAGAGTGCCAGGCCTGACAGACGGACATCTCCCATCATGGCTCTCAGGAAATTTTTAATTCGAGCATGGCACTGAAGAGCGTTCAACAGAGGCTGGCATAGTGAGCAGGATGGACAACACCATGAACACATCGGGGTACAGCTGCTTGTTGGTGGCCTTCAGTGTGTCCACAAGTCGTCGTGGTTTCTGCTCAGATATACTCCATCTTGTCTTCCACCTAGTGACTTCAAGACGGAAAGCATCGCGTCCATTGGCTAGATCATGGCAATACGTGTCGTAGATGGCATCAGTGAGGTCATGTAGCTTGCATGGGACAAGGTACTCTGCGGCAAACCGGTCCTCGTTTTGAAGAAGTCGTTGAGTAATCTCTTCTACAAGATGGTCGATGAACACGTAGAATAGCGACACTTTCCAGTAATCCGATGGGTTATTTGCAGGATGATTGGCCCGGTGTTGTTGTCTGCCAACCCGGCGGGGTACACAGGGTTGAATGTCAAATTCTTGTGCTAACAGCACAGCCGACTCAAACATCCTATATCTGGGTACGGAGGCAACAAATTCGAACATCCCGCCATGTTGCACTCTAGACTACTCCAACATCGCGGTCAGACAAGCGCTTGAACATTATATATGACAAGCGCTTGAAAATTATATATGACAAAGCGTATAGAGCGTAATATTTAGATGTGAATGTTGGATAGTGCACATGACCCACATGGATGATGATACATCAAAACAAGGACACCAAGAACGTTGCTTTTAGCGTAACTTACAAGTCTTTTATTCATTTGTGACATGCGGCGTATTTTTTGTGTGTGAAAATGATGTGCAGGCAAATAAATGCCTTTTTGCCTTAAGGCAGCTACGCGCCTGATGTATGTACTATGTTCCTTTTAATGTCAAACCCCCCGCGGGGACTTAGACATGTTTTCCTGGGCAGGCTTAGCCGACCTAAGCGATTAACCAGTACTAAGCAATGTGTGTGAGGTGCCTTGCTCAATGGCATTACATACGTGGCCTGACCGAGTATCGAACGCTCTACCACTGGACCACACACAAATATAACCAAGAGGTTGTGAGTTCGAGCCATTTCAGAACCCGCGAGGCATGTCTATGTCCCCGTAGAAGATAGATAGCAATACACTTAAATCCACATTGCCTCTTCTCTGTTGAGAGCGAGGTCCAATCTATTCATTCAACCAATCGACACCAACCATAAAACCACAGAACTTGCACACTAGCAGTTCTAGTATTATGGACCTATCAAGTGTCATATAGACAGCCTTTTCAACTGCAAATTACTAAGCTACTAAACATCTCCCCACCCACTAACTTTGAAACAAAGTTTTAAATCGGCCATTTTTTGCATCGGTGAAAATATTGTATTTGTAAAGGTTGTCATCTATAGCTTTTGTTTGTGACATAAACGATATTTAATTACAACAAAGTCAAACAGAAATCGTGCGATCATTATGCTATTTACATAATAAATGTCCGAAAATTCAGATTTTGCGGGAACCTTCAAAAACCGGAAGATCATAAAACGTTGTCTATGCTGCAGAAAATATCCGAATATTCAGTACATATATTTCGCTAAATTACGTTCAAATTTCATTCCAAAATAGTGCTACACTATTTAGAAAATGTTTTAGATACCTCATTTGACCATTAAATTGTATAGTTTTATATTCGTATTCTGGTTACTAAGTAGAATTAAAATAGTTTTAGCAACAAGAAATTTGGTTTCCGGTTTCTCTTATCAGTACTGTTTGGATCATTAGAAATCAAAACAAAAGGTAACTGCTTATTTGATAATTGTTTATTTGAACGTGATCCGGGTGTAAGATGAAATATAATATTAAAATGTTACAAAATTACCATTGAAACACACCAGGAATTTAGATAAATGTTAATCAAACGGGTCCTGACAAAACTTATCATTTTAGCCAATTAAACAAGCACCTGCTAACAATTAAATTGTTGAATTTGTTGTACAGAAATGCTTTTATGCATAATTGACTTATTTAGGGAGAACATATTTGGAGTTGTTTCTCCAGGTGTAATGCAGGGCTTCATTTGAAATGAAAGTTTACAAATAACAATAACTTGTGATTCATGCATGTTCCTGTACTATGTCTGTCTGCAAGGCAACCAATGTTTAGTTTAATCATATTTTATTGCTCGATTCGTTTTACATATACATGCGAATGCAAAACATGACAAATTAAATAAAGGCAAACGGGTCAGGCCACAAGTTTTAGCAACATTAGTTACGGCCCTTCCCAAACCACTGTTGCAAGTTGATGGTCATTACATGGAACCAAAATGCAAGGGTTGCGTCTCAATGCAACGATAATTGCCTAGAATCCAATTACATGTACTATGCAATGGTGATGCCTCACTGCAGTGACGATAATTGCCTATGTCGCAGGGTGAAAAATATGTGCAGCCAAACCAGGCTCGAACCCGGGACCTTTTCCAAGATTACTGCCAAAATATATAGTACATTTGACTAGTGCGATCTAGAACATTGACCGTCACGGTGTGAGCTAGATTTAGTGCTGACAAGTTTCTGGACATAGTCATGATAGCACAGTGGTAGTGCGTTGACTCCAGGTGTGTGAGACATCTGGAATTTGCGAACAGCTGTATACGTTACGATTGTATTCTTAGGCACCTTTCATTCCACATACCTCTCTCTATCTTGATGACTTATATCGCAATTGAGTGTGTCCAAAAAATGGAAAGGGACCAGCCAGTCGTAATCAGAAATTGATTGTTCAGCAGTATACAGTAGAAATATACCCTAGAGCACATACAGGCATGTACATGTTTGAGAAATCTTTGCCCATATAGTCATAGTAGGGCGACACTCATTACTGCAATTCTTACGATACAAAACAAATCATGAGCGTAGCTTGGATGAACGTTATGGGCTGAATTCTAATGGATGTAGAATTTCTTATTAACATTAATTGTCTCACTTTTTATCAACTTCTCCCTCCCAGTCATACTCAGTGTAGATGGGTCCGCCGGGGTAAGCCTTTTTTCTCAACCACCCAACTGAATAATGACATCAACCACGCGTTTTGACCCTAACCCAACCCTAACCCTGGGCGGAGCAAGTGATGAAGGCGTTCTTTATGCGTGGTTGATACTATATTCTGATCGGCTGGTTGAGATAAAGATTTTACGGTCCGCAAGGGTCATGCACCCTCCATGATTCTAACAGTAAATATGTAGGCCTCTGCCTATATGATACAATGCCCATGCAACTTAAAACGAACATTATTATGATAATACTAGTGGGCTTTTCCTAAATACTGACACCAGACTCTGGCAGGAATTGGGTAATTTGTAATTGAGCATTACTGAACTACTTTTAATTGAATTGTAATGTAATTAATTACAATGTTCAAAAATGATTGCTTTGGTTCAAAATATAGTGTAATCAAAATTGGATCTTCCACATAATGACATTCGGTTCAGTATTTTACATGCAGATGCTGACATGTGCATGTCACATATACTGTCAAACCTGTGTTAGATGTCATCTCCATTAAGTAGCCAACCTGTATTAAGCAGTCTGTTAAAAATTCCCAATATGTTGCTTTATCATACATTTCCCCTGTATTAAGCAGCCTGTTTCCAGATTCCCAATATGCTGTTTTATTATACATATTGGTCAAGCCAACCTGTATTAAGCAGCCTGTTTCCAGATTCCCAATATGCTGTTTTATTATACATATTGGTCAAGCCAACCTGTATTAAGCAGCCTGTTTCCAGATTCCCAATATGCTGTTTTATTATACATATTGGTCAAGCCAACCTGTATTAAGCAGCCTGTTTCCAGATTCCCAGTATGCTGTTTTATTATACATATTGGTCAAGCCAACCTGTATTAAGCAGCCTGTTTCCAGATTCCCAATATGCTGTTTTATTATACATATTGGTCAAGCCAACCTGTATTAAGCAGCCTGTTTCCAGATTCCCAGTATGCTGTTTTATTATACATATTGGTCAAGCCAACCTGTATTAAGCAGCCTGTTTCCAGATTCCCAATATGCTGTTTTATTATACATATTGGTCAGTGCTACGGTACAGGCTGAGGTGCACGTTCAGAGAACCTTTGTGAAGTTTAAGAGTATTTTTATTAAGAAAATAATAATACGAAAACAGTGGAAATAAATGGATTAGAAACCAGCATATTATTATTGTTGTGTGTTATCCTGTTAGTTTATAAAAATTTATTTTAGCTCGATTGCGAAACAAGTTCTTATAACTTATATTAATCACTCTCGAGACCTCATTCCTGATGGAATCCATCGCCACGAGGGAGAGAGAAGAGGCAACATGGAATTTAAATGCCTTGCCGAATCGTAACGGCTCCAGCGGGGCTCAAACTCCGGACCTTTTGCTCCCGACGCTCCTATCACGACTACCACTGCTGTTGTATATAATGAGTGGGGATACAAGTATGTCTATGAATGCGCCCCCAAACGCTAGCCTGGATTCCAGTCTGTCGATTTTTCACATTTTTACTTCAAACTGACATTATCAGAAACCAATACGGTTCAATTAATGGTCTCGGTGTTAAATATATATTTATATGACTGACCAGGCAAAATATATCAACGACTGTTCCCAGGCTACCCTAAAGCTGTTGTATATTGAGTGGGGTTAGAGTTGCGTCTATGAATACGCTCCTATAAAGCTTGTCAGTCCGCCTCCATTGTTGCTGACTTGTATACCACCATAACCTATCACCACTGATGGTCACGGGTTCGGGCCCGCTCAGATCGTATTTCATTTTTATGAACTGTTGGCAGTTTCTTACCCAGGTTGGTGCACCAAGTACTGGTTAGCCGCTGTAGCCGCCCAGGAAATGGGTTGTTAGGTATTTGCCCGTTACTGAAATAGGCAACCGGTAGTGACGTTAAATAAACTTAAATAAAAGTCTATAAACATAGCCCAGCACAATTTAGCATGTCGCCCTATCTAAAAACAGCATACGTGCTATACGGATAAATGTCGTTAATTTCTGCTATAGCCTTTGCACACATTATTTATACGTCATGACATTTCTAGATGACGTCACAAACGGAGTTGGGCATGGATATGATAACAAAGCGCCCGAGAACTCCTCGGGATCCTTACACTACACTAACAGAAACACAGAAGAAAAACATCCCCCAGGTTAGTATTTACGGTATTTAGTACTCGGGTGTAAAACTGTTTTCATTTCGCTTATTTGCGGTACTCAAATTATGAAAATGTGAAATTCGAGAAATCCACGAAAGAAAATTGTCGCGACATTAATCCGTTATACGGTAGAGCGACATACTTGGTATTCAGACTAATCTGAATGTCTACATCGCCGCGAAGGGTTTGACATTAGAGCAAGTTAAAACACTGTCGTGACGTCATACCTTTGTACTTGCAGTACATTATTATTAATATTGGACTGCTGTCCAAAGGCCAGATCTCGAGTATTATATTAAATCCTACGCGTAAATGTACGAAATTAACAAGTTTAATTATACTAGGATCTTGTTATATAAGTGTGTGTTTTAAGTAAGATATAAGCCTCAAACGGATCCTATATGTAAAATATTGGCAATGTCAACGGCGCTACGCGACTCAGACAATCCAATATTTTACATATTGAATCGTTTTCGGCTTATGACCTATACATATATTCTCCTAAATAGCCACTGCTCAGTAGTCGAAAAACATCTGCAGATGTATTATTTTTATTGTAATTTGAGGGTTCGGGTAAATAACATGTTTCTTGATGGTGGCCTCATTTCAGTTTAAACTTTATTTATTTTACAACGATTGCGAAGCAAGTTTTAACAACTTATATTAATCACCCTCGTTTGCGCGGATGAAAGCGTATATATGGTCATTCGTGTGGGAGGAAACCGGAGTACCTGAAGAAATCCAACAAGTCCGATCTGGCGACCACCGTACCATCTCACATACTTCCCGTTCCGAGGATCGAACCCGAGTTGTATTGGTGAGAAGCGAGTGCACTAACCACTGCGCTAATCGGACATTTGGGTGACATTGCTTTAATGTATACTGCTGCAATTTCGGAGAGAGCTGCCTGGTGCTGATGTCCGGTGGGGGACAGCATCCGGCGCTCTCTTTATTTGGCAATTTGAGGAAGGGAGTATAGCGCGTCTGCTGCACCCCTGAGCCATCTAGCGGTTACTATGTGTAGCGTAATCTATATGGAATAGTCAATAAGGTAACTATGCATTACAACAAAACTAGTGTATCTGTCAAAATGTACATCGTTTAAATCTACTACAGCGTCCAGGTGCATTTTTCATGACAAGTCGACCTGAGCGGGTGTATCCGGAAAAGGGCTGGTACCGGGATCGGTATGCCACAAACATGAACCAGTACCTGCTGAGGGGACAACCTACCTCTAACCCCTTCTGCTGGATAGATACACAATGGAAGCGTGACCCACCAGAGCAATACAATCAAGCTAGACTCGGTGGTGCAGAGAGATGGGGACCGGAAAAAGTTGGTAGGTGAAATGTTTTAGGTATGAAAAGAAAAGGAAAAGTAACGGTCTACATGTATAGTGTAACTGCTCTAAACTACCACTCGTGGAAATACATATTTCGGTGATCTTACACTAATAAACACAAATCTTCTTTTTCTGTATGATTTCCAATGATTTTGGCTAATATATTTGTTACCGGTTGCCCGTATAAACGACGCCTCCTGAAGAGATTAGTCATTTTAGATTTGTGGATGATAGTGCAATGATACCGACAGAGACCCATTCCAGAGTCTCCTGGTTCTTTTACGTGCATGCACGGTGCAAAGCACCGACACGATATCTCGGTTTAAAGTCCTATCTGAAAGACAGGGAGATCGAACCTGCGATCCATGGGTTACCACTTAGTATTGTATGGCACACACAGGGAGTGGGTGATAATAGGAGAGCTTTCTTGAATTAACCACTGTATTTGTAGGGATATAAATGTCAACGTCCATATTAGTATTATTAAATTTTACACATAGTTGATCAATGGTAATGTTTGACCAACTTTAAATGTTATATTGTTTGTTTGTATTTGATGAAATAAAATAATATATCTACATTATATACTAGAGGACATAGAAAACGCACACCTACATTATATACTAGAGAACATAGAAAACGCACACCTACATTATATTCTAGAGGACATAGAAAACGTACACCTACATTATATACTAGAGAACATAGAAAACGCACACCTACATTATATTCTAGAGGACATAGAAAACGCACACCTACATTATATACTAGAGGACATAGAAAACGCACACCTACATTATATACTAGAGGACATAGAAAACACAAACCTACATTATATACTAGAGGGCATAGAAAACGCACACCTACATTATATACTAGAGGGCATAGAAAATGCACACCTACATTATTTACTAGAGGACATAGAAAACGCACACCTACATTATATACTAGAGGACATAGAAAATGCACACCTACATTATATACTAGAGGACATAGAAAATGCACAGCTACATTATATACTAGAGGACATAGATAACGCACACCTACATTATATACTAGAGGACATAGAAAATGCACACCTACATTATATACTAGAGGACATAGAAAATGCACACCTACATGATATACTAGAGGACATAGAAAATGCACACCTACATTATATACTAGAGGACATAGAAAATGCACACCTACATTATATACTAGAGGACATAGAAAATGCACACCTACATTATATACTAGAGGACATAGAAAACGCACACCTACATTATATACTAGAGGACATAGAAAACGCACACCTACATTATATACTAGAGGACATAGAAAACGCACACCTACATTATATACTAGAGGACATAGAAAACGCACACCTACATTATATACTAGAGGACATAGAAAACGCACACCTACATTATATACTAGAGGACATAGAAAATGCACACCTACATTATATACTAGAGGACATAGAAAATGCACACCTACATTATATACTAGAGGACATAGAAAATGTACACCTACATTATATACTAGAGGACATAGAAAATGCACACCTACATTATATACTAGAGGACATAGAAAACGCACACCTACATTATATACTAGAGGACATAGAAAACGCACACCTACATTATATACTAGAGGACATAGAAAACGCACACCTACATTATATACTAGAGGACATAGAAAACGCACACCTACATTATTTACTAGAGGACATAGAAAACGCACACCTACATTATATACTAGAGGACATAGAAAATGCACACCTACATTATATACTAGAGGACATAGAAAACGCACACCTACATTATATACTAGAGGACATAGAAAACGCACACCTACATTATATACTAGAGGACATAGAAAATGCACACCTACATTATATACTAGAGGACATAGAAAATGCACACCTACATTATATACTAGAGGACATAGAAAATGCACACCTACATTATATACTAGAGGACATAGAAAATGCACACCTACATTATATACTAGAGGACATAGAAAACGCACACCTACATTATATACTAGAGGACATAGAAAATGCACACCTACATTATATACTAGAGGACATAGAAAATGCACACCTACATTATATACTAGAGGACATAGATAACGCACACCTACATTATATACTAGAGGACATAGAAAATGCACACCTACATTATATACTAGAGGACATAGAAAATGCACAGCTACATTATATACTAGAGGACATAGATAACGCACACCTACATTATATACTAGAGGACATAGAAAACGCACACCTACATTATATACTAGAGGACATAGAAAACGCACACCTACATTATATACTAGAGGACATAGAAAACGCACACCTACATTATATACTAGAGGGCATAGAAAATGCACACCTACATTATATACTAGAGGACATAGAAAATGCACAGCTACATTATATACTAGAGGACATAGATAACGCACACCTACATTATATACTAGAGGACATAGAAAATGCACACCTACATTATATACTAGAGGACATAGAAAATGCACACCTAAATTAATACTAGAGGACATAGAAAATGCACACCTACATTATATACTAGAGGACATAGAAAACGCACACCTACATTATATACTAGAGGACATAGAAAATGCACACCTACATTATATACTAGAGGACATAGAAACGCACACCTACATTATATACTAGAGGACATAGAAAACGCACACCTACATTATATACTAGAGGACATAGAAAACGCACACCTACATTATATACTAGAGGACATAGAAAACGCACACCTACATTATATACTAGAGGACATAGAAAACGCACACCTACATTATATACTAGAGGACATAGAAAACGCACACCTACATTATATACTAGAGGACATAGAAAACGCACACCTACATTATATACTAGAGGACATAGAAAACGCACACCTACATTATTTACTAGAGGACATAGAAAATGCACACCTACATTATATACTAGAGGACATAGAAAACGCACACCTACATTATATACTAGAGGACATAGAAAACGCACACCTACATTATATACTAGAGGACATAGAAAACGCACACCTACATTATATACTAGAGGACATAGAAAACGCACACCTACATTATATACTAGAGGACATAGAAAACGCACACCTACATTATATACTAGAGGACATAGAAAACGCACACCTACATTATATACTAGAGGACATAGAAAACGCACACCTACATTATATACTAGAGGACATAGAAAACGCACACCTACATTATATACTAGAGGACATAGAAAACGCACACCTACATTATATACTAGAGGACATAGAAAACGCACACCTACATTATATACTAGAGACAAGAAATGCACACCTACATTATATACTAGAGGACATAGAAAAGCACACTACATTATATACTAGAGGACATAGAAAATGCACACCTACATTATATACTAGAGGACATAGAAAATGCACAGCTACATATATACTAGAGGACATAGAAAATGCACAGCTACATTATATCTAAGGACATAGATAACGCACACCTACATTATATACTAGAGGACATAGAAAATGCCACCTACATTATTTACTAGAGGACATAGATAATGCACACCTACATTATATACTAGAGGACATAGAAAATGCACACCTACATTATATACTAGAGGACATAGAAAATGCACACCTACATTATATACTAGAGGACATAGAAAATGCACACCTACATTATATACTAGAGGACATAGATAACGCACACCTACATTATATACTAGAGGAAATAGAAAACGCACACCTACATTATATACTAGAGGACATAGAAAACGCACACCTACATTATATACTAGAGGACATAGAAAACGCACGTCTACATTATATACTAGAGGACATAGAAAACGCACACCTACATTATATACTAGAGGACATAGAAAACGTACACGCTACATTATATACTAGTGGACATAGAAAACGCACATCTACATTATATACTAGAGGAAATAGAATACGCACACTACATTATATACTAGAGGACATAGAAAACGCACACTTACATTATATACTAGAGGACATAGAAAGCGCACACCTACATTATATACTAGAGGACATAGAAAACGCACACTTACATTATATACTAGAGGACATAGAAAACGCACACCTACATTATATACTAGAGGACATAGAAAACGCACACCTACATTATATACTAGAGGACATAGAAAACGCACACCTACATTATATACTAGAGGACTAGAAAACGCACACCTACATTATATACTAGAGGACATAGAAAACGCACACCTACATTATATACTAGAGGACATAGAAAACGCA
>CM026396.1:11743779-11752769 GCA_014843695.1 Archivesica marissinica | reverse complement strand
GTCGCTACCGGTTGCCCATATGAGCGACGCCTCCTGAAGAGATTAGTCATTTTAGATTTTTGGAGGATAGTGCAATGATACAGACAGAGACCCATTCCAGAGTCTCATCTGGTTCTTTTACGTTCACGGTGTACAGAACCGACACGAGACCTCGGTTTAAAGTGCCGTCTCAAAAAATGTTAATATTATTAGGTTCAGATGGGGTTTAGATAACCCTAACATGCGATCCCTGGATTCACAGTCCCAACGTGTTAACCACTAGACTACTGACCTGTCTATAAGAGACATTGTTAGAAAGAACTATACAGTCCGCCTCCTTGGTCGAGTGGTTACGGTCGCTGACTTGTAACCTATCATCTCTGATGGTCACGGGTTCGAGCCCCGCTCAGACCGTGTCTCATTTATATGAAAAAGTTGGCAGTTTCTTACGGAGGTTGGTGCACCAATTACTGGATAACAGCTGGAGCCTGGCCAGGAAAGGTGTTGTTAGGTAAACTGCCCGTCGCTCAAATGGGAAACCGGTAGCGACGTTAAATAAACTTAAATAATAAAAAAAGAACTATACATAATATGGCACGAGTAGTACAGTGGCTAACCGCTCTGCAATAAAGGTTAAGCTGCTGCTGTACTGCACATATTGGAGGAGGGGTGGTGGGGCATTCCAAAGACGTATTGTACGGGCGGGGGGGGGGTATATGATAATTGGTTAGGGACTGGAATTAAGTATTCAATTGCCTTGTATGTGTTAGATGGTTATGGTCGACGCAAACCAAGTTATTTCTGATTTTGACATTGGAAGCAAACCTAGATGCTTTACTTTGAAATTAATTCTTGATGTTAGATTTTGCATTTAAATATGTCGTACACAAAATGATACAATACATAGCATGAACATGCAAATGGTTTGGGCCATATGTTTTAACAACATTTACACAACGGCCCGCACCAGAAAGTCGAGATAACGTTTGAATAAACTAAATGACCGAGTTACTTTCCTGAATAGAGTACGCAAAATAGAATAAAATCACTCTTCATAACATGTTTGATTTCCGGAAGACGAAGATAGATTTTTAAAGATGGCCACCATAAGGAAACTCGACAGTTAGGATTGGAACAATTTAATCTATTTTTGATCTACCAGTTGCCCCAACCCATACCGTATTTAGCTATGTATAGTGCGCACATTTCTTACTGAAATCCTCATCCATTTTATCTACTGCGCATTATACACCAGTACAGACATCAGGACATTTTTTTCCGGACCAAAATTGACCAATATTTCATGAAATTCGACCCGAACGGCCCCGCAGTCATTCTACACATGGAAACAATTTGTTCCTTAAGACACGGAAGTAAAATGGCCAGGCATTTCCATTTTATCGACATACCCATATTACAGTACTTTACAGCCATTTTTAACGCAACCATTGTATACACTGTTCATATTATTGTACGTTTTTCAGGGTTCCCATTGTCGGTCGCCAATTGCGACAAAAAAAACAAATACTGGCGCTAAATTTTGTGAACTCGCGAAAATATGTGGCGCAACTTTTTTTCTTTTTTTTGGCACATGTTTCAACTATTTATCTGTGAAAACAATATCGCTCTTAGTCGGCTCCCAAGTTTTTTCAATTTTGCTCCAGTGCCCTAGGTTATAAAACATTTCTCAGATCTCAAGCTCAAGTGGATTGGTGGATTCCGAGTTTTACAATCAGCTCAACCAATCAGAAACTTGACTGAGTGTGAGATTAGAGAAATGGTTTTATATCCTCCAGGCCAGGTTTTTTCAATTTGCGACAGAAGTGGAACCCTGTGTTTGTTTTATGTGTGTATTCTGTATCAGTATAGCAAGTGTGTGCCATATATTGTCATTTTATACAGCTTTATACAGCTTCTTATTAGCTCAGTTCACCTGTTGGTGTCCGGAAAGCTTTTTGAGAATGGAGTGTTCGGCGCAAGCTTTATACAGCTTCTTATTAGCTCAGTTCACCTGATGGTGTCCGGAAAGCTTTGTGAGAATGGAGTGTCCAGTGCAAGCTTTATACAGCTTCTTATTAGCTCACTTATTGGTGTCCGGAAAGCTTTGTGAGAATGGAGTGTCCGGCGCAAGCTTTATACAGCTTCTTATTAGCTCACTTCATCTGATGGTGTCCGGAAAGCTTTGTGAGAATGGAGTGTTAGGCGGCAATAGCATTCAAGACATTCTTCTCATGAACTAATGTAGAAATGTTTCCTAATTTGCTCTATAGCGACCTTGCAATAACCTCTACCAAGTTTGATCAAATAGTGACACTGTCATCAGAAACTAGGTCAACTCTAAGGAAAACCTTAGAATAACTTCTTGTGCTGAACCAATAGTAGCAATGTTGCCAAATTTGGTCAGTAACATCATTACAATAGTCTCTACTCAATGTTGTTCAAATTGGGGTCACGGGAGTACAAAATTTCACATCTAGGTCAAGGTCAACATAATGGAAAAACCTTCCAATGAGCTCTCATGATCCAATATCAGTGTTTGTTTGTAGCTTTCTCACAACAACGTCTATATCCCCTTGGACAGGACATTACCTCCCCCCTTATATTGAAAATCCAGGACAGGACATTACCCCCCCCCCATTGAAAATCCCTGGGCAGGACATTAATGTTTGATCAAAAATTAGGTCGCCTAAAAAAAACTTTAAAATTTATATTTTCTTTCTGAACCAATTGTTGCCAGATATGTTATGTACTATGTAGTTCATGTATCCGTGCAATAACTTCTAACAATTTATTTGCACGGGGTCACATGTTACAAAGGTCAGACAATTTAGGGGAATCTATCCATCCTATTGACCTACTGATAGATCTCGGATAATGCATTTCATGTATTTCCTTCTAGGTGCTCCCACATCACTCTAGTACATCGTTTTTGAGACGACACTTTATTTTTCTATAAATAATTTTTTAATAAATATTAAATAATAAAATATTTTTATCAATTTGTTCTTGTTGTTTATATTTGGAGAAATTAGTACAAATATTCACATAATCTTTTTTCATAATTATATTTTATTTCAGATGTGTGTACGATAATACATGTACAGTCAAACCTGTGTTAGTGGTCACCTCTATTAAGCAACCACCCTGTATTAAGCAGCCAGTTTCCAGATTCCCAATATGTTGTTTTATTATACATTTGACCTGCATTCAGCAGCCAGTTTTCAGATTCCCAATATGTTGTTTTATTATACATTTGACCTGCATTCAGCAGCCAGTTTTCAGATTCCCAATATGTTACTTTATTATACATTTAACCTCTATTAAGCAGCCACTTTCTGCGATTCCCTTGACTGGCTGCTTAAGACAGGTTTGACTGTAGATTGCTTCCAATTGTCACTAAACACCTGGTGGCTGTTATGATGTAGTCCAATGTACATTTGTATATAATTACATCGCTACTGCATTTCCTTCGATAAACGTATGTACTCTATTTGTATTCATTGTCGTACGAGGGTTCGCACCCAATGGTATGCAGCTGACATGCAAACTCGAAGTTACGGGCATGCGCTGTGTTAGGCAGCATTCATCGTGAGAAAAGGCGTGTCTTACAGCTTACACTGTTCCAATGATGATCTATTTACCTGTTCCGTCACATGGTAAGTTGCAAATCTGGACTAAAATGTGTACTATAATTGAAAAGAATAATTAATGAAAATGTAAGGAATGAATGGGCTACTAGTTTCCATCTGTGTATCACTTGTTCCTGCGGTCCTGATGATAGCGGTTAGCCCGCCTTCGTGGTCGAGTGGTTACGGTCGCTGACTTGTATATCACTGTAACCTATCATCACTGATGGTCACGGGTTCAAGTCCCTCTTAGACCGTGTCTATTATTTATATGAAAAAGTTGGCAGTTTCTTACGGAGGTTGGTGCACCACGTACTGGTTAGCCGCTGGAGCCTGCATAGGAATGGTGTTGTTAGGTAGACTTGTACGACGCTCACATGAACAACTGGAAGCGATCGACGATAAATAAACTTAAAAATAAAAAACCGATAGCGGTGAAATACGAGTTATAACAATGTCGGGTTAGACAACTAGACCACGGAGTCTCTTGAAAAAATATATATCTGGGATCCAATCCATTAGCATGTACTATATATTACTTCACTGCGGCCCTCATAAACACGTTCTTTGGAGTGGGCTATATAATAATAATAATAATAATCTGATTTTACTGAGGTTGCTCGAGATCTTTCAAGACAATCCTGTCCACTTCAACAGCCGGTTTAACATAACATATGGTAGAATCCTGTCTGAAAGTCTTCACTTTTTCCATTTTAACATTCTCGCCATGTTCCTTTTCGTTAGCCGTGTTTGTTTCCACGTCTGCTGTGTTTTTATCATGCTTTCGTTTCTTGATGGAGTCGTTAACGCACGAGTACTGGTATAATGTAAGAAAGTTATTAACGAACATCGGTAGAGTAATTGCTAGCAGCAGGACGCCGCATATTGCGCAGATCGAGGCAATCACGCGCCCAATTCCCGTCTGTGGCGAGATGTCGCCGTAGCCAACCGTTGTCATGGTAATAATAGCCCAGTACCAAGCATTCGGAATTGACGGAATCGTCTCGCGAGACTCGGCGAAATAGAAGAGACAAGCAAAACTGCTGATCCCAACAAATAAAAGCATGACAAGCAGCGTCATATCTCGGACATCCTGGGTCAAGGAGTACGCCAGCACCTGGCTAGCGCGAACGTTCTTCACGACTCTGAAGAGTCGCAATGCACGAAATACTTGAGAAAATTCCAACAGAAACAGCCAAGAGGGCTCCGCGTAGTGATATTCTTTCTTAACTGTCACAAGTATTAAGAGCGCATAGCAAGCAAACAAGGCTAAAGCGTCGAGGATGTTTATAATGGATAGAAAGTATCGACGCACAGACGGACAGGAGATCAGTCGCATGATGAAATCGATTGTGAAGAAAGCATTTATTATGACGTCCAATACATCCATTACAAAGATAGGGACGGTTAGATAAGGTATTTCGATTTCCCTGTTGACAGGTGATTTGATAGGCGGTTCCAAAATTCCTGGGTCTTCAGTGTCGGTAGAAGGCGGCTCGGCTGTAGTTGAGGATATCGTTTCTGTTGTCGAAGAGGGTATTGCCATGGTTGAGGGTGAATTAGTTGGATCATGTATTTGCGGTTGTGGAGCTCCTTTGCGAGTTTTGGGATCATCATTAGTGGGTGTTGGGTCAATGGAACGGTCTACATTGTCGCCTATCCAATCCCTTACATCGTCCAAGCTGTATTCTAAATAACTCCAGTCATACATGTCGAAGTTATCCACTCCCCCATCGAGATCATTTTTCTCCGTCGGTGGGCCCCAGAAGCCACCGTGTGAACAGTCGGGGTTACCTAAAATCTCTCGTACCTGGAATGATAGACAACGTGTATATATTTTACTTGATTTACTTATTATCTCGATTTTAAAATAGACAGCACATTTTTGAAATCTTAAAATTAGGCGCTTAATTTTAAAATACTGCAAATTTAATATATATTTAAACTCGCACACACGCACGAACGCACGTCACAAACATCTCGTTATGTTACAAACATCTCGTTATATCACAAACTTTACTTTACGAGTGTGCCCTTAGGCAAGGCATTTAGATCCCACATTGCCTCGTCTTCATTGTGATGGATTCCATCAGGAATGATGTCTCGAGAGTGATTAATATAAGTTGAAAGAACTTTCGCAATCGAGCTAAAATAAATTTGTATAAACTAAACCTCAACATTTGTTTTACTGAATTATATAATTTATGTGTCAACTCACGTGGTTTCTGGCGAGGTTTTGTACACAGTTATTTTAGTGTAGTGTTTTACGTTTATTTATCGTCGCTACCGGTTGCCTATATGAGCGACGCCTCCTGAAGAGATTAATAATAGTTTTATATTTTTGGACGATAGTGTAATGATACAGAAAGAGACCCATTCCAGAGTCTCCTCTGGTTCTTTTACGTGAACGGTGTAAATCACCGACACGAGACCTCGGTTTAAAGTCCCATCAGAAAGACTGGATTACCAGTCCAGCGTGCTATCACTGGACAACAGATCCGTCAGCAAAAAGTTATTTTAAATTAGGTGAGGTAAAATGTATCAGTTCCGACTTTAAATAACTAATATACTAGTACATGTGTATTATCATAGTCAAATATAAAAGAGTGGTTCACTTCTGTGACTGTCCACCGCTTGCCCTTCCCACCGTCGGCAGTCAATCGATGATCCCGTTGTGATATAGCCTGAAATGTGCTGATGCGCCGTTACACCAAACACTCACTCACTCACTTAATCGATGAAATCATTCAACCTCAATCACTTAGTTGACCATCCCGCCGTCGACGGCTAGTCACTTGCTCCTAGCATATTCCATTGGCAAATCACATACCCATCCCGTCATCGACCGTAAATCACTTACAACACCAATCGTTTGCCATTCCGCCATTTTGACCGTTAATCAAACGACCACCCCTCCATCGTTCATTGTCAATCACTTGCCAAGTTGCCCCTTCCGCGTTCACTATTATATATTGCCCCCCGCGTTCACGTAATCTTGCCCTCCCGTCGTTCACTGTCAATCACTTGCCGCTCCCGTCATTCACTGTCAATCACTTGCCCCTCCCGTCGTTCACTGTCAATCACTTGCCACTCCAGTCGTTCACTGTCAATCACTTGCCGCTCCCGTCATTCACTGTCAATCACTTGCCACTCCAGTCGTTCACTGTCAATCACTTGCCACTCCAGTCTTTCACTGTCAATCACTTGTCCCTCCCGTCATTCACTGTCAATCACTTGCCCCTCCCGCCGTTCACTGTCAATCACTTGCCACTCCCGTCGTTTCGTTCACTGTCAATCACTTGCCCCTCCCGCCGTTCACTGTCAATCACTTGCCACTCCAGTCGTTCACTGTCAATCACTTGCCACTCCCGTCGTTCATTGTCAATCACTTGCCACTCCCGTCGTTTCGTTCACTGTCAATCACTTGCCACTCCCGTCGTTCACTGTCAATCACTTGCCCCTCCCGTCATTCACTGTCAATCACTTGTCCCTTCCGTCGTTCACTTTCAATCACTTGCCCCTCCCATCGTTCACTGTCAATCACTTGTCCCTCCCGTCATTCACTGTCAATCACTTGCCACTTCCGTCATTCACTGTCAATCACTTGCCCCTCCCGTCATTCACTGTCAATCACTTGCCCCTCCCGTCATTCACTGTCAATCACTTGCCCCTCCCGTCATTCACTGTCAATCACTTGCCCCTCCCGTCATTCACTGTCAATCACTTGCCCCTCCCGTAATTCACTGTCAATCACTTGCCACTCAAGTCATTCACTGTCAATCACTTGCCACTCCAGTCATTCACTGTCAATCACTTGCCACTCCCGCCGTTCAATGTCAATCACTTCCACCTCCAATCGTCGGGTGTCAATCACTTGCCCCTCCCGTTGTTCTCTGTCAATCACTTGCCCCTTCCGTCGTTCAATATCAATCACTTCCACCTCCAATCGTCGGGTGTCAATCACTTGCCTCTCATGTCGTCCACTGTTAATACCCTGTCCTTCCCGTCGCCGACCGTCGATGGTACGAATTTGTATAATACCGATACCACAACTATACTGTGCAATTAGAGGTATAGATTTATATCCTTTTAGAAAAAATATAGGCAAATTTGGATGTCTACGCGTTTGTGTGAAGGATTATTAGTTTGTACAAATTTATTAACTCTCGAGACCTCATTCCTGATGGAATCCATCGCCACGAGGAGGAGAGAAGAGGCAACGTGGAAATTAAATGTTGTATGATACATGTATGTGAAATAGACGACTTTTGCAGGGTTTTCCAGAAGTTTTATTTAACAAATCATAACAGTTTATGAATATTACCTACCATCCACTTCTTTTAATATTACAAGTTGCACTCAAATAATATACTAAAATAAACCCGGGTGTATTCGAACCTTTGGTAAGTGTATATCTCCGATGCTTGTCATATACTCGAGCAGCTCGCACTTGGATACTTCGCGTCTCATGCAAGGTTCCGTACTGTACGCCAAGACAAATATAGATAGCACCACCATAACGAACACCACTATGAAATACAGCTGAAGCAACAATATGGTAAATTTATATCCTCCGAGCGGCATTATTATGGTTTGTTTGGCTATGTGGAGCCGGTCATATTTTTTAGTTTATTTAACGTCGCTACCGATTGCCCATTTGAACGACGGACAGTTTACCTAACAACACCTTTCCTGGGCAGGCTCCAGCTGTTAACCAGTACTTGATTGCCCATTTGAACGACGGGCAGTTTACCTAACAACATCTTTCCTGGGCAGGCTCCAGCTGTTAACCAGTACTTGATTGCCCATTTGAACGACGGGCAGTTTACCTAACAACATCTTTCCTGGGCAGGCTCCAGCTGTTAACCAGTACTTGATTGCCCATTTGAACGACGGGCAGTTTACCTAACAACATCTTTCCTGGGCAGGCTCCAGCTGTTAACCAGTACTTGATTGCCCATTTGAACGACGGGCAGTTTACCTAACAACATCTTTCCTGGGCAGGCTCCAGCTGTTAACCAGTACTTGATTGCCCATTTGAACGACGGGCAGTTTACCTAACAACATCTTTCCTGGGCAGGCTCCAGCTGTTAACCAGTACTTGATTGCCCATTTGAACGACGGGCAGTTTACCTAACAACATCTTTCCTGGGCAGGCTCCAGCTGTTAACCAGTACTTGATTGCCCATTTGAACGACGGGCAGTTTACCTAACAACATCTTTCCTGGGCAGGCTCCAGCTGTTAACCAGTACTTGATTGCCCATTTGAACGACGGGCAGTTTACCTAACAACACCTTTCCTGGGCAGGCTCCAGCTGTTAACCAGTACTTGATTGCCCATTTGAACGACGGGCAGTTTACCTAACAACACCTTTCCTGGGCAGG
>CM026396.1:11731279-11738779 GCA_014843695.1 Archivesica marissinica | reverse complement strand
ATTGCACTATCCTCCAAAACTCTAAAATAACTAATCCCTTCAGGACGCGTCGCTCATATGGGCAACCGGTAGCGACGATAAATAAACTTAAAATACACACATAAATCAGACAGACAGACGGACGGGCGGGCCGTCACCAAGAGCTTTACAAAAGGTATCATACAAAAAAGTCAACTGATTGATGATGGAAGCACCCGGAAGAAATCCAGATTGAAACTGGGTTAGAACATTATTACTTATACGTTAGTATTACTATATACAGTCTCCGTGGCCTAGCGGATAAGGCCTACGGAGCGGGAGGTCGAAGGTTCGAACATATCACATAACGGGGTTGAAAGCTCATGGCTGGCGTCTTTAAGAATTCGATTACTAAGTCAATATGTTTCGGCTCGAGGTCAAGACGGCGGGAATAGTGTAATTTGTATTGTAACATAAACAATAACACCGCCATGACTATCACCAATACACGATCCTTGCGTGCTGGGGTTTGGAAATTAGGAAGAGCAATATCAGAGTTATCTATCTTATCATTTAACCAAGTCTCAGAGAACGCCAAAAGGTCGAAACTGTCAGGTTCAAATAGTTATTTCAGGAACATATTACCTGTACAGGCAACACTCGTATAGTGCGTCAAGCTCCACTTCCCAAAACTCCAGTTCCCGACGAAAAGCGCCGGGACAAACTCCTGGTGGTATATGTAGTTCTCCGGTTTGATAGTACGATAAAATGGCACCGAAACTTAATGCGGATCGATCAACAGTGAACTCCAGAGGGGTTCCCGACCTCGATGCTTCGTCGCACATCTTTGCCAGCCGCTGACGCGTTTTGTCTAGAATTATTCTATCAAATTCAAAATGTGTGCCGGACACATTCATTTTTACCCGGCACATAGTTGAACTAATTCTCCGATCGAAACACTAAGAAAATATTATATTACTATGATCATCGCAAATGCAATATAGAAACAGTTTGGTCCAGCTTGTTAATATTGTCCTGTATATCAAAACGATTTCGGATTTCTGGGCGTTCGTAAATATGAGGTTTATTGAACGTCTTGCTTGGTAAGATTGTACACTGTCTAAAGTACATGTAAATGAGTCTCGTAATCTCTTTATTTCCAATTAATGATCAACATATATAAAGAGCATTATATTTTAAAATAACGGAGAGAAAACTACAGAATTATGTCATATTTTAACGTACTTGCTTGGTAAGATCGCACAGTTTCCAAGTAAATGCATTTCGTAATCTCGTTATTTCCATGAAGCCGTAACTATCGATTAGGATGCGCTTAATGATTAGACATATAGAAAATGCATTATATTTTACAGCAGATACAACGGAGAGAAATCTATAGAATTATGTCACAGATTGATAATTATCGGATCTCACGTGTTCCTCAGAACTATATTGATAGCATCGCGTAAGCGTATCAGATTAAGGCAACATGATCTATTCTTTTGTTTTGTGAAACGTGGACCGAATAAAAGTATGTCGTCTGTCAATACAACCGCAACCTTTGTATCTGCTACTTAATTCCCTGTGCGAGTTGCCAACTATTAAATTTTAAATAGGAACTAATTGAAAGAACCCTGTTAAGCAGTATAGGTATTTATTGATCAGTAGTTCAGAGTATTGACACATGTTCGGCTGCATCAGGTGTATTTATTTATGACGGGATTATAGACGAAATTGGCAAACTGACCGGACATTATTGATATCGCTCGTGTTGATGTTACAGACCGGAAGTTGCATACATTTCCGTTATCATTGCGCATGTACGAACGAAGCTGAGTTGCTTAGCTTATACAATGTTATTTTAGCTCGATTGTGAAACAAGTTCTTACAACTTATATTAATCACTCTCGAGACCTCATTCCTGATGGAATCCATCACCACGAGGGAGAGAAGAGGCAATGTGGAATCTAAATGCCTTGCCTAATCGTAACTGCTCCAACGAAGGCTCGAACTCCGGGCATTTCGCAATTGAAGCGAACGCGTTACCACTGCGCTATCTCGACTTCTTGCTTCAGGATAAACCGTTGAATAGCAATCGATTTCAGTGTTTCGTTGTGTTAAACTATCTAAGTAAAGATATGTTGTTGTATCGGGTTGCATATGTTGTTGTATCGGGTTGCAAAGTGTTAGTTTATACAAATTTATTTTAGCTCGATTGCGAAACAAGTTATTTCAACTTATATAAATCACTCTCGAGAACTCTTGCAAAGTGTTATTTAGCGTTGACATTTTTTACAACGCTGTACAGCACGATACGGATGTAAACTGTATCTTACATGGAATATGCATGCATCGCGTAGGGTAATTGCAGATAGAAATGTAACACCACAGTCCAGTGTGAATTATTCTCAGAGTCTTGGAAAACACCATCGAGGGAACATTTTATAGAATTGAAATAGCTTTCAATCTCAAGATCTACATACATGTATTTCACAACTACAATCGTGTACATGGCAAACAAAACCTTACTTTTGAATTCACTTTTCGTAAATAATCGTAGATTCCATCTACTAAGTTCCCTTAAAGCGAAACTACATCGATGAACACGCAAATGTCTCTGCATTATGTAATTTCCTATTATATGGTATAAATGTTTCTCCCCAATATTTGCCTCAAAAACTGAGTATTTCAACAAATAAACAAGCGTTGTATACGCGGTTTGTTGACATAACAAAATAATGTAAATATAGGGTCGACATTCGTGCGTAATGCAACACGTGTATCATGAATAACACGATTTATCGTACAGATTTACCGTTATATCTCACATTTGTGCATATTTATTTGTAGATTAATCTTAGTTAAATTATCTCTAAATGAAAGTATCGCGCGTTTCGTGTTGACTCCAATGACAAACAAACGTCATTTCAGGAGCGTGGATGACCGTTATATGAAATCCTACTTTCACTTTTGAAAGTTTGTATACCACAAAAACACTATACACTTAACAACTCTTATAAGTGTGCATCTTTGATTTCCGCATAACTTTTTTATTATCAATATATTTGCACGAAATGTTGTGTACTGGCTTGTGCAAAACCCCAATTTGCACGAAATGTTTATTATTGTTATATATAAATAGTAATGTATTATATAAATACATTAAACTGTTTCTATATATGGCCAAATGTTTACCATGTAATATATATATATTTGTTTATGCATAATCGTCTGCTATTATTTTCGCGCCTAAAATTATCAATCTCGCTTCGCGCGGGAAATGACTTAAGATGTTAGGCCTAATCTCAGTTTATCAAGGCCGTGGTTGCAGGTTCCAGTAGTAATACAAAGGCACCGAATGGTTTGAGGTGTAATTAGATAACAGGCCGTGGTTGCAGGTGTCCAGTTATGTAAAAAGGCACGAACTGGTTTGATGGTGTAATATTAGATAACAAACAGATGTTTAGGAATAACAGATGTTTAGGAATGTTATATCATATATACACTGATTCAATCATGTATATAAGAAATGGATTTTATTAACATAAATCAGACACACTAGAGCCTAACTCCAGGAGCGAGAAAGGTCGTGATCTCAATCTAGTATATAGAACATATAAACTGTATTTATGATACTTAGATATTATGGACATTATAAGAAATATAACTTATAAAGATTTGTCGAATAATTAAATTGTTCAGCCATAGAAGAAACATAGAGTTTCGGCGAACCATATAGAAGGTGATTAAAAGTTAATCTAATCAGAAACAGTGATTAGATTATAGTGATATTGAGTAATGACGGATTAGAAAGATTGGATGTTAAATATACTGTGTAAGCGCATAGTCGGCTCACACAAATGGATTGTTAAATAAGCTTTTAATGATACGATGTATATATATAGATCACTGATTATATATAATGGATATTTCTATGCCAATTAAACAAGATATATATAGAAGAAATGTAATACGTGTTGAGTTATCATTAATACATATAATAACGAAGAAACCCCCTAGACAACTCCAGCGAGTCTACAATAGGATAGACCCTGGTAAGAGCCGTAGCAACCGAGACATATTATTACGAGAAGAAAAAGGAGAGTTTGCGACAATATTGACTACATTTCGAGTATTATCCTGTGCTCAACATGATCAATTTAATCAATGCGGCGCGTTGAACCACGCAACGTCAAAAACAACACAATGCACGAGTAAATGGTGTGCTGGCACAACATAAAACTGCATTTGGTCGTTCTGGACTTGATTACGATCCACACATCAGAAAAACATGACATGGGCAGGCTGATCATAGCGGAACGGGGAATAGCCGTCGGCTTCATCAACGCCGGTATACACCAAACAGAGGTACGTCTCAAAGTTAATTCAATGTCACTAATTAATTAAGTTTCTTTGTGTTATAAACATTGAAAGTCAATAACATTCAGTTTTGTATCGAAAATATCCATAAAAAATAAATTAGATATTTTAATTACTAATTTCATGTTATCCGTATCATTTGCAGGTTGCGCGACGGATGGATGTACACCGCAATACCACCAGAAAGCGGATGCTTAGGTACAGAGCGACTGGCAACGTTGGTAACCTCCCTCGCAGACCACGTGGGCGTTGTACAACAGCTGCACAAAATAATCACATCGTACATGGGCATCGTCAGCAGAGAACACGTACAGCTGTCAAGACAACCGGATAAACGCGCGGGACGTACATACGCCATATCTCTGGGTAGACAGTTAGAAGGCGTCTTCGATCGCTCGCCAACATGCGGTGTAGACGGCCCTTTAAGGGTATTGTACTGACTCAGAGACATAGGGCCACTACGAGATCGTTGGGCTCGACATCATCTTAGAACAACACAGGCAGAATGGGGAGAGGTCCTGTTTACTGTCGAAAAGAAGTTCTGCCTATAGGAAAACGACTGTCGTTCATGGGTATATTGACAACGGGGAGAACGGTTCAACGACAACTGCATCATCGAACAAGATATGTACGGGGGTGGGTCATTAATGGTATGGGCTGGTGTCTCCTTACATCACAAGACTAACATCGTGTTCATTAACGGTAATCTAAACGCCGCCCGGTACCAACATGACATGCTTCAAACTGAGGTAGTACCCATGTTTAGGAATAAGAGGATTGCGGTTGCTGCAGGATGGCGCACCAGCCCACACGACTAGGGCGACAAGATTCTTTTGACAAGAATGCTAACCACATCAATGTGATGGACATACCACCGAAGTATCCCGACTTAAACATTATAGAAAATCTATGGGGTGAATTGAATCGCCGCATAAGAAGGACCGGCGCAGTGCCACAGACCATAGCCCAGCTCCGTGCGAAGATTGGGCAAGAGTGGGCAAATCTACCCCAGAACTATGTACGACGTTATGTCCCTGCCATGCGACGACGTTGCCAAGCTGTGATCCGCAGTCAGGGTGGGCATACGCGATATTAGAATAATTAATTCCCATCGGCTTGAGTTTTATCATTGACATTATCATTTTGCAACATTGACTTTTTACGCACCATCACATTAATTAGTCATGTGTGTTAAATTTGTGTTTGTTATGCAATACAATAAATGGAATATCATGAAATATATCTCAACTGTATTTGCTGAAAATTTCATCATTATCGGGCCAATATTGACGGAGATATGAGACCATTTATACATGCACACTTATAAGAGTTGCTAAGTGTATATTGATTCAATGTTAATGTTCGAATGTATAATAGCTATGCATTTATAAGTGAAAACGAACGAAACGACGGGAGTGGCAAGTGATTGACAGTGAACGACGGGAGTGGCAAGTGATTGACAGTGAACGACTGGAGTGGCAAGTGATTGACAGTGAACGGCGGGAGGGGCAAGTGATTGACAGTGAACGAAACGACGGGAGTGGCAAGTGATTGACAGTGAACGGCGGGAGGGGCAAGTGATTGACAGTGAATGACGGGAGGGACAAGTGATTGACAGTGAAAGACTGGAGTGGCAAGTGATTGACAGTGAACGACTGGAGTGGCAAGTGATTGACAGTGAATGACGGGAGCGGCAAGTGATTGACAGTGAACGACGGGAGGGGCAAGTGATTGACAGTGAATGACGGAAGGGGCAACTTGGCAAGTGATTGACAATGAACGATGGAGGGGTGGTCGTTTGATTAACGGTCAAAATGGCGGAATGGCAAACGATTGGTGTTGTAAGTGATTTACGGTCGATGACGGGATGGGTATGTGATTTGCCAATGGAATATGCTAGGAGCAAGTGACTAGCCGTCGACGGCGGGATGGTCAACTAAGTGATTGAGGTTGAATGATTTCATCGATTAAGTGAGTGAGTGAGTGTTTGGTGTAACGGCGCATCAGCACATTTCAGGCTATATCACAACGGGATCATCGATTGACTGCCGACGATGGGAAGGGCAAGCGGTGGGCAATCACAGAAGTGAACCACTCTTTTATATTTGACTATGATAATACACATGTACTAGTATATTAGTTATTTAAAGTCGGAACTGATACATTTTACCTCACCTAATTTAAAATAACTTTTTGCTGACGGATCTGTTGTCCAGTGATAGCACGCTGGACTGGTAACCCAGTCTTTCTGATAGGACTTTAAACCGAGGTCTCGTGTCGGTGATTTACACCGTTCACGTAAAAGAACCAGAGGAGACTCTGGAATGGGTCTCTTTCTGTATCATTACACTATCGTCCAAAAATATAAAACTATTATTAATCTCTTCAGGAGGCGTCGCTCATATAGGCAACCGGTAGCGACGATAAATAAACATAAAACACTACACTAAAATAACTGTGTACAAAACCTCGCCAGAAACCACGTGAGTTGACACATAAATTATATAATTCAGTAAAACAAATGTTGAGGTTTAGTTTATACAAATTTATTTTAGCTCGATTGCGAAAGTTCTTTCAACTTATATTAATCACTCTCGAGACATCATTCCTGATGGAATCCATCACAATGAAGACGAGGCAATGTGGGATCTAAATGCCTTGCCTAAGGGCACACTCGTAAAGTAAAGTTTGTGATATAACGAGATGTTTGTAACATAACGAGATGTTTGTGACGTGCGTTCGTGCGTGTGTGCGAGTTTAAATATATATTAAATTTGCAGTATTTTAAAATTAAGCGCCTAATTTTAAGATTTCAAAAATGTGCTGTCTACTTTAAAATCGAGATAATAAGTAAATCAAGTAAAATATATACACGTTGTCTATCATTCCAGGTACGAGAGATTTTAGGTAACCCCGACTGTTCACACGGTGGCTTCTGGGGCCCACCGACGGAGAAAAATGATCTCGATGGGGGAGTGGATAACTTCGACATGTATGACTGGAGTTATTTAGAATACAGCTTGGACGATGTAAGGGATTGGATAGGCGACAATTGTGCAAAACCCCAATTTGCACGAAATGTTTATTATTGTTATATATAAATAGTAATGTATTATATAAATACATTAAACTGTTTCTATATATGGCCAAATGTTTACCATG
>CM026396.1:11723232-11730279 GCA_014843695.1 Archivesica marissinica | reverse complement strand
CATGGTAAACATTTGGCCATATATAGAAACAGTTTAATGTATTTATATAATACATTACTATTTATATATAACAATAATAAACATTTCGTGCAAATTGGGGTTTTGCACAATTGTCGCCTATCCAATCCCTTACATCGTCCAAGCTGTATTCTAAATAACTCCAGTCATACATGTCGAAGTTATCCACTCCCCCATCGAGATCATTTTTCTCCGTCGGTGGGCCCCAGAAGCCACCGTGTGAACAGTCGGGGTTACCTAAAATCTCTCGTACCTGGAATGATAGACAACGTGTATATATTTTACTTGATTTACTTATTATCTCGATTTTAAAGTAGACAGCACATTTTTGAAATCTTAAAATTAGGCGCTTAATTTTAAAATACTGCAAATTTAATATATATTTAAACTCGCACACACGCACGAACGCACGTCACAAACATCTCGTTATGTTACAAACATCTCGTTATATCACAAACTTTACTTTACGAGTGTGCCCTTAGGCAAGGCATTTAGATCCCACATTGCCTCGTCTTCATTGTGATGGATTCCATCAGGAATGATGTCTCGAGAGTGATTAATATAAGTTGAAAGAACTTTCGCAATCGAGCTAAAATAAATTTGTATAAACTAAACCTCAACATTTGTTTTACTGAATTATATAATTTATGTGTCAACTCACGTGGTTTCTGGCGAGGTTTTGTACACAGTTATTTTAGTGTAGTGTTTTATGTTTATTTATCGTCGCTACCGGTTGCCTATATGAGCGACGCCTCCTGAAGAGATTAATAATAGTTTTATATTTTTGGACGATAGTGTAATGATACAGAAAGAGACCCATTCCAGAGTCTCCTCTGGTTCTTTTACGTGAACGGTGTAAATCACCGACACGAGACCTCGGTTTAAAGTCCTATCAGAAAGACTGGGTTACCAGTCCAGCGTGCTATCACTGGACAACAGATCCGTCAGCAAAAAGTTATTTTAAATTAGGTGAGGTAAAATGTATCAGTTCCGACTTTAAATAACTAATATACTAGTACATGTGTATTATCATAGTCAAATATAAAAGAGTGGTTCACTTCTGTGATTGCCCACCGCTTGCCCTTCCCATCGTCGGCAGTCAATCGATGATCCCGTTGTGATATAGCCTGAAATGTGCTGATGCGCCGTTACACCAAACACTCACTCACTCACTTAATCGATGAAATCATTCAACCTCAATCACTTAGTTGACCATCCCGCCGTCGACGGCTAGTCACTTGCTCCTAGCATATTCCATTGGCAAATCACATACCCATCCCGTCATCGACCGTAAATCACTTACAACACCAATCGTTTGCCATTCCGCCATTTTGACCGTTAATCAAACGACCACCCCTCCATCGTTCATTGTCAATCACTTGCCAAGTTGCCCCTTCCGTCATTCACTGTCAATCACTTGCCCCTCCCGTCGTTCACTGTCAATCACTTGCCGCTCCCGTCATTCACTGTCAATCACTTGCCACTCCAGTCGTTCACTGTCAATCACTTGCCACTCCAGTCTTTCACTGTCAATCACTTGTCCCTCCCGTCATTCACTGTCAATCACTTGCCCCTCCCGCCGTTCACTGTCAATCACTTGCCACTCCCGTCGTTTCGTTCACTGTCAATCACTTGCCCCTCCCGCCGTTCACTGTCAATCACTTGCCACTCCAGTCGTTCACTGTCAATCACTTGCCACTCCCGTCGTTCACTGTCAATCACTTGCCACTCCCGTCGTTTCGTTCGTTTTCACTTATAAATGCATAGCTATTATACATTCGAACATTAACATTGAATCAATATACACTTAGCAACTCTTATAAGTGTGCATGTATAAATGGTCTCATATCTCCGTCAATATTGGCCCGATAATGATGAAATTTTCAGCAAATACAGTTGAGATATATTTCATGATATTCCATTTATTGTATTGCATAACAAACACAAATTTAACACACATGACTAATTAATGTGATGGTGCGTAAAAAGTCAATGTTGCAAAATGATAATGTCAATGATAAAACTCAAGCCGATGGGAATTAATTATTCTAATATCGCGTATGCCCACCCTGACTGCGGATCACAGCTTGGCAACGTCGTCGCATGGCAGGGACATAACGTCGTACATAGTTCTGGGGTAGATTTGCCCACTCTTGCCCAATCTTCGCACGGAGCTGGGCTATGGTCTGTGGCACTGCGCCGGTCCTTCTTATGCGGCGATTCAATTCACCCCATAGATTTTCTATAATGTTTAAGTCGGGATACTTCGGTGGTATGTCCATCACATTGATGTGGTTAGCATTCTTGTCAAAAGAATCTTGTCGCCCTAGTCGTGTGGGCTGGTGCGCCATCCTGCAGCAACCGCAATCCTCTTATTCCTAAACATGGGTACTACCTCAGTTTGAAGCATGTCATGTTGGTACCGGGCGGCGTTTAGATTACCGTTAATGAACACGATGTTAGTCTTGTGATGTAAGGAGACACCAGCCCATACCATTAATGACCCACCCCCGTACATATCTTGTTCGATGATGCAGTTGTCGTTGAACCGTTCTCCCCGTTGTCAATATACCCATGAACGACAGTCGTTTTCCTATAGGCAGAACTTCTTTTCGACAGTAAACAGGACCTCTCCCCATTCTGCCTGTGTTGTTCTAAGATGATGTCGAGCCCAACGATCTCGTAGTGGCCCTATGTCTCTGAGTCAGTACAATACCCTTAAAGGGCCGTCTACACCGCATGTTGGCGAGCGATCGAAGACGCCTTCTAACTGTCTACCCAGAGATATGGCGTATGTACGTCCCGCGCGTTTATCCGGTTGTCTTGACAGCTGTACGTGTTCTCTGCTGACGATGCCCATGTACGATGTGATTATTTTGTGCAGCTGTTGTACAACGCCCACGTGGTCTGCGAGGGAGGTTACCAACGTTGCCAGTCGCTCTGTACCTAAGCATCCGCTTTCTGGTGGTATTGCGGTGTACATCCATCCGTCGCGCAACCTGCAAATGATACGGATAACATGAAATTAGTAATTAAAATATCTAATTTATTTTTTATGGATATTTTCGATACAAAACTGAATGTTATTGACTTTCAATGTTTATAACACAAAGAAACTTAATTAATTAGTGACATTGAATTAACTTTGAGACGTACCTCTGTTTGGTGTATACCGGCGTTGATGAAGCCGACGGCTATTCCCCGTTCCGCTATGATCAGCCTGCCCATGTCATGTTTTTCTGATGTGTGGATCGTAATCAAGTCCAGAACGACCAAATGCAGTTTTATGTTGTGCCAGCACACCATTTACTCGTGCATTGTGTTGTTTTTGACGTTGCGTGGTTCAACGCGCCGCATTGATTAAATTGATCATGTTGAGCACAGGATAATACTCGAAATGTAGTCAATATTGTCGCAAACTCTCCTTTTTCTTCTCGTAATAATATGTCTCGGTTGCTACGGCTCTTACCAGGGTCTATCCTATTGTAGACTCGCTGGAGTTGTCTAGGGGGTTTCTTCGTTATTATATGTATTAATGATAACTCAACACGTATTACATTTCTTCTATATATATCTTGTTTAATTGGCATAGAAATATCCATTATATATAATCAGTGATCTATATATATACATCGTATCATTAAAAGCTTATTTAACAATCCATTTGTGTGAGCCGACTATGCGCTTACACAGTATATTTAACATCCAATCTTTCTAATCCGTCATTACTCAATATCACTATAATCTAATCACTGTTTCTGATTAGATTAACTTTTAATCACCTTCTATATGGTTCGCCGAAACTCTATGTTTCTTCTATGGCTGAACAATTTAATTATTCGACAAATCTTTATAAGTTATATTTCTTATAATGTCCATAATATCTAAGTATCATAAATACAGTTTATATGTTCTATATACTAGATTGAGATCACGACCTTTCTCGCTCCTGGAGTTAGGCTCTAGTGTGTCTGATTTATGTTAATAAAATCCATTTCTTATATACATGATTGAATCAGTGTATATATGATATAACATTCCTAAACATCTGTTATTCCTAAACATCTGTTTGTTATCTAATATTACACCATCAAACCAGTTCGTGCCTTTTTACATAACTGGACACCTGCAACCACGGCCTGTTATCTAATTACACCTCAAACCATTCGGTGCCTTTGTATTACTACTGGAACCTGCAACCACGGCCTTGATAAACTGAGATTAGGCCTAACATCTTAAGTCATTTCCCGCGCGAAGCGAGATTGATAATTTTAGGCGCGAAAATAATAGCAGACGATTATGCATAAACAAATATATATATATTACATGGTAAACATTTGGCCATATATAGAAACAGTTTAATGTATTTATATAATACATTACTATTTATATATAACAATAATAAACATTTCGTGCAAATTGGGGTTTTGCACAAGCCAGTACACAACATTTCGTGCAAATATATTGATAATAAAAAAGTTATGCGGAAATCAAAGATGCACACTTATAAGAGTTGTTAAGTGTATAGTGTTTTTGTGGTATACAAACTTTCAAAAGTGAAAGTAGGATTTCATATAACGGTCATCCACGCTCCTGAAATGACGTTTGTTTGTCATTGGAGTCAACACGAAACGCGCGATACTTTCATTTAGAGATAATTTAACTAAGATTAATCTACAAATAAATATGCACAAATGTGAGATATAACGGTAAATCTGTACGATAAATCGTGTTATTCATGATACACGTGTTGCATTACGCACGAATGTCGACCCTATATTTACATTATTTTGTTATGTCAACAAACCGCGTATACAACGCTTGTTTATTTGTTGAAATACTCAGTTTTTGAGGCAAATATTGGGGAGAAACATTTATACCATATAATAGGAAATTACATAATGCAGAGACATTTGCGTGTTCATCGATGTAGTTTCGCTTTAAGGGAACTTAGTAGATGGAATCTACGATTATTTACGAAAAGTGAATTCAAAAGTAAGGTTTTGTTTGCCATGTACACGATTGTAGTTGTGAAATACATGTATGTAGATCTTGAGATTGAAAGCTATTTCAATTCTATAAAATGTTCCCTCGATGGTGTTTTCCAAGACTCTGAGAATAATTCACACTGGACTGTGGTGTTACATTTCTATCTGCAATTACCCTACGCGATGCATGCATATTCCATGTAAGATACAGTTTACATCCGTATCGTGCTGTACAGCGTTGTAAAAAATGTCAACGCTAAATAACACTTTGCAAGAGTTCTCGAGAGTGATTTATATAAGTTGAAATAACTTGTTTCGCAATCGAGCTAAAATAAATTTGTATAAACTAACACTTTGCAACCCGATACAACAACATATGCAACCCGATACAACAACATATCTTTACTTAGATAGTTTAACACAACGAAACACTGAAATCGATTGCTATTCAACGGTTTATCCTGAAGCAAGAAGTCGAGATAGCGCAGTGGTAACGCGTTCGCTTCAATTGCGAAATGCCCGGAGTTCGAGCCTTCGTTGGAGCAGTTACGATTAGGCAAGGCATTTAGATTCCACATTGCCTCTTCTCTCCCTCGTGGTGATGGATTCCATCAGGAATGAGGTCTCGAGAGTGATTAATATAAGTTGTAAGAACTTGTTTCACAATCGAGCTAAAATAACATTGTATAAGCTAAGCAACTCAGCTTCGTTCGTACATGCGCAATGATAACGGAAATGTATGCAACTTCCGGTCTGTAACATCAACACGAGCGATATCAATAATGTCCGGTCAGTTTGCCAATTTCGTCTATAATCCCGTCATAAATAAATACACCTGATGCAGCCGAACATGTGTCAATACTCTGAACTACTGATCAATAAATACCTATACTGCTTAACAGGGTTCTTTCAATTAGTTCCTATTTAAAATTTAATAGTTGGCAACTCGCACAGGGAATTAAGTAGCAGATACAAAGGTTGCGGTTGTATTGACAGACGACATACTTTTATTCGGTCCACGTTTCACAAAACAAAAGAATAGATCATGTTGCCTTAATCTGATACGCTTACGCGATGCTATCAATATAGTTCTGAGGAACACGTGAGATCCGATAATTATCAATCTGTGACATAATTCTATAGATTTCTCTCCGTTGTATCTGCTGTAAAATATAATGCATTTTCTATATGTCTAATCATTAAGCGCATCCTAATCGATAGTTACGGCTTCATGGAAATAACGAGATTACGAAATGCATTTACTTGGAAACTGTGCGATCTTACCAAGCAAGTACGTTAAAATATGACATAATTCTGTAGTTTTCTCTCCGTTATTTTAAAATATAATGCTCTTTATATATGTTGATCATTAATTGGAAATAAAGAGATTACGAGACTCATTTACATGTACTTTAGACAGTGTACAATCTTACCAAGCAAGACGTTCAATAAACCTCATATTTACGAACGCCCAGAAATCCGAAATCGTTTTGATATACAGGACAATATTAACAAGCTGGACCAAACTGTTTCTATATTGCATTTGCGATGATCATAGTAATATAATATTTTCTTAGTGTTTCGATCGGAGAATTAGTTCAACTATGTGCCGGGTAAAAATGAATGTGTCCGGCACACATTTTGAATTTGATAGAATAATTCTAGACAAAACGCGTCAGCGGCTGGCAAAGATGTGCGACGAAGCATCGAGGTCGGGAACCCCTCTGGAGTTCACTGTTGATCGATCCGCATTAAGTTTCGGTGCCATTTTATCGTACTATCAAACCGGAGAACTACATATACCACCAGGAGTTTGTCCCGGCGCTTTTCGTCGGGAACTGGAGTTTTGGGAAGTGGAGCTTGACGCACTATACGAGTGTTGCCTGTACAGGTAATATGTTCCTGAAATAACTATTTGAACCTGACAGTTTCGACCTTTTGGCGTTCTCTGAGACTTGGTTAAATGATAAGATAGATAACTCTGATATTGCTCTTCCTAATTTCCAAACCCCAGCACGCAAGGATCGTGTATTGGTGATAG
>CM026396.1:11698232-11718232 GCA_014843695.1 Archivesica marissinica | reverse complement strand
CTGGCTGCTTAATAGAAGGGAAATGTATAATAAAACAACATACATATATTGGGAATCAGGAAACTGGATGCTTAATACAGGTTTGCTGCTTAATGGAGGCGACCGTTAACACAGGTTTGACTGTAAAACTTTACCCGTTCATGGTCGTTGTCCGCCTCCGTGTTCGAGTGGTATACCACTGTAACCTATCATCGCTGATGATCACGGGTTCGAGGCCCGCTCAGGCCGTGTTTCATTTATATGAAAAAGTTGGCAGTTTCTTATGGAGGTTGGTGCACCAAGTACTGGTTAACAGCTGGAGCCTGCCCAGGAAAGGTGTTGTTAGGTAAACTGCCCGTCGTTCAAATGGGCAATCAAGTACTGGTTAACAGCTGGAGCCTGCCCAGGAAAGGTGTTGTTAGGTAAACTGCCCGTCGTTCAAATGGGCAATCAAGTACTGGTTAACAGCTGGAGCCTGCCCAGGAAAGGTGTTGTTAGGTAAACTGCCCGTCGTTCAAATGGGCAATCAAGTACTGGTTAACAGCTGGAGCCTGCCCAGGAAAGGTGTTGTTAGGTAAACTGCCCGTCGTTCAAATGGGCAATCAAGTACTGGTTAACAGCTGGAGCCTGCCCAGGAAAGATGTTGTTAGGTAAACTGCCCGTCGTTCAAATGGGCAATCAAGTACTGGTTAACAGCTGGAGCCTGCCCAGGAAAGATGTTGTTAGGTAAACTGCCCGTCGTTCAAATGGGCAATCAAGTACTGGTTAACAGCTGGAGCCTGCCCAGGAAAGATGTTGTTAGGTAAACTGCCCGTCGTTCAAATGGGCAATCAAGTACTGGTTAACAGCTGGAGCCTGCCCAGGAAAGATGTTGTTAGGTAAACTGCCCGTCGTTCAAATGGGCAATCAAGTACTGGTTAACAGCTGGAGCCTGCCCAGGAAAGATGTTGTTAGGTAAACTGCCCGTCGTTCAAATGGGCAATCAAGTACTGGTTAACAGCTGGAGCCTGCCCAGGAAAGATGTTGTTAGGTAAACTGCCCGTCGTTCAAATGGGCAATCAAGTACTGGTTAACAGCTGGAGCCTGCCCAGGAAAGATGTTGTTAGGTAAACTGCCCGTCGTTCAAATGGGCAATCAAGTACTGGTTAACAGCTGGAGCCTGCCCAGGAAAGGTGTTGTTAGGTAAACTGTCCGTCGTTCAAATGGGCAATCGGTAGCGACGTTAAATAAACTAAAAAATATGACCGGCTCCACATAGCCAAACAAACCATAATAATGCCGCTCGGAGGATATAAATTTACCATATTGTTGCTTCAGCTGTATTTCATAGTGGTGTTCGTTATGGTGGTGCTATCTATATTTGTCTTGGCGTACAGTACGGAACCTTGCATGAGACGCGAAGTATCCAAGTGCGAGCTGCTCGAGTATATGACAAGCATCGGAGATATACACTTACCAAAGGTTCGAATACACCCGGGTTTATTTTAGTATATTATTTGAGTGCAACTTGTAATATTAAAAGAAGTGGATGGTAGGTAATATTCATAAACTGTTATGATTTGTTAAATAAAACTTCTGGAAAACCCTGCAAAAGTCGTCTATTTCACATACATGTATCATACAACATTTAATTTCCACGTTGCCTCTTCTCTCCTCCTCGTGGCGATGGATTCCATCAGGAATGAGGTCTCGAGAGTTAATAAATTTGTACAAACTAATAATCCTTCACACAAACGCGTAGACATCCAAATTTGCCTATATTTTTTCTAAAAGGATATAAATCTATACCTCTAATTGCACAGTATAGTTGTGGTATCGGTATTATACAAATTCGTACCATCGACGGTCGGCGACGGGAAGGACAGGGTATTAACAGTGGACGACATGAGAGGCAAGTGATTGACACCCGACGATTGGAGGTGGAAGTGATTGATATTGAACGACGGAAGGGGCAAGTGATTGACAGAGAACAACGGGAGGGGCAAGTGATTGACACCCGACGATTGGAGGTGGAAGTGATTGACATTGAACGGCGGGAGTGGCAAGTGATTGACAGTGAATGACTGGAGTGGCAAGTGATTGACAGTGAATGACTTGAGTGGCAAGTGATTGACAGTGAATTACGGGAGGGGCAAGTGATTGACAGTGAATGACGGGAGGGGCAAGTGATTGACAGTGAATGACGGGAGGGGCAAGTGATTGACAGTGAATGACGGGAGGGGCAAGTGATTGACAGTGAATGACGGGAGGGGCAAGTGATTGACAGTGAATGACGGAAGTGGCAAGTGATTGACAGTGAATGACGGGAGGGACAAGTGATTGACAGTGAACGATGGGAGGGGCAAGTGATTGAAAGTGAACGACGGAAGGGACAAGTGATTGACAGTGAATGACGGGAGGGGCAAGTGATTGACAGTGAACGACGGGAGTGGCAAGTGATTGACAGTGAACGAAACGACGGGAGTGGCAAGTGATTGACAATGAACGACGGGAGTGGCAAGTGATTGACAGTGAACGACTGGAGTGGCAAGTGATTGACAGTGAACGGCGGGAGGGGCAAGTGATTGACAGTGAACGAAACGACGGGAGTGGCAAGTGATTGACAGTGAACGGCGGGAGGGGCAAGTGATTGACAGTGAATGACGGGAGGGACAAGTGATTGACAGTGAAAGACTGGAGTGGCAAGTGATTGACAGTGAACGACTGGAGTGGCAAGTGATTGACAGTGAATGACGGGAGCGGCAAGTGATTGACAGTGAACGACTGGAGTGGCAAGTGATTGACAGTGAACGACGGGAGGGGCAAGTGATTGACAGTGAATGACGGGAGCGGCAAGTGATTGACAGTGAACGACGGGAGGGCAAGATTACGTGAACGCGGGGGGCAATATATAATAGTGAACGCGGAAGGGGCAACTTGGCAAGTGATTGACAATGAACGATGGAGGGGTGGTCGTTTGATTAACGGTCAAAATGGCGGAATGGCAAACGATTGGTGTTGTAAGTGATTTACGGTCGATGACGGGATGGGTATGTGATTTGCCAATGGAATATGCTAGGAGCAAGTGACTAGCCGTCGACGGCGGGATGGTCAACTAAGTGATTGAGGTTGAATGATTTCATCGATTAAGTGAGTGAGTGAGTGTTTGGTGTAACGGCGCATCAGCACATTTCAGGCTATATCACAACGGGATCATCGATTGACTGCCGACGGTGGGAAGGGCAAGCGGTGGACAGTCACAGAAGTGAACCACTCTTTTATATTTGACTATGATAATACACATGTACTAGTATATTAGTTATTTAAAGTCGGAACTGATACATTTTACCTCACCTAATTTAAAATAACTTTTTGCTGACGGATCTGTTGTCCAGTGATAGCACGCTGGACTGGTAATCCAGTCTTTCTGATGGGACTTTAAACCGAGGTCTCGTGTCGGTGATTTACACCGTTCACGTAAAAGAACCAGAGGAGACTCTGGAATGGGTCTCTTTCTGTATCATTACACTATCGTCCAAAAATATAAAACTATTATTAATCTCTTCAGGAGGCGTCGCTCATATAGGCAACCGGTAGCGACGATAAATAAACGTAAAACACTACACTAAAATAACTGTGTACAAAACCTCGCCAGAAACCACGTGAGTTGACACATAAATTATATAATTCAGTAAAACAAATGTTGAGGTTTAGTTTATACAAATTTATTTTAGCTCGATTGCGAAAGTTCTTTCAACTTATATTAATCACTCTCGAGACATCATTCCTGATGGAATCCATCACAATGAAGACGAGGCAATGTGGGATCTAAATGCCTTGCCTAAGGGCACACTCGTAAAGTAAAGTTTGTGATATAACGAGATGTTTGTAACATAACGAGATGTTTGTGACGTGCGTTCGTGCGTGTGTGCGAGTTTAAATATATATTAAATTTGCAGTATTTTAAAATTAAGCGCCTAATTTTAAGATTTCAAAAATGTGCTGTCTATTTTAAAATCGAGATAATAAGTAAATCAAGTAAAATATATACACGTTGTCTATCATTCCAGGTACGAGAGATTTTAGGTAACCCCGACTGTTCACACGGTGGCTTCTGGGGCCCACCGACGGAGAAAAATGATCTCGATGGGGGAGTGGATAACTTCGACATGTATGACTGGAGTTATTTAGAATACAGCTTGGACGATGTAAGGGATTGGATAGGCGACAATGTAGACCGTTCCATTGACCCAACACCCACTAATGATGATCCCAAAACTCGCAAAGGAGCTCCACAACCGCAAATACATGATCCAACTAATTCACCCTCAACCATGGCAATACCCTCTTCGACAACAGAAACGATATCCTCAACTACAGCCGAGCCGCCTTCTACCGACACTGAAGACCCAGGAATTTTGGAACCGCCTATCAAATCACCTGTCAACAGGGAAATCGAAATACCTTATCTAACCGTCCCTATCTTTGTAATGGATGTATTGGACGTCATAATAAATGCTTTCTTCACAATCGATTTCATCATGCGACTGATCTCCTGTCCGTCTGTGCGTCGATACTTTCTATCCATTATAAACATCCTCGACGCTTTAGCCTTGTTTGCTTGCTATGCGCTCTTAATACTTGTGACAGTTAAGAAAGAATATCACTACGCGGAGCCCTCTTGGCTGTTTCTGTTGGAATTTTCTCAAGTATTTCGTGCATTGCGACTCTTCAGAGTCGTGAAGAACGTTCGCGCTAGCCAGGTGCTGGCGTACTCCTTGACCCAGGATGTCCGAGATATGACGCTGCTTGTCATGCTTTTATTTGTTGGGATCAGCAGTTTTGCTTGTCTCTTCTATTTCGCCGAGTCTCGCGAGACGATTCCGTCAATTCCGAATGCTTGGTACTGGGCTATTATTACCATGACAACGGTTGGCTACGGCGACATCTCGCCACAGACGGGAATTGGGCGCGTGATTGCCTCGATCTGCGCAATATGCGGCGTCCTGCTGCTAGCAATTACTCTACCGATGTTCGTTAATAACTTTCTTACATTATACCAGTACTCGTGCGTTAACGACTCCATCAAGAAACGAAAGCATGATAAAAACACAGCAGACGTGGAAACAAACACGGCTAACGAAAAGGAACATGGCGAGAATGTTAAAATGGAAAAAGTGAAGACTTTCAGACAGGATTCTACCATATGTTATGTTAAACCGGCTGTTGAAGTGGACAGGATTGTCTTGAAAGATCTCGAGCAACCTCAGTAAAATCAGATTATTATTATTATTATTATATAGCCCACTCCAAAGAACGTGTTTATGAGGGCCGCAGTGAAGTAATATATAGTACATGCTAATGGATTGGATCCCAGATATATATTTTTTCAAGAGACTCCGTGGTCTAGTTGTCTAACCCGACATTGTTATAACTCGTATTTCACCGCTATCGGTTTTTTATTTTTAAGTTTATTTATCGTCGATCGCTTCCAGTTGTTCATGTGAGCGTCGTACAAGTCTACCTAACAACACCATTCCTATGCAGGCTCCAGCGGCTAACCAGTACGTGGTGCACCAACCTCCGTAAGAAACTGCCAACTTTTTCATATAAATAATAGACACGGTCTAAGAGGGACTTGAACCCGTGACCATCAGTGATGATAGGTTACAGTGATATACAAGTCAGCGACCGTAACCACTCGACCACGAAGGCGGGCTAACCGCTATCATCAGGACCGCAGGAACAAGTGATACACAGATGGAAACTAGTAGCCCATTCATTCCTTACATTTTCATTAATTATTCTTTTCAATTATAGTACACATTTTAGTCCAGATTTGCAACTTACCATGTGACGGAACAGGTAAATAGATCATCATTGGAACAGTGTAAGCTGTAAGACACGCCTTTTCTCACGATGAATGCTGCCTAACACAGCGCATGCCCGTAACTTCGAGTTTGCATGTCAGCTGCATACCATTGGGTGCGAACCCTCGTACGACAATGAATACAAATAGAGTACATACGTTTATCGAAGGAAATGCAGTAGCGATGTAATTATATACAAATGTACATTGGACTACATCATAACAGCCACCAGGTGTTTAGTGACAATTGGAAGCAATCTACAGTCAAACCTGTCTTAAGCAGCCAGTCAAGGGAATCGCAGAAAGTGGCTGCTTAATAGAGGTTAAATGTATAATAAAGTAACATATTGGGAATCTGAAAACTGGCTGCTGAATGCAGGTCAAATGTATAATAAAACAACATATTGGGAATCTGAAAACTGGCTGCTGAATGCAGGTCAAATGTATAATAAAACAACATATTGGGAATCTGGAAACTGGCTGCTTAATACAGGGTGGTTGCTTAATAGAGGTGACCACTAACACAGGTTTGACTGTACATGTATTATCGTACACACATCTGAAATAAAATATAATTATGAAAAAAGATTATGTGAATATTTGTACTAATTTCTCCAAATATAAACAACAAGAACAAATTGATAAAAATATTTTATTATTTAATATTTATTAAAAAATTATTTATAGAAAAATAAAGTGTCGTCTCAAAAACGATGTACTAGAGTGATGTGGGAGCACCTAGAAGGAAATACATGAAATGCATTATCCGAGATCTATCAGTAGGTCAATAGGATGGATAGATTCCCCTAAATTGTCTGACCTTTGTAACATGTGACCCCGTGCAAATAAATTGTTAGAAGTTATTGCACGGATACATGAACTACATAGTACATAACATATCTGGCAACAATTGGTTCAGAAAGAAAATATAAATTTTAAAGTTTTTTTTAGGCGACCTAATTTTTGATCAAACATTAATGTCCTGCCCAGGGATTTTCAATGGGGGGGGGGTAATGTCCTGTCCTGGATTTTCAATATAAGGGGGGAGGTAATGTCCTGTCCAAGGGGATATAGACGTTGTTGTGAGAAAGCTACAAACAAACACTGATATTGGATCATGAGAGCTCATTGGAAGGTTTTTCCATTATGTTGACCTTGACCTAGATGTGAAATTTTGTACTCCCGTGACCCCAATTTGAACAACATTGAGTAGAGACTATTGTAATGATGTTACTGACCAAATTTGGCAACATTGCTACTATTGGTTCAGCACAAGAAGTTATTCTAAGGTTTTCCTTAGAGTTGACCTAGTTTCTGATGACAGTGTCACTATTTGATCAAACTTGGTAGAGGTTATTGCAAGGTCGCTATAGAGCAAATTAGGAAACATTTCTACATTAGTTCATGAGAAGAATGTCTTGAATGCTATTGCCGCCTAACACTCCATTCTCACAAAGCTTTCCGGACACCATCAGATGAAGTGAGCTAATAAGAAGCTGTATAAAGCTTGCGCCGGACACTCCATTCTCACAAAGCTTTCCGGACACCAATAAGTGAGCTAATAAGAAGCTGTATAAAGCTTGCACTGGACACTCCATTCTCACAAAGCTTTCCGGACACCATCAGGTGAACTGAGCTAATAAGAAGCTGTATAAAGCTTGCGCCGAACACTCCATTCTCAAAAAGCTTTCCGGACACCAACAGGTGAACTGAGCTAATAAGAAGCTGTATAAAGCTGTATAAAATGACAATATATGGCACACACTTGCTATACTGATACAGAATACACACATAAAACAAACACAGGGTTCCACTTCTGTCGCAAATTGAAAAAACCTGGCCTGGAGGATATAAAACCATTTCTCTAATCTCACACTCAGTCAAGTTTCTGATTGGTTGAGCTGATTGTAAAACTCGGAATCCACCAATCCACTTGAGCTTGAGATCTGAGAAATGTTTTATAACCTAGGGCACTGGAGCAAAATTGAAAAAACTTGGGAGCCGACTAAGAGCGATATTGTTTTCACAGATAAATAGTTGAAACATGTGCCAAAAAAAAGAAAAAAAGTTGCGCCACATATTTTCGCGAGTTCACAAAATTTAGCGCCAGTATTTGTTTTTTTTGTCGCAATTGGCGACCGACAATGGGAACCCTGAAAAACGTACAATAATATGAACAGTGTATACAATGGTTGCGTTAAAAATGGCTGTAAAGTACTGTAATATGGGTATGTCGATAAAATGGAAATGCCTGGCCATTTTACTTCCGTGTCTTAAGGAACAAATTGTTTCCAACCGTATTTAGCTATGTATAGTGCGCACATTTCTTACTGAAATCCTCATCCATTTTATCTACTGCGCATTATACACCAGTACAGACATCAGGACATTTTTTTCCGGACCAAAATTTACCAATATTTCATGAAATTCGACCCGAACGGCCCCGCAGTCATTCTATAATTTGTTACATTCAACAAACGTTATAAACTAGCTATTAAAACCAGTTGCCGATAGTCTATATAAATAAATGAAATGAATAAGACCACAAAATTAGTATACCCAACCCATACCATAAAATAGATTTACAAAATGGCCACTGTGGCAATCACCATGGATTTCGGATTGGAAATATTTCGGCTATTTTTCATATACAGTGAAACCTGTCTTAAGCAGCCAACCAAGGGAATCACAGAAAGTGGCTGCTTAGCACAGGTGGCTGCTTAATAGAGATGAAATGTATAGTAAAACAGCATATTGGGAATCTAGAAACTGGCTGCTTAATACAGGTTGGCTGCTTAATGGAGGTGACCACTAACACACGTTTGACTGTAATACACAACATGATGCACAATGCTATGTTGCATCACAATTTATCAAGATGGACACCAGTTTGAATTTCAGATAAAAAAGCCTACTTTATGCTCCAGAGCGATAAACAGCGTTTTATTAGATAACAGAAAGACAAATATTATTTCTTAATTATAAATGTTCTAAAAGTTGGGTTATAAACGATATCATAAATGCACTAACAGTTGAGAAATGGTTCTAAATCAGACTATATATGCTCTAAAAGTTGCGAAATGGTTCTAAATCAGACTATATATGATCTAAGTGTTGAGACATGATTCTAAATCAGACTATATATGCTCTAAAAGTTGCGAAATGGTTCTAAATCAGACTATATATGATCTAAGTGTTGAGAAATGGTTCTAAATCAGACTATATATGATCTAAATGTTGCAAAATGGTTCTAAATCACACTATATATGATCTAAATGTTGAGACATGGTTCTAAATCAGACTATATATGCTCTAAAAGTTGAGATATGGCTCTAAATCAGACTACATATGCTCTAAAAGTTGAGAAATTGTTCTAAATCAGACTATATATGATCTAAAAGTTGAGAAATTGTTCTAAAACAACTATATATGCACTAAAAGTTGCAAAATGGTTCTAAATCAGACTATATATGCTCTAAAAGTTGAGAAATTGTTCTAAAACAACTATATATGCACTAAAAGTTGCAAAATGGTTCTAAATCAGACTATATATGCACTAAAAGTTGCTAAATTGTTCTAAATCAGACTATATATGCTCTAAAAGTTGCAAAATGGTTCTAAATCAGACTATATATGATCTAAATGTTGAGATATGACTCTAAATCGGTAAATGCTCTATATAATCAGCTTGCCCGCATAAAAACAATCTAAACACTGTGCTTGTTGAAAATCAAACAGCTATTCAGCCAAATGTTTTAGCTCCACTTATCTGAATAGCAAACAGCATAGAGCCTGATCAGACGGCATGCTATGTGCCGTCTGATTTGACTCTATGTTATTTGCAAAAGTGATTATTATCTGTCGCTAGCATGCAAAGGGCTAAGAGATTATGGGTGTCTTGCACTCTCACAGATACAGCAAACAACAGTACTGCCCAGCAGTTTTGAGTAATAAAATAACCACAATCATGACAAATGCATAGGCAATATATAATTTATCGCGATTATTTGATAAAATATCACAATATATCGCGATATGGGTTGCTGATATCATGACACCCCTAGTAAACAACAGTACTGCCCAGCAATGTTGAGTAATAAAATAATGCACCGGAACAAGAAATAATATAGCAATAAACAGCAGTACAAGTTGTATAGATAAATAAACAATTGTATAAAATAAACAGAATACATCAAAGTAGAACATTTATTTATTTTATTTTACAACGATTGCGAAACAAGCTATATATTAATCTCTATCGTTGGCGCGGATGAAAGCGTATATGTGGTTCTTTGTGTAGGCGGGAACAAGAGTACCCGGAGAAAACCCACCCGTTTGCTTTGGCGACTACCGTATCCCACACACTTTCCGGATCTTGGATCAAACTTGGCTTGCATTGTTGAGAAGCAAGCATTCAAACGACTGTGCTAATCGGACAGTCAAATGCATCACATTTGGAATGTTGTGAATTTAATATAAACTGTTCTATATATTTAAATAACGGTGTATATTCATATTGTAAAGCATAAACTGTTCTATGTATTCAAATAACGGTGTATATTGTAAAACATAAACTGTTCTATGTATTCAAATAACGGTGTATATCGTAAAGCATAAACTGTTCTATGTATTCAAATAACGGTGTATATTGTAAAGCATAAACTGTTCTATGTAAAATAATTACGGTACAACAAGCAGCAACATCCTGTACGTCATATTCCATGTGTTTAAAATTGTTAGGGTGTAACCCAAGGATGTCTGCCTTTCGATCCGTTTCAGACATACATGTACACAGATCTTTAATAACTTTTCTTGCATGCACAATACTTTTTAGCCTGGGATCAGGCGTCGATATATTTTGCCTGGTCAGTCAAATAAATATATTTTAGCACCGAGACCATTAATTGGGCCGAATTGAGTTTCTGATAATAATGTCATTTTGCCAGAAGCTAAAAAGTGAAAAATCGACAGACTGGAACCCAGGCTAAATACTTTTAAAAAACAAATAATATCTAACCAAAATATCTCTTTTTAAACTGTTCATAAACATTTTTATTGGTCAAAATCTATACATCTATACATAGCTTATGTTAATTGTATGTACCTTGCCGACAGTAAATAAAATTTGATTTGATGAATGTTACCGTATTTTCTAGCCTATAAGACGATCTCGTCTATAAGACAACCCCCAACGTTGGTCTTAAATCAGTGGTATTTTGCATAGACCTGCCTATAAGACGGGTTGAGAAAATGGAAACCACTCAGAAGTAAAGATCAAACCAATTGTACTGTAAAAACACTGTAAATTATGTAAAATTATTTTTAAAAATACACTGATGCACATCAATGAATTTGACAGATAGAGCTGTGAAAGTCTATGCTTTTGTTACACCCTTTCAGTTATTTCAAAGGTCATCATTTATTGAGTTGGAACAAACTGATTAAAAAAAATAATCTTAATTTAAAAAACAATACTATCACACGTTTATAAGACGGGAAGCCACTTTGAGACTAATCTAACAAAGACTAAAAATCCCGTCTTATAGACGAGTAAATATGGTAGTTAATTTCTAGTATTATTTTTTAAATTTATTTTAGACCTTGGCCTTAGAAAAGGAAACTTAGGTCGAATGAAAAACCTAAACACACACTTTTAAATAATTTAAACATTGATTCTTCAGATCCAACACGTAATGGATATAAGCCGATCAGATATACATGTATACATAAGCCGATCAGATATACATGTATACATAAGCCGATCAGATATACATGTATACATAAGCCGATCAGATATACATAAGCCGATCAGATATACATGTATACATAAGCCGATCAGATATACATGTATACATAAGCCGATCAGATATACATGTATACATAAGCCGATCAGATATACATGTATACATAAGCCGATCAGATATACATGTATACATAAGCCGATCAGATATACATGTATACATAAGCCGATCAGATATACATGTATACATAAGCCGATCAGATATACATGTATACATAAGCCGATCAGATATACATGTATACATAAGCCGATCAGATATACATGTATACATAAGCCGATCAGATATACATGTATACATAAGCCGATCAGATATACATGTATACATAAGCCGATCAGATATACATGTATACATAAGCACATGTAACTTGCTTTCTACAAATCCACCAAATATGTATGAAATATTTAATTTGGATTCTACCAATCCGACAATGAAACGATCAGATATGTATAAGATATTCAACTTCGGTTTCTACCGACGAAATAATTATCAGCCAATAAGATATGTATCAGATATTTAACTTGGGTGTCTACTGACGAAATGATTATCAGCTAATAAGATATGTATCAGATAATTAACTTGGGTGTCTACTGACAAAATAATTATCAGCCAATAAGATATGTATCAGATATTTAACTTGGGTGTCTACTGACAAAATAATTATCAGCCAATAAGATTTGTATCAGATATTTAACTTGGGTGTCTACTGACAAAATAATTATCAGCCAATAAGATATGTATCAGATATTCAACTTCGGTTTCTACCGACGAAATAATTATCAGCCAATAAGATATGTATCAGATATTTAACTTGGGTGTCTACTGACAAAATAATTATCAGCCAATAAGATTTGTATCAGATATTTAACTTGGGTGTCTACTGACAAAATAATTATCAGCCAATAAGATATGTATCAGATATTTAACTTGGGTGTCTACTGACAAATAATTATCAGCCAATAAGATTTGTATCAGATATTTAACTTGGTGTCTACTGACAAAATATGATCAGCCAATAAGATATGTAAGATATTTAACTTGGGTGTCTACTGACGAAACGAGTATCAGCCAATAAGATATGTATCAGATATTTAACTTGGGTGTCTACTGACGAAACGAGTATCAGCCAATAAGATATGTATCAGATATTTAACTTGGGTGTCTACTGACGAAACGAGTATCAGCCAATAAGATATGTATCAGATATTTAACTTGGGTGTCTACTGACGAAATGATTATCAGCCAATAAGATATGTATCAGATATTTAACTTGGGTGTCTACTGACGAAACGAGTATCAGCCAATAAGATATGTATCAGATAATTAACTTGGGTGTCTACTGACGAAACGAGTATCAGCCAATAAGATATGTATCAGATATTTAACTTGGGTGTCTACTGACGAAACGAGTATCAGCCAATAAGATATGTATCAGATATTTAACTTGGGTGTCTACTGACGAAACGAGTATCAGCCAATAAGATATGTATCAGATATTTAACTTGGGTGTCTACTGACGAAACGAGTATCAGCCAATAAGATATGTATCAGATATTTAACTTGGGTGTCTACTGACGAAACGAGTATCAGCCAATAAGATATGTATCAGATATTTAACTTGGGTGTCTACTGACGAAACGAGTATCAGCCAATAAGATTTGTATCAGATATTTAACTTGGGTGTCTACTGACGAAACGAGTATCAGCTAATCAGGAAATCTTCCACGTTACACGTCTGTGACCTGGCCGCCTTCTTGTGGCAGCCGATCTGAACAAGTTTGAGATTATTGCGAGTGAAGAGTAGTTTATACACGTGCTCCCAGTTGACCTCCTCATGCTTCTTCTTCGTCTTTGCGGCCTCGAATAACGTTGGCAACACCTCTCGGGATTTTTCTACGCTGTAATGATAGAAATGTAATTTTACAATTTATTGTCTCAGAAACTGTATTGTTGCTATACAACTTTATTTTAGCTCGATTGCGAAACAAGTTATTACAACTTATATTAATCACTCTTGAGACCTCATTCCTGATGGAATCCATCGCCACGAGGAAGAGAGAAGAGGCAATGTGGAATTTAAATGCCTTGCCTAAGGGCACAATCGTAACGGCTCCAGCGGGGTTCGAACTCCGAACCTTTTGCACCTGATTGATTAAGAGTGATTAATATAAGTTGTAAGAACTTGTTACGCAATCGAGATAAAATAATTATATAACAGCGAGATACCAATTTTCTCCCTAATAAATTGACTGATCCTTCATGAAATGAACAATACTATCTGCTCTAGTAAATTTAATTTATTTAAAAACTGGGAAAAAATATTATATGTTCAAACAATAATCACTTACACATGATCAAGATTCCATAAACCAAACAACTGCCTGTAGCCTCTAGAGGCGTAGGGATTTATTGTGTGAAAGTTGGCACATCGATCACTATCGAATGGCCCCTCGCACTGGAACCAGCCCTTCTTGTCACAGTAACGCTCCGTGGGTTTGGCGGTCCTGTCGAAGTAGCCGCCATGAAAGTCATTCTTCTTCAGGCGACTATTTAGTTGATCTATCACATCTATCAGTACCTCCTTGGTCTCACCAGTTCCACTACTTTCCTTCACTATCTGTTCTTTGGCCTGAAACAACATGCTCTTTAGCTTAATATCTTGTCATTGGTTTAATATGGATACACAAATTGAATATTCCAAAAGTATGAACTTGCCCTAATTTGACCTACCTTTCAACCTTCTCCACAAGTTCATTAGTCTGAACTATATCATGTTCTTTGGATTAATAGCATGGACCTTTCATGGAGTTTGGTACAATATCATGGACCTTTCATGGAGTTTGGTATAATATCATGGTATGTCGTTTAAAATGACTGAAAATTCTGAAGATATTAACTCATTCAACACCAAGTAACTGATATGGACTTGTGCATATTTTCAGACCAATAAATTAATAAGAAAATTCCATTTGGACAAGTTTATTTATCAAAATGGGTAATTTTTGTCTAAAATAGTAATATTACTGGCAAAAAGTGCAGATCCTGATGAGCCGGCTCATCTGGATATACATTTTTTGTAAGCCTATTATTGTGGTGTTGAAAGGGTTAACATAAATATCTGCAACCAAACAAGCAAAATTAAATCCATCACAAAAATCCTCATATTTCGTCCGGAACTCATTTTAATTCGCTATGGCATGTGGGCTGTAGCATGCGGGCTGTAGCATGTGGGCTGTAGCATGCGGGCTGTAGCATGCGGGCAAGTGAAATTTTCAGCCCCTGCTGGTTGTTATAGATCGTACAAATATACAATAAGAAATCCATTCAAAGGTAAGTACTGTGATTCATTACAACACATGTACTGCAGGGTTCACTCTGTCTGAATGTTTGTCTGCCAATTGAAAAACACTGGAGCCAATTATAAAAACTTGGAGCCAACAAAGAGCAATATAGTTCACAAATAAATATTTGAAGCCATGTATTTGACAAAACATGTGCCAAAAAAAAAAAGTTGTGCCAAATATTTGCGCCAATTCACAAAATTTAGTGCCAATATTTGTTTTTTGTCACAATTGGCGACCGACAGCGGGAACCCTAGTACTGTAAACCAGTACGAACACAAGAAATATCAAAGTACATGTAGGTGATGAATGCCCCGAAGTGTGACCTTGACCGTGAAGCTAGAGATGTAGGTCATGTGTACAATACATCACCTCTATATAGCTAACACATTAGTTTTAAAATTCCTCCATAGCCGAAGAAGTCACAGCCCGGACGGGAAATATTGACTCGGACGGACAAACACATTCTAGAGGGCGATGTGGGCGAAATAGTCGCCCTAGGGACCCTGACTCCGCCTTCTGGGGGCCCCACTTCTCCCTATAAAAAAAAATGTTGTCTAGTAAGATACACTGGCCCATTATAAAGCACTCCTTCTATTCAAATGTTGTATTTAATGGTTGTACTGTGCATTTTAACCCTATTTTGGAGAAGTATATTAAAGAACACCATTTAAGGAAGCGATCACGCGCTTTCTCACTCCTCCCAAACATTATGACATAGAATGAACCCTGAAGGAAGCAATCGCGCGCTGTCACCCTCCTCCCAAACATTATGACATAGAATGATCCTCCCTGAAGGAAGCGATCGCGTGCTGTCACCCTCCTCCCAAACATTATGACATAGAATGATCCTCCCTGAAGGAAGCGATCGCGTGCTGTCACCCTCCTCCCAAACATTATGACATAGAATGATCCTCCCTGAAGGAAGCAATCGTGCGCTGTCACCCTCCTCCCAAACATTATGACATAGAATGATCCTCCCTGAAGGAAGCGATCGCGTGCTGTCACCCTCCTCCCAAACATTATGACATAGAATGATCCCTGGGCAAATTTGTCCGAGTGCAAAAAAAGAAGATCCGCACATACGGTATTGAAGTAGCTTCTGATTCTTGTCTGAGCGCTGTGCCGCATTACTTCCTGCTTTGTCTTGTACTTCTTGTTTAAACCTGCAACAATGGTAGTAAATGGTCAGGCAGTTTCATCGCTCACTGATGTACGTTCGAATCCCACTGGGGGTGTCGAACTCTTTTGTGTGAGAAAGCTATACAGCTGACTTGCAGAAGGTTAGAGGTTCTACCCAAGTGCTCCAAGGAGCATCCAGTGTCAGTCCTCCAGCATTAATAGCTGGAGAGTCGCCATATAACCTCAGCTGTTGGCATGACTTTAAACCTTGTTCGAACCGAGTTTGAACCCCGCTGGAGCCATTACGATTGTGCCTGTAGGCATTTAATTTCCACGTTGCCTCTTCTATCTACCTCGTGGCGATGGATTCCATCAGGAATGAGGTCTCGACAGTGACTATAATAAGTTATAAGAACTTGTTTCGCAATCGAGCTAAAATAAATTTGTATAAACTAAACCTTGACGGTTTTCAAGTCACATGCCACATTCCATAAATAAGGTTTAATTTTATTACAATGCGTTTGGAATATTTAATTGGCCATATTCATTGAAAATTGTTGACAGTGGCAATGCTGGCTTGCCGTTGCCATCTGAAAAGTGAGCTCTATGTCTCGCAATCCACAAAAGTGAACCGATTAGCTGTCCGATTAGCGCAGTGGTTAGCATGCTCGCTTCTCACAATGCAACCCGGGTTAGATTCTCGGACCAGGAAGTATGTGAGATGGTACGGTGGTCGCCAGATCGAACAGGTGGGTTTTCTCCGGATACTCTGGTTTCCTACCACACGAATGACTGCATATACGCTTTCATCCGCGCCAACAAGAGTGATTAATATAAGTTGTTAAAGCTTGCTTCACAATTGTTGTAAAATAAATAAAGTTTAAATTAAAAGTGAACAAGACAATTATTGCACAAACCAAAGTAAAGGCATTACCTTCAAACCAGTCTTCATTCTCATATCTATACTCGGAGTCCGGGTCGGTCTGCAGGAGTTCCAGGTACTGAGAGATTAAGTGAACCTTCTCTCGGGAACCTTCCCCCGTTAACATATCTCGTATCTGCTCGGCTATTTCATCCTTGCGTGAGGCGTTGTATAATTTACTCAAAGCATCATGAATCAGGGCACCAGCTGAAACAGAAAAGGGGAACCAGGATTGAGTCACAGGAAGATAATTCACTCAAAGCATCATGAATCAGAGCACCAGCTGAAACAGAAAAGGGGAACCAGGATTGAGTCACAGGGAGATAATTCACTCAAAGTATCATAAAGCAGGGCATCAGCTGAAACGGGGTACCGTGAATGAGCTTGATGGTGGAATAGAGTGTGGAATTTGGAGACATTAAATTTTCAACAGTCAAGTCTCTTCCAAGATTTCCTTCCAGTCTGTCCTATTGCAGCAATATACAATCTGCCCCGCGTATATATTCCTGTACAAGATCCAGTCATACAGAGGATCACACGCCATTACAGTAAAACCTGTGTTAAGCAGCCAGCCAAGTAAAATCACTGAAAGTGGCTGTTTAGCACAGGTGGCTGCTTAATAGAGGTCAAGTGTATAACAAAATAAGATAGTGGGCATCTGAAAACTGGCTGCTTAACGCAGGTTAGCTGCATAACCCTTTCCCTCATAGAAGCACATCTTGACGCCATTACCAATACGACATACATTGATAATGTAGTAGTCAAACCAATCTTCATACTTAAGGCCAGCATCTCATGTAGTCCCAGTAATATATGTGGAGGTGGGATAGATATGGTGACTACTTGTCCACTGCATGATAGCTAAATGGCTGTCGTTTGTATGGAGATATAATACTATATTAACCTAAATCTCTATGAAGGAATGGGTTAATAGAGGTGACCACTAACACAGGTTTGACTGTATATACAGTAAGAACAGGACTGAGTCACAATGAGATAATGTATAATTTACTTAAAGCATTGTGAAGCTGGGCATCAGCTAAACATGAGAACCATGAATAAGTTACAGAGGGACAATTAATAATCGACTCAAATCATGAATCGGGGCACCGGTTGAAGGGGGGGTGACCGTGACTGGGCTACACTGACACCAACTGAAGGAGGGGGACCAGTCTCCAAAAAAGTATTTTGAGACGAACGAAAGACAACCAAACTTGCGCAGCATGTGCTGGTTGCGGGTTCATCCTGGAATGTACCGTGATATCACACGATTGTTTATATATTCAGGGTGAACACTGTATTCAGCATGTTATAATATTGGATCATTTTGCTTTTGAACGGAAAGCGAAAATTAACACCAACCAATAATCCAGGTAATATGTACCTCGCGAAACTAATCAACACAGCGATTTGTTTTCCCACTGTCGCACTGTCGAGAGGAAAGGAATGAAAGACGACCAAACTCGCACAGCATGCGAAGGTTACGGGCACCGTCTGGCATGTACCGTGGTCAATACGAAAGTGGGAACACTTAACATACCTCCACCCCTAGTCCAAATATTTAGACTTGAAAAATGTGATATTTTACTATCCAGGCATTTTTCAAAGTCTAAACACTAAACCTCAATTACGCGTAGCATATTTTATATTCTAAAAAGTTGTTTTTATAAATTAAAATTGTTAACAAGATGAACACACATACCGTTGTTTTATTTCTGCACAGTCTATAACGTCTCTTGACACAATATTATACATGAAATCAATGTTTAAATTTCATGGCAGAGTTTCGCCATTCCAAATCGGCCATTTTGAATATTTGATTATTGCGAAAAACAAAAATAGAACTCGAAATAGACGAAAATGTTTATCTCCGTGCCATTACGGTGAACCAAATAAGATTTCGTTTAATAGCCAATTGTTCATACGCATGAAATGTACTAAATAATAAATAAATCATTCGGATTTCTTTTGTGAAGACTGCGCAGAAAAAATGGGAGAATTTCACCTGTCGACTTCAAACAGCTAAATGACATGCACAACGGTAATACAATATATTTTTAACGTTCTTAATATCTATATTTAGGATTATTCTTAACACCAATGCACACATTTATAACCTTTCATGTCCGAAAAGCTTCAAACTATTGGTCAGAAATCCTGCCATCGGATCAGGACGGAAAGTGCTATGCGAAAATGAGCTTAACGATAAGACCTCGAAATAACAGAACATTTTTATTTATGTAGAGGTCTTATTTATAGGACTACCTCCACCCCATGCTTCTCCCTTCCTGAGGAACACGAAGACCGTCTGTGCAGGCAGTTTCTTGAAGAAAATGTCACTGTCAATCAAGGTTCCATCATCTTCCAAGACAACGGTCACATTATTTTCATCAATCTGGTAAAATATATCAAGGATATATATGTTTATTTCAGTTTATTGTATGTCAACAAAGGAATAACCGAGGGTAACTGTCTCGAGTGACCTCAGCCACATGAAAAACGTTTCAAATCACTATGCATATTGCGGCTAAAAATCACTATGTCCACTAAACACACATGAACTTGTTTATTCATTTTTAAGAATTACTTGTAAATATGGAAAATTTTAATTTTGAGAAACGCCTACCAATGCAGAGTGACGCAATCACTATTGTGTGGCGTCTTGTGGTCCAGTGGTAGAGCATAGGATTTGGAATTGAATGGTCCCGGGTTCGATACTCAGTCAGGCCACGTATGTAGTGCCTCACACACATTGCTTAGTACTGGTTTAACCACGTGTGAGGCATCCGTGGTCCTGTGGTAGAGTGTCGGATTTGTAATCGATCGGTCCCGGGTTCGATACTCGGTCAGGCCACATATGTAGTGTCATTCACACACATTGCTTAGTAATGGTTAACCACTTAGGTCGGCTACGCTTGCCCAGGAAAACATGTCTATGTCCCCGCAAGCGGTTTGACATTAATGGAACATACATACATCCAATTAGGTCG
>CM026396.1:11664125-11697232 GCA_014843695.1 Archivesica marissinica | reverse complement strand
TCATTCTAGGTCAGAATGTTTGGGAGAAGTGAGAAACGCAAGACTGCGTCTTTAAATGGTGCTATTTAATATAATTCAACAGAGTTAAAATACACAATATCACCATTGCATAGAACATATGAATAGAAGCAGTGCTTTATAATTCGACAGTGTATCTTACTGAACAAAATTTTGTACGAAAATTAAAAAATTCTTTTTAGGGAGAAGTGCCCCCCCCGGGGGCGAAGTCAGGGTCCCTAGGACGACTATTTTGCCCAAGTCACCCTCTAGAATGAGCCATGATACATGTACAGTATTTACCGCCCGATTTGGAATTTAACTCTTCATTGATGCCACACAGTGTTTGTTTCATGTAGCACATTATGCATGGGTCACCATAGCGACAGACGTCTGTTTGACATCTGCAATACATGTGTTCACATGACTCATTCTTAGCAGCCGGGATTGTGTCCTCTGTAAAATAAACAGAGAACATCCTACAGCGCCCTACCAGCATTCTCAGCAGTCGGGTATGTGTCCTCTGTAAAATAAACAGAGAACATCCTACAGCGCCCTACTAGCATTCTCAGCAGTCGGGTATGTGTCCTCTGTAAAATATACAGAGAACATCCTACAGTGCCCTACCAGCATTTCAAATGGGCAGGCATGAACTGTTAATGATGAAACGGATACCGACATGAAAGCAATCGTCGAACAGAAACCGTGGTCATGAACTGTTAATGATGAAATGGATACCGACATGAAAGCAATCGTCGAACAGAAACCGTGGTCATGAACTGTTAATGATGAGATGGATACCGACATGAAAGCGATCGTCGAACATAAATCGTGGTCATGAACTGTTAATGATGAGATGGATACCGACATGAAAGCAATCGTCGAACAGAAATCGTGGTCATGAACTGTTAATGATGAAATGGATACCGACATGAAAGCGATCGTCGAACAGAAACCGTGGTCATGAACTGTTAATGATGAAATGGATACCGACATGAAAGCGATCGTCGAACAGAAACCGTGGTCATGAACTGTTAATGATGAAATGGATACCGACATGAAAGCAGTCGTCGAACAGAAACCGTGGTCATGAACTGTTAATGATGAAATGGATACCGACATGAAAGCAATCGTCGAACAGAAACCGTGGTCATGAACTGTTAATGATGAAATGGATACCGACATGAAAGCAGTCGTCGAACAGAAACCGTGGTCATGAACTGTTAATGATGAAATGGATACCGACATGAAAGCAGTCGTCGAACAGAAACCGTGGTCATGAACTGTTAATGATGAAATGGATACCGACATGAAAGCAGTCGTCGAACAGAAACCGTGGTCATGAACTGTTAATGATGAAATGGATACCGACATGAAAGCAATCGTCGAACAGAAACCGTGGTCATGAACTGTTAATGATGAAATGGATACCGACATGAAAGCAGTCGTCGAACATGATTGCTTCGAAACCGTGATCATGGTCGTGGTATTACTATTGAATGTGAATAAATAAACAGCGACAGTCTAAACAACAGATTATAACTGGTAATTTCAGTGATATATTTATGTATAAATGTAAAATCACCCACTATTTCAGAGGCGGTGGTCACCAATGGACCCGTTTGGAAAACCTGGATTGAACACTGACATGAAAATTGTATTGTATCACTCCCCCCCCCCCCCCCTAAACCCACTCTGTATATATTTTTTATTATTTCCACAAAGTTTCATCAAAATCCATCAACAACATTTTGAGTTATCCTTTTATCATGCATGCACATGGATAACAAAAAAAACCAAAAAACAATACCCCACCGACCATTCCTAATGATGGCAGTCAAAAATCCAACAATGTCTCTTCTCAAGATCGAGTTCCTTAAGCCATTCAACATCAAGTATGTGCTTGGTGGATTGGTCCATGATATTCTTAGACCAATAAAATAATAAGAAAATTACATTTGGACAAGTTCATTTATCAAAATGGGTAATTTTTGTCTAAAAATAGTAATATTACTGGCAAAAAGTGCACACCCTGACGAGACGGCTCGCCATGAGCCGGTTCATCTGGATCTAAACTTTTCTGAAGCCTATTTAGAGGTCTGTGGTGCTGAAAGGGTTAATAACTTACCCAAGGGACAATTCTGATGTAACATTGTCTTGTTGAAGCACATGTGCCGTATTGTGTCCAGAGATGATGTCACGTAAGAGTTAAGTGATCGTGGCGGGCATGGCACACATATATCAGCTTCTCCATCTACGCTGCAGAACACAACCTGGTGATCTAAAATATCATATACATGTAGTACATGTACCCTATAGAACACGACCTGGTGATCTAAAATATCATATACATGTAGTGTACCCTATAGAACACAACCTGGTGATCTAAAATATCATATACATGTAGTACCCTATAGAACACGACCTGGTGATCTAAAATATCATATACATGTAGTACCCTATAGAACACAACCTGGTGATCTAAAATATCATATACATGTAGTACATGTACCCTATAGAACACGACCTGGTGATCTAAAATACCATATACATGTAGTACATGTACCCTATAGAACATGACAACCTGGTGATCTAAAATATCATATACATGTGTACCCTATAGAACAGCAACCTGGTGATCTAAAATATCATATACATGTGTACCCTATAGAACACAACCTGGTGATCTAAAATATCATATACATGTAGTACATGTACCCTATAGAACACAACCTGGTGATCTAAAATATCATATACATGTAGTACATGTACCCTATAGAACACGACCTGGTGATCTAAAATATCATATACATGTACCCTATAGAACACGACCTGGTGATCTAAAATATCATATACATGTACCCTATAGAACATGACCTGGTGATCTAAAATATCATATACATGTAGTACATGTACCCTATAGAACATGACAACCTGGTGATCTATAATATCATATACATGTAACAGTACCCTATAGAACAGACAACCTGGTGATCTAAAATATCATATACATGTAGTACATGTACCCTATAGAACACAACCTGGTGATCTAAAATATCATATACATGTGTTACCCTATAGAACACAACCTGGTGATCTAAAATATCATATACATGTAGTACATGTACCCTATAGACACAACCTGGTGATCTAAAATATCATATACATGTACCCTATAGAACACGACCTGGTGATCTAAAATATCATATACATGTACCCTATAGAACACGACCTGGTGATCTAAAATATCATATACATGTGTACCCTATAGAACACGACCTGGTGATCTAAAATATCATATACATGTAGTACATGTACCTTATAGAACACAACCTGGTGATCTAAAATATCATATACATGTAGTACATGTACCCTATAGAACACGACCTGGTGATCTAAAATATCATATACATGTGTACCCTATAGAACACGACCTGGTGATCTAAAATATCATATACATGTAGTACCCTATAGAACACAACCTGGTGATCTAAAATATCATATACATGTAGTACATGTACCCTATAGAACACGACCTGGTGATCTAAAATATCATATACATGTGTACCCTATAGAACACGACCTGGTGATCTAAAATATCATATACATGTAGTACATGTACCTTATAGAACACAACCTGGTGATCTAAAATATCATATACATGTAGTACATGTACCCTATAGAACACGACCTGGTGATCTAAAATATCATATACATGTAGTACATGTACCCTATAGAACACAACCTGGTGATCTAAAATATCATATACATGTGTACCCTATAGAACACAACCTGGTGATCTAAAATATCATATACATGTAGTACATGTACCCTATAGAACACAACCTGGTGATCTAAAATATCATATACATGTATGTCCCTATAGAACACGACCTGGTGATCTAAAATATCATATACATGTAGTACATGTACCTTATAGAACACAACCTGGTGATCTAAAATATCATATACATGTGTACCCTATAGAACACGACCTGGTGATCTAAAATATCATATACATGTTTGTGGTGTTTTTTAGTACATGTACCCTATAGAACACAACCTGGTGATCTAAAATATCATATACATGTAGTACAGTACCCTATAGAACACAACCTGGTGATCTAAAATCATATACATGTAGTACATGTACCCTATAGAACACGACCTGGTGATCTAAAATATCATATACATGTGTACCTATAGAACACGACCTGGTGATCTAAAATATCATATACATGTACCTATAGAACACTGGTGATCTAAAATACATATAAGTACATGTACCCTATAGAACACAACCTGGTGATCTAAAATATCATATACATGTGTACCCTATAGAACACGACCTGGTGATCTAAAATATCATATACATGTGTACCCTATAGAACACAACCTGGTGATCTAAAATATCATATACATGTAGTACATGTACCCTATAGAACATGACAACCTGGTGATCTAAAATATCATATACATGTACCCTATAGAACACGACCTGGTGATCTAAAATATCATATACATGTACCTTATAGAACACGACCTGGTGATCTAAAATATCATATACATGTAGTACATGTACCCTATAGAACATGACCAGGTGATCTAAAATATCATATACATGTGTACCCTATAGAACACGACCTGGTGATCTAAAATATCATATACATGTAGTACATGTACCCTATAGAACACAACCTGGTGATCTAAAATATCATATACATGTACCCTATAGAACACGACCTGGTGATCTAAAATATCATATACATGTGTACCTTATAGAACACAACCTGGTGATCTAAAATATCATATACATGTATTGACCTATAGAACACGACCTGGTGATCTAAAATATCATATACATGTACCCTATAGAACACAACCTGGTGATCTAAAATATCATATACATGTAGTACCCTATAGAACACGACCTGGTGATCTAAAATATCATATACATGTAGTACATGTACCCTATAGAACACAACCTGGTGATCTAAAATATCATATACATGTACCCTATAGAACACGACCTGGTGATCTAAAATATCATATACATGTAGTACATGTACCCTATAGAACACGACCTGGTGATCTAAAATATCATATACATGTACCCTATAGAACACGACCTGGTGATCTAAAATATCATATACATGTACCCTATAGAACACAACCTGGTGATCTAAAATATCATATACATGTGTACTTGTGGTGTTTTTACATGTACCCTATAGAACACAACCTGGTGATCTAAAATACCATATACATGTAGTACATGTACCCTATAGAACACAACCTGGTGATCTAAAATATCATATACATGTACCCTATAGAACACGACCTGGTGATATAAAATACCATATACATGTAGTACATGTACCCTATAGAACACAACCTGGTGATCTAAAATATCATATACATGTACCTTATAGAACACAACCTGGTGATCTAAAATATCATATACATGTACCCTATAGAACACAACCTGGTGATCTAAAATACCATATACATGTAGTACATGTACCCTATAGAACACAACCTGGTGATCTAAAATATCATATACATGTACCCTATAGAACACGACCTGGTGATATAAAATACCATATACATGTAGTACATGTACCCTATAGAACACAACCTGGTGATCTAAAATATCATATACATGTACCTTATAGAACACAACCTGGTGATCTAAAATATCATATACATGTACCCTATAGAACACAACCTGGTGATCTAAAATACCATATACATGTAGTACATGTACCCTATAGAACACAACCTGGTGATCTAAAATATCATATACATGTACCCTATAGAACACGACCTGGTGATCTAAAATATCATATACATGTACCCTATAGAACATGACCTGGTGATCTAAAATATCATATACATGTACCCTATAGAACACAACCAGGTGATCTAAAATATCATATACATGTGTACCCTATAGAACACGACCTGGTGATCTAAAATATCATATACATGTACCCTATAGAACACGACCAGGCACGATTATACACGATCATTTCCCAATATACACGAATGCTCCTGTAGCCTCATTTACATTGCAAACATCTAATTTCCCATTTCTGTGTTATATCGAAGAGATGGCGGATTTTAGCTATTACGTTTAGGTGGTAAATGGTCGATTCGCCGTAATTGAAGTACGGACGACTTAAATCTCGAGTAAATATGTCAAATCAGACACACAGTGTACTTTTTAAAACTATTTATCGTACCGTTGACCCGTAAACAATGGCGGCCAATTATAAAGTTTTATCAACATTGCAGTGCCTCGCTTTCGATTCAAGTAAGTCACATGCTAATAGGCCTATTAATACTAATAGGATTAATGATAATCAATAATTACATGGAAAACCTGTCGAGTTTCCCCAGACTTTGATTATCAGAAACTCAAAACGGCACAATTAATGGTCTCGGTGGTAAAATATATTTATTTGACTGACCAGGCAAAATATATCGATGCCTGTTCCCAGGCTAGTAACTGTAAGAAGATACATAAATCCACATTACCTCATCTCTCTCCGTCATGGCGTTGAATTCTATCAGGAAAGAGGTCTCGAGAGTAATTAGTGAAAGAATGCAGGAACCTGATTGGGCAAGAGAGCTAAAATAAACAGGTATAAACTAGTATTTTATAGCAGTGAACTTACCGCTGCTACACTTGAATTCTGGAATACAACACACCGTATTGCCATTCAATGTATGCGGTATCTGGTACAGGGGACACTCTGCAAATGCCCCAACCACACAACCTAGAACACATACTCTGAAAGACCAAATATAGTTAAAGTTATTGTTGTGTAAGTATATACTACAGTCAAACACCAGTGTTAAACAACGAGCCAAGAGAATCACAGAAAGTGGCTTCTTAGACCTTAGCACAGGTGGCTGCTTAATAGATGGGAGAGGTCAACCTGTAAAGCTTTCTGTTCAATTCCTTATTTCAATTGTTGTAAATAACCATATACATGATAGAAAATAAATAGAGTGGTGGAACCCATGCTCGGCGTATTTTTTCCATTTACATCCGTATTTAAAATATTTAAATAGTTTTAACCTATTTTCGCTGACAGAGGTGAGGCATGGTTCAATAGCATTCCGTTGAACCTACCGGTAGCCTAATACAACTGTCACCTGATTGGTTCAGTAGCCGAATATAAACAGACAAATTGTTGGGAGAATTTTTTTTACACCGAAATAATGCAGTTTATGAGCATTTCAGGTAGCTATCCGGATTGGGGGAAAAATGTACAAATAACCAGAAAAAAGTTTCTTATGAGTTGTAATATTGTTAGTTATTGATGTTACTAAGTCAAAATAATATATTCAACATTTACCCATGCATAAATAAAAAATTTCATGTACGCCGTGCATAGGTGCCCTAAAGTATCTAGTTCCCCATGGAAACAAGTACCATTGCGATAGCTGTATTGAGGCGCATGGTTACGTAATGAAGCTAACATTTTCAACAACAATTTTATGAAAGTTGTGTTCACGACTTAAGAAAAATAATAATATACGGAAAGTGCATTTAACTTTTTTTATAGGCCATGATATGCATGATTTACGCCGAGCATAGGTTCCACCACTCTATGTAAGCAACAGTTCTTTTTTTAACAAAACAATATAACTAAGGAAGACTTACTTTAATAACAGGCTTAATTTATCATTTTCACTCAAAATTCATTTGTTGGACAGCATTTTGTCTATATACTGTATCTAAAACACTAACATTTAGACAAACACACAGGGCATAAGAATTACTCTGACCGAGTGCAGAACCATAAATGGACCCATCCATCGAACACATCACACGGTGCCTAACAGAGAATAACTAGGTTTACACAACCATGTATATCAGTTGGAGAACCTCTGTGACAACACATGGACCTGAAGGCGAAAACCGGTGAAAATCGATATTATTCATAATGACCCCTTGTGTGTAATAACGGACAGAACTCATAAACACGGAGCATTGAGACTATAATGACATTTTTATTCGTAAATATATTGGCGTGGCAGACGATGAATATGTCATTTTGGAGAAAAAATGCTAATTTCTTTAAAAAATGCTATTTATATGGCAACATAAAATGGATATAGTGAAAACTGGGGTAGGTTTAAAGTTTTCACCGCTTATTTAATTTTACCTGTCTGATCTCTATGATCGGTTAGAAATATATTCGAAGTGCACAAGGTATGTTTATTTATAATTCCGGTAACTGGAGCGTGAAATATTGCGTGATCTCTCGCGACTTGCTATTCCCACAGTTAGGCAAAAACCTGTTCTGGGCGAAAACTCTTCACGTCGGGATATGTAGCGTCATTGGACAAAGGCACCTCACACACATCGCTTAGTACTGGTTAACCACTTAGGTCGGATAAGCTTGCTCAGAAAAACATTTCTACGTCTCCGTAAGGGGTTTCACGTTAATGGAACATATCCTGGCGTGACGAGTTTTCGTGAAAATGATAAATTAAGCCTATTATTAAAGTAAGTGTTCCTTATTTATATTGTTTTGTTAAAAAAAACTGTTTCTTAGATACTAATGCTCGCGCTGTAGGCAATTTCCAGTTAGGCGAAAACATGTGACGTCATTCCGGATTACTGAGAATGAGGTACCGCTATTTTGTCAACTTTTCTCAATAAGTAAACAATCGGTTTTCTTCGAGATTTTGGGGAATGAACGGTAAAATATTGTTTATTTGGTGACATAAAATTGTTTGCAGTGTATGACAATTCTAAACCTATAGGAGTCCGTTATGTACTACGTCGTCGAAAACCAGTAACACCGGGATACATACATATCCTCTAGTGTCCTCAAATCGTGATACCTTCGTTTTCGTTACCCCATAAGTATTTACAATACTGCGCGCGATCGGTGTTTTCTGACGTCACCAATCAGGAATAGATAGTCATTTTCCATATTTGGCAACAACAATGCGCCGTATAATCCTTGTAGGCATAAGTAATCGGTTATTTTCCTTGCATTGGTATAAAACATGCTATCTTTCATAATGCAATATTGCATCACCATTTGTCTATTTGATTTACTGCAAAATATTGACCATTTCCAGTTTTGTTTTGCGTGGTCTGATTTGTTTACCTACCTGTCATTTAATGTGAAGGTCAATATAGACTGGGTTACAAGTAGTATAAGGGGAGTTCGTTTTGGAGACATCTCTTATATTGTTTTGAGTTCCATACAGTGTTACTGTCATCGTCAACTAAGCGATGTGTCCTGTAGTGTAGTGTACTTAAAAGAATAGTTTTTAATTTTGTTTTAGGTTTATGGCAGTCCACCACCTACAAAGCGAAAGTACAGGCAATATTCATCAACAGCCCTTACAAATGGGCACAGTGTGACCATTGGACCCACCTCATTTACTGTTCAAAAGTCAGGTTTACAAGATTAGGTGATGAATTCAGGTGTCCACATGTGAAAATGCTTGTTAAACTGTGAAAAGAAATATTCATCAAAATAATAGAAATGATCATTATGAAATATTCATCAAAATAATAGAAATGATCATTATGCTTTATCAAACGTGTTCATTTTATATTTACACCCATTCGATGTTACGCAAAATTGATTTTCTGAAAGGTCACGATAACTCCGGTACCAGTCACCACAGATGTCGGTTCTGGGTCGTGGTAAAAATGACAGCGCCCGTTGTTATTTACGTAGTCATATTCATTTCTAATTCTTTGGAATAAAAGAGGAACGTTACTTTATTTACATCATACATTTAGAAACTATGTAGTTTTAAGATTCGTTTTGTTGAATGCCAATCATTTCTTATCATAACGGAAACCGGACACTCGTGGGTACAATTGACATTCTTTGTGATTAAACTACACGCTTTCCAAATTCCTGGGTTGACTGGTTCACAGCAGTTTCAGGCTGTTGGACAATACTCAAATCACAGGTACAAATTATTTGTTTGCCCTATGGTCATAATTTATAGTAAGTTATGCTTACAGTAAATATTACTTACTATATCAGTATATGACCATTCTAAACATGACCCTGTTGGAGCCGTTACGATTGTGCCCTTAGGCCTTTAAATTCGACGTTGCCTCTTCTCTCTCCCTCGTGGCGATGGATTCCACCAGGAATGAGGTCTCGAGAGTGATTAATATAAGTTGACATAACTTGTTTCGCAATGACCATTGGGCAAAAAAAATCTTGTGTCCGTGACTCAAAATCAAATGTAGCCTGAACTGCTGAATACAGTGGAATTTAACAAGATACCCAAAATTAATCGACATATGATTCAAATTGCATACTATAAACAATCATTACGACTCTGAACAATATTTACATGGAAGACAGAATTGACTTCACCATTTTTGCCGGTTAAAAATATATCGCATGTAAACGGTGTAAACGTGCAATATTCAAATTATGAAAAATGTCCGTACACCCAATAACAACTAAAAATCAGTAGTCCAGTGGTTAACACGTTGGACTTGTAACAGAGTGTTCTCTGGTTCGACCCCCGATATGCCAAACTAAAAAAATTCTCTCTCTCCTCTCTCTTTCTCTCTCTGAGTCTCTCTGAGTCTCTCTCTTCTCTCTCTCTCTCTCTCTCTCTCTCTCTCTCTCTCTCTCTCTGAGTCTCTGTGAGTCTCTCTCTCTCTCTCTCTCTCTCTCCTCTCTCTCTCTCTCTCGCTCGCTCTCTCTCTCTCTCTCTCGCTTTAACAACTACACCTTAGTTACCCATTGTTCACTTTTAACTTTTGACAATATTTGTATGCACTCATTCTTAAGGGACACACTGTAGGCCTACATATAGATAATCGAATTGAAGTAATATGTATACTATCAAAAACCAAAAAACTTGTCGAAATATGTATCAACTAAATGTATATGCAATAAAGAAATAAACGAGGTTACCTGGATAGGGGCCTCAAAATGATGAAAAAAAAATAACAACTAAAAATCAGTAGTCCAGTGGTTAACACGTTGGACTTGTAACCGAGTGTTCTCTGGTTCGACTCCCGATATACCACACTAAAATGATTCATATCCTAGTCTTACGGGTGAGACTTTAAACGGAGGTCTCGTGTCGGTGATTTACTCCGTGCACGTAAAAACACTAGATGAGGGTCTGGAATGGGTCTCTGTTTGTAGGCCTATCATTTCACTATCTTCCAAAATCTAACCTGAAAATTCGCTCAAGACCCTCCAGGAGGCGTCGTTCATATGGGCAGTCGGTGGCGACGATAAATAACTGTAAACACACACAACTCACCACAAGGATAGCTGTCCGATTAGCGCACTCGCTTCGAACTAATGTAACCCTGGTTTGATGCTCGGACTGGGAAGTAGGCTATGTAAGATGATATGGTGGACGCCAGCTCGGACAGGTCTATCGTTTCCTCCCACACAAATGACCACATTTAGGCTTTCATCTGCGCCAACAAGAGTAGTTAATATAAGTTGCTAATACTTGTTTCGCAATCGTTGTAAAATAAATTGAAGATAAATTGCTTAGTTTTATGGTATTTGCAGTAATATATAAGATATTTGGAGTGGAATCATTGACATTTATTTTCGTAGACAATAATTTTATTAACAATGACAGTTGAATTAAATGTGAAAAATGTTTCTGATATTAAAATCAATCCTGTACAAAATGATCACTACAGGTAATACAGGGATCGCAGGTTCGATCCCCCGTCTGACCCTAATAAAATTAACAGTCCTTCAGATGGGACGGTAAACCGAGGTCTCGTGTCGGTGCTTTACACCGTGCACGTAAAAGAACCAGAGGAGACTCTGTAATGGGTCTCTATCTGTATCATTGCACTATCCTCGAAAACTCTAAAATGACTAATATCTTCAGGAGGCGTCGCTCATATGGGCAACCGGTAGCGACGATAAATAAACATAAAACACACACTGATCACTACAGGGTGCAAGAAAAGTAATGTTTGGTATGAACAGGTGTGAACTAATACCATGTAACTATATACTAGTGTATATTCTTATGTTTAACAATTTTAAATCAGCTGGATTGCGAAACAAGTTCTTACAACTTATATTAATCACTCTCGAGAACTCATTCGTTACGAGTGTGCCCTTAGGCAAGGCATTTAAATTCCACGTTGCCTCTTCTCTCTCCCTCGTGGCGATGGATTCCATCAGGAATGAGGTCTCGACAGTGATCAATATAACTTGTAAGAACTTGTTTCGCAATAGAGCTAAATAAATGTGTATGAACTAGAAGTCATTCCTGATGGAATCCATCGCCACGAGGGAGAGAGAAGAGGCACCGGATAATTTAAATGCCTTGCCTACGGACACAACCTTAACGGCTCCAGCTGGGCTCGAACTCCAGGCCTTTCGCACATGAAGCGAACGCGTACCACTGCACTATCACGACTTACATATATATGTATTCCTACATTAAATGCGAGAATTAAACACATATCCTATATTGTAAGTGATGCCATCCCCACTACACGGTCACGGTTACAAAATGGTCGCGTGTCGGTGCTTTTACATCGTGCATGTAAAAGAACCAGAGGAGATTTCCATTACTAGCATATGGGTGGCCATTTTACAAGAGACAAGCGTGGGGCGGCGCGGCTGGGTTAGTATGGTACAACATATTTACGGGGATCCTAACACTCTGACCATTACTAGCATATGGGTGGCCATTTTACAAGGGACAAGCGTGGGGCGGAGCGGCTGTGTTAGTATGGTACAACATATTTACGGGAATCCTTCCACTCTGCGACCACAGGTTATTATTATACATACGAGAAATAGGGTCAGTCAACCGGTGGGGACGCTACTTGGTTACATCAATAAATGTATTTATGTACACACGTATCAGCCGTTCAAATTCAACACCTCCTGTAAATTTTATGAGCAATAACACAAGTTAATAATTTGCTACGTTTGTTTAATCGTACACGAAAAAAGATAAAATTATTACATAAGGTAACCACGCAGGTAGTTACGGTCAACATTATTAATCCACTTAGCACACATTGTGCATTTTGTTAATTTGTTAATAGTTCTTGTATTTGTGACTGATGACTATTTCTTGCCCTCATCCCACTGCCTGTGTCTGATCCGCATTTCTACCAGTGTCAGTATCGTTGCATCCGCTCAGGGTTATTTCCGGAAGTTCGAATTTTACTTTCTCAGACCAATGGCGTATTTCCACGCCTCCTCTTTATCGTAGGCATCGATGTTGTGTGTTTAATTTAATGCTTTATTTGTTAAGATTTTTCACAGAATGGTGAATGGAATTTGGCTCTTCTTAACGGTGGAGTTCCAATCCATAGGCTCCATCCACATATATATCTTTCTTCATAGAGGAGTGCCCAGCCATCTACTCCAATCGGGATTTGACCATTGATGTGAATACATTTTGACTCTATGTTCTGGAACATGTTGTGCATGGGTCTATCTTGACTGAGGAACAGCGGACAGAGAAGATCAAAGTGTTGCTAGGTGCAAGGTGCATTGTCCATCACTAGATTCATGAATACCATTTATCAGGTCCAATAACACATTCGTATTGATTCATTTACAAGAATCGCAGATATTTTTGGTTTAATTTAATGTTTTTTGATTTTTTTGTTGGATTTTTTTTCCACAGTAATCCATCACAATCCTTGTTTGTTTAATATAATAATCTTTTTTTTAACATTTTTTCTTCTTTTTTGTTCACAATAATCACATTTTTTTGGGTTTAATTTAATGTTTTTTAAATTTTTCTTGGATTTTTTCACAATAAGCTTTCAAATCATTGCAATGCACGACCACAGTTGCAATGCAGCATCCAGACGCAACCTCGTTTTCATTCTTTGACTCTGAACGTACAAACATTAACACTTACTTTAAGGTGCAGACAAACATCAATGATGAAAACATACACGTACCATATCGCAGCCGACATACACGTACCATATCGCAGCCAACCACGTTTCATGATATCACTGAATTCTCCAAACAGTGGCGTTAACTGATGTCTAAAATGTCTCCAAATGTCGACAAGGCAGTATGTCCAGACATAACCGCGTATATATGTGTGTGTGTCAGAGCCACAGATGATTGGGGGTCTGGACAAGTTGTTTCGGGTTCAAAACCATGGCATTTATGTTGATTAACCATATACTTGACAATATACATACAAAATGTCTAGGTCGTATCCAAGCATATTTAAAAATGACCGTTACTATAAGAGTTAAACACATTTATTCAACATTATACAACATATTTGTCATTGTGTTTATTTATCGTCGCTACTGGTTGCCCTATGAGCGACGCCTCCTGAAGAGATTATTCATTTTAAAATATTGGAGGATATTGCAATGTTAGACAGAAATCCATTCCAGAGTCTCCTCTTGTACTATTACGCGCAAAACACCAATACCTCGGTTGAAAGTCCCAACTGAAAGACTGTTAATATTATTCTAGTCATATTGGGGATCGAACCTCCAATCAATGGAGCTGCAGTACGTGTGCTAAAGTCTACTATATATAGCACCATAGCTTCTATGCTATCATGGCCGTACCGGTTTTCGGACATTAACGGTTTGTTCTTGCATTTAATGCGCTTATGTAATCTTGAAATGGTGGCTAAATATTGTTGAAATGGTGGTTACATATTGTTGAAATGGGCGTTAAATATTGTTGAAATGGGCGTTAAATATTGTTGAAATGGGTGTTAAATATTGTTGAAATGGACGTTAAATATTGTTGAAATGGGTGTTAAATATTGTTGAAATCGGGGTTAAATATTTTTGAAATCGGGATTAAATATTGTTGAATTGAACACGGTTCAGGCTCGATCCGTCTGTGACGTCATGTGTGACTTCCTCCAAGCAATGTTCAACAATTAAAATAGTGTAACATCATTTGAGCCGTGCCGTGCGATTTCCAACAATGTGCAATAATTAGTTTTTTTGTGAAAATGCAATATTTCAAGCATTGTCCTTATTTTAAGACCATTTTCATAAAATTCTCGCATACAGTATATGGCTTTGATAGCGACGGGGTGTCATTTTTAAACTTCCGCGACGGAAGTCGTGATAGCGCAGTGGATGCGCGTTCGCTTCAGGTCCGGTGTTCGAGCCCCGCTGGAGCCGTTACGATTGTGCCCTTAGGCAATGTATTTAGATTCCACATTGACTCTTCTCTCTCCCTCGTGGCGATGGATTCCATCAGGAATGAGGTCTCGATAGTGATTAATATGAGTTGAAAGAACTTGTTTTGCAATAGGGCTAAAATAAATTTGTATAAACTAATTTTTAACCTTGCTTGGATATGGCCTAAAAGTCAAAACCATTTGGCCAGACAGTGTCTACGTTGGAAAGCATAACATTACTCCTGGCTATAAAATAAACTAGTTGCATAAAGACATGCCCTTGATTGCAGTGTGTTCATTTAGTCTGCACTCTTGTTTGAGCTTCTATGAGCTCCTGTCTGAACGTTGACCTGTCTCCAAAGATATAATGCTTCTCCACGTCGGGTGCGTATCTGCTGGCCATATTTCTCTCCTACTACACGGAACATGTGTGCCGAGTTACCACAGCACAGTCCAACATACTGGATTCCTAGCTCTTGTCAAGTGCTTTGCGAACTTTTATCTGTTGCCGACTACACAGGCACGTGCTTAGGTTGAGATGGCTGCGTCTGTCTGTGTACAGCATGACTCAAAAAGGTGTTGATGAAGCTTTGAGGATATATACAAGGTTGGTGCAAGTGATTTGATATTTGGGGGAAATCTGTCAATGCCTGTGGTCAGTGAAATGTGCATTCCCGGCGATTTTCGGGAAACTTGAAAAACGAACCAAGTTAGACATAGAGAGATCCAATGGAACATGTTGGAATAGGAAACTTCAGATGACCTTTCAAATAAACCACATGCCATGTGGATATATACCACAATAGCGCAGTATTAGCAAGCTTGCTTCAGGTGCGCAGTTCACGCTCAGCTGTAGCCGTTACGATTGTGCCTTTAGGCAAGGCATTTATCATCGACATTGCCTCTGCTCTCTCCCTCGTTGCGATGGATTCCCTCCATGAGGTCTCCAGTGATTAATACAAGTTGCAGGAACTTGTTGCGCAATCGAGGTATAAACTAACATTTCTATATTTCACCGACAAGTTTCTATATTTCACCGACAAGTTTCTATATTTCACAGACATGTTTCTATATTTCACCGAGATGTTTCTATATTTCGATACTTCATTAAAATTAATATGTGCTTTAACCCTTTCCTTCATAGATTTAGGTTAATATACTATTATATCTCCATACAAACGACAGCCATTTAGCCTATCTTCTTCTTGTCGTTCGCGAATCACATGGACAAGCCGGCAGCAAACACGAAATGGGCCGTCCTCCTCAGATCCTTCCGGCAGCCATGTAACTTCGTCTGGAGAGAAGTATCTGGTTGTTTTTCTCAGCCCATGAAGATTGGGACACTCCTGGAGGATGTGTTCTGCAGTCTGGTCCCCTATTTTGCAGCTGCAGGCAGTTGATGGAGCTAGTCCAAGCTTCCGACACATATGGAAGTTCAGGCGGTTATGCCCTGTTCTAAGCCGGAATATCGTGACTTGCTCCTGTCTGGTGAGAAGGTGGTAGTCATTCTTCTCGACTGTTGGCTTTGATGCAGATTTGATTATGGTGCATTTCTCCTTGTAAGTCAAATCTTTGTCTGGTTGCCTCTCGGTAGAACCTTGCTTGGCAAGCTGGTCAGCGGCTTCATTGCCAGGAATGCCTATGTGTGCAGGTACCCACTGGAGGACAGTTCTTTTAGTTAAGCTGACTGTTCGAAGGGCTTCCATCAGGTGGGGTTCTTTGTTGTTAGACAGGGCATCCAGAACTGAGAGCGCATCAGTCAGGAAGACAACCTGGGCACACTCCACATTGTTGTGTACTAGAGATGCTGCTGTTTCAAGGGCCTGTACTTCTGCCCCATAGTTGCTGCAGTGTACTCCAGTAGGTAGAGCAACTGACTGTGTGTGTCCATCTGGGTGTCGGACATACACGCCTGCTCCTCCGTTTGCTACTGCTCTTGTGGTTGAACCATCTGTGTAGACTTGTAGCCATGCTTCTCCAGGATAACTCTTGTCGATGTGTGCTAGTGTGAGGTACGTTTGACGTCATCATGTCTATCTCTGGATGTCATGTATGGGATTGTACTGCAGATGGTAACCTTGGATTCATCGCTAGTCAACCATGGCTTGGATAGAAATGGCGTTGGAGGCAATGTCTTGGCTGGGAGATGGCTGGTGTGCTTTCGAGCAAGCTTCTTGAACTGGTGGATGAAACTGCTTCGCTTTAGACGAGTCTTCGTTAGTGCCTCAACTATCTGCTTCATCGGTTGTTCTTCCTGACATCGAAACTTCTCTGTCTGTAGAAGAATTCTTGTGTCGCGACGTTCTTGCAGTGGCTGGATGGAAGTAATTTTCTACATGGCCTTGATTGGAGTGCTCTTCATTGCACCTGTGATCAGCCTGAGAGCCTTGTTCTGAACCTTGTCGAGTGTCTGTTGGTTGGTCTTGGCTGATGATGTCCAGGCGGTGGATCCATATTCCAGGTGAGGCCTGACCATACCTTGGTATATAGTCTTCAGGATGTGATCATTGGCACCCCATGTGGTGCCAGCAAGCTTCCGAAGGATTGCAAGCTTGCGCTTGGCTTTGGCCTCTGCTTTCTGGATATGTGGCTTCCATGTCTGCCGTCTGTCAAATGTCACCCCCAAGTATGTTGGCTCGTTGTCCGTCTTCAAGGCAGTTCCACCGACTTTGATGGTTCCAGCTTTCTGTTTGGTGGAAAATGTGAAGAGTGTGGTTGACGACTTCTCCTTATTAATAGAGATGCACCAGTCTTCTGCCCATGCTGTGAGCTTGTCTGCGGCCATCTGCATTCTGTATGTGGCAGTCGTTGCATATTCTTCAACACACCACATGACCAAGTCGTCAGCATAGAGTGCTGCTTTGATACCATGTGGCAGCTCTGCAAGCAAGTCATCGATGAAGATGAGGAACAGCGTAGGCGAGATCACTCCTCCTTGAGGAACACCATGTCGGATGAGGAATTTCTTGCTCTTATGGTTGTCAACAAGTACTCTGGCTCTGCGATTGTGTAGGAAGGATTTGGTCCATCGGAGCATCTTGTCGGCAATTCCGCATCGTTGCATCTTGACCAGCAGCCCATCAGTCCAGACTTTGTCAAAAGCCTTCTGGAGGTCTATCCAGGTTGCAAAAACTACCTTCTGGCCTTGGAATGCATCCTCAACTTCCTGAGCGAGGTATGTTGCCTGGTTCTCTGTGCATCTGAACTGTCGGAATCCTGCTTGTTCCTTGGATAGGAGGTTTTCTGTCTCAAGGTACCACATGAGTCTCTTGTTAACTATCCTCTCCATTGTCTTGACCACACAGCTAGTGAGACTAATAGGGCGATAGCTGGAAGCTTTCTTTCTATCCTTGCCATTCTTGTAGATTGGGATAACATTGGCTTCCTTCCAGATCTGCGGAACTATGCCTTCTTTCCAGCTAAGATTGAAGATGTCAAGAAGTTTCAGCATGGCTGAGCATCCAAGATGAGTTAGCATCTCATTGGAGATTCCATCTGGTCCAGGTGACTTCCTCTTTTTCAGTTGTCTGAGCGCTGTGTACAGTTCCTGGTATGTAAGTGGAAGTTTCATGGAGTCTCGTTCCGTATGCCTTTTACTTCTATCCTTCTGTTCTTTCCGTGCCTCTATTTGCTGTTGGCGTGTGACTTTGGTGTTGCCCTCTTTCTGGTAGGCTTTGGCGAGACAGTCTGCAGTCTCTTTGCCGGTCAACAGTTTCCCATCCTCATCCAACGTGATTTTCTGTCTGTTATTTTCTTCATCATTTAGCTGTTTCGCGAGCCTCCACAACTTCCTCCCGTCCTTCTCAAGTTTCAGGGCAGCAGTTTTCTCCCTCCAACTTCGTCGTGTAGCTTCCAGTTTAGATTTTTGAAACTGTGCCTTTGCTTTCTGAAGTTGTTCATGGTTTTCATGTGATGGCTGTTCTTCTGCCCTGTTCCTTGCTTCAGTGAGTTCATCTTGGAGGGTCTGCAACTGATTGGTCCAGTAGGGCTTGTATTCTCTTCTCGCACCTCTAGGTATGGTTTCATGGGCAGCTTTGAGTATGCAGCTGTTGAACTCTTTTACCACGTTGTTAACATCTCTTCCTTGTACCTGTATGCCTCGAGTAAGAGAATTGGACCGAATAGCATAGAGACTCCACTTGGCTTTCTTGTAGTTCCATCTAGGGTAGGGATGGTCTGTCTGTATCACTTCACTGCTGAGTGTGAGGAACACTGGTTTGTGGTCACTTCCACCAAGTTGATCGCCAACTTCTCTAACCGTACCTTTCTGGATGTCCTCTGTGCAGAATGCTAGATCTGGAGAGGTAGTAGTGTGCCATCGCCTAGAGTAGAAGGTTGGTACATCATAGGGCTGGTTGACGAGAATCAAGTTGTGCTCATCCTGCCAGTCCTCCACTTCATCCCCAACTCTGGGAATTACTATTGAAGTCACCAACAACCATGTATCGACTGTTTGAAACTCCAATAGTGTCAAGGGCAAGGGCTTTGTCATTTGGGCAGTAGTAGTTGACGAGGTTCATCTCAGTTGATTTGGTCTTGATCTTGAACTCCTGGTATTCTGCTCCTTCAAGGTAGGTTTTCACTTCGATCACATTGATGTTGTTCCGGATTAGAGTGAGCACACCACCCTTGTGTCTGTCTTGTCGGTCTGCTCGGAGGCACTGGTAGCCTCGTACTTTGAACGTCTTATCTTTGTTCGGGTTACCTCTTTGTCCTGTAGTACTTGCTCTCAAGTTCAGTCTTTTTGTTAAAGACTCCTTCAGCATTCCACTGCATGAGCACAAGAGGTTTCTGCTTCACGTTTCGGCCAGTAGCTGTCCTTCGCCGTCCCCTGGCTCCACAGGGCGGCTTAGGGTGACCTCCAGTAGCTAAGGGTGGGTTCCTTCGAGGTATGGAACCCGGCACTGTACCTGCCTGGCGGGTCTTCACAGGTCCAGCACCATCTCGGTTTACTCTTTCTGTCATTGTGATTCATGTTGCGTTATGCGTAGTACCGTGGTTTATTAGAATGCGCCGTGCGACCCAGTACTTCCGGCTTCAGCATTCGAGGTTTCTGTTGGGGTTACCTCACCCTTAGGCTAGGACTTTTAAGGCGGTCCATATGTTCGCCTGATGCACCCGTTGTAGGACACGTGGAGTATTTAATAGGAGTAGCTTTGCCATGTGCTATCCTGCCCCGTCCTGGTAGGTACACCGCCATATGGTCCGGGACTGCTTATTTGATTCACAGCTAACCCCCATATCTGAGGGCCGTTTCCCCTATCCGCCACCTGAGGACCCGCTGGGTAGGGGATGGTCGCCCCACTACTGTATTGGAAGCAGCATGGACCCAGATTTAGCTATCATGCAGTGGATAAGTAGTCGCCATATCTATCCCACATCCATAGATATTACTGGGACTACATGAGATTTAGGTTAATCTACTATTATATCTCCATACAAACGACAGCCATTTAGCTATCATGCAGCGGATAAGTAGTCGCCATATCTATCCCACCTCCATAGATATTACTGGGACTACATGAGATTTAGGTTAATCTACTATTATATCTCCATACAAATGACAGCCATTTAGCTATCATGCAGTGGATAAGTAGTCGCCATATCTATCCCACCTCCATAGATATTACTGGGACTACATAGAGATTTAGGTTAATATACTATTATATCTCCATACAAACGACAGCCATTTAGCTATCATGCAGTGGATAAGTAGTCGCCATATCTATCCCACCTCCATAGATATTACTGGGACTACATAGAGATTTAGGTTAATATACTATTATATCTCCATACAAACGACAGCCATTTAGCTATCATGCAGTGGATAAGTAGTCGCCATATCTATCCCACCTCCATAGATATTACTGGGACTACATAGAGATTTAGGTTAATATACTATTATATCTCCATACAAACGACAGCCATTTAGCTATCATGCAGTGGATAAGTAGTCGCCATATCTATCCCACCTCCATAGATATTACTGGGACTACATGAGGTTTAGGTTAATATACTATTATATCTCCATACAAACGACAGCCATTTAGCTATCATGCAGCGGATAAGTAGTCGCCATATCTATCCCACCTCCATAGATATTACTGGGACTACATGAGGTTTAGGTTAATATACTATTATATCTCCATACAAACGACAGCCATTTAGCTATCATGCAGTGGATAAGTAGTCGCCATATCTATCCCACCTCCATAGATATTACTGGGACTACATGAGGTTTAGGTTAATATACTATTATATCTTCATACAAACGACAGCCATTTAGCTATCATGCAGTGGATAAGTAGTCGCCATATCTATCCCACCTCCATAGATATTACTGGGACTACATGAGATTCTGGCCTTTATCATGAACTTTGGTTGTCAATGTATGTCGTATTATGAGGGAAAAGGGTTAATCCATGTACAGGCATTTACTTTGGGAGTGGATAATCAACTTGTCGAAAATATGAACAACTTTGTATATTTATTAAAAGGTATATTCATACCCAAACCTGAAGCCCAGACTGTATATAGATACACATAGCTTGATATGAGCAGGTGTTTTATCAACCTGTCATCGACCCAGTGCTTAAGCATTCAGTCACTGGCTTCAAAATACATCACCGCTGAAGGTTCAAATGCCACTGGGGATGTCAAATTCTTTCATGTGAGGAAGCTATCCAGCTGGCTTGCAGGTCAGTGGTTCTACCCAGGTGTTTGGTATACTGCTCGGAGGGTCACCTGGGTCTTCCTCCGCCAATAAATCATTTAAACATAAGTTTATACAAATTTATTTTTAGCTTGATTGCGATCAAGTTCTTACAACTTATATTAATCACTCTCGAGACATAATTCCTGATGGAATCCATCGCCACGAGGGAGAGAGAAGAGGCAATGTGGAATTTAAATGCCTTGTCTAAGTGCACAATCGTAACGGCTCCAGCGGGGCTCAAACTCCGGACCTTTCGCATTTGAAGCGAAAGCGCATCTACTGCGCTATCACGACTTCCACGAGAGAAACATAAGATCAGTGGATGCATACTCCTCTTTCATTCACCACCAGTGAAACCATTATACATGTAATTCTAAATCAATTTAATCAAATTTAGACATTAAATACACAGTTGCTTTCATCACAATCTTTAACCCATTCAACCCCAAGTAACTGACATGGACTGGTGCATGTTATTTAACCCATTCAACACCAAGTAACTGACATGGACTGGTGCATGTTATTTAACCCATTCAACACCAAGTAACTGACATGGACTGGTCAATCTTTAACCCATTCAACCCCAAGTAACTGACATGGACTGGTGCATGTTATTTAACCCATTCAACACCAAGTAACTGACATGGACTGGTGCATGTTATTTAACCCATTCAACACCAAGTAACTGACATGGACTGGTGCATGATATTCCACCCATTCAACACCAAGTAACTGACATGGACTGGTGCATGTTATTTAACCCATTCAACACCAAGTAACTGACATGGACTGGTGCATGATATTTAACCCATTCAACACCAAGTAACTGACATGGACTGGTGCATGTTATTTAACCCATTCAACACCAAGTAACTGACATGGACTGGTGCATGATATTTAACCCATTCAACACCAAGTAACTGACATGGACTGGTGCATGATATTTAACCCATTCAACACCAAGTAACTGACATGGACTGGTGCATGATATTTAACCCATTCAACACCAAGTAACTGACATGGACTGGTGCATGTTATTTAACCCATTCAACACAAAGTAACTGACATGGACTGGTGCATGATATTTAACCCATTCAACACCAAGTAACTGACATGGACTGGTGCATGTTATTTAACCCATTCAACACCAATTAACTGACATGGACTGGTGCATGATATTTAACCCATTCAACACCAAGTAACTGACATGGACTGGTGCATGATATTTAACCCATTCAACACCAAGTAACTGACATGGACTGGTGCATGTTATTTAACCCATTCAACACCAAGTAACTGACATGGATTGGTGCATGTTATTTAACCCATTCAACACTTAAGTAACTGACATGGACTGGTGCATGATATTTAACCCATTCAACACCAAGTAACTGACATGGACTGGTGCATGTTATTTAACCCATTCAACACCAAGTAACTGACATGGACTGGTGCATGATATTTTCCGACCAATACATTAATAAGAAAATTACATTTGGACCAGTTCATTTATCAAAATGGGTAATTTTGGCTAAAACTAGTTATATTACTGGTAAAAAGTGCAGATTCCGACGAGACTGCTCACGAGCCAGCTCATCTGGATCTACACTTTTTGTAAGCCTATTTAGAGGTCTGTGGTGTTGAACGGGTTAATATGTGAAGGATACATGGGTTAAGCCTCCACCAGTGAGCAATCTTTGGTACTTGACTTAGTGCTTAAATCAATATCTATGTATGTTACATGTGTCTGTATAATCCAGGGATCGCAGGTTCGATCCCCCGTCTGACACTAATAGAATTAACAGTCTTTCAGATGGGACTTTAAACAGAGGTCTCGTGTCGGTGCTGTACACTGTGCACGTAAAAGAGAGGAGACTTTGGAATGGATCTCTGCCTGTATCATTGCACTATCCTCCGAAAATCTAAAATGACTAATCTTTTCAGGAGGAGTCGCTCATATGGGCAACCGGTAGCGACGATAAATAAACGTAAAACACGAAATGTATTTGTAATGATCAGCAGTATATCTCCATTCCATGATAGGTAGGTGTATATCTCCAATCCATGATAGGTAGGAATATATCTCCAATCCATGATAGATAGGCAGGAGTATATCTCCAATCCATGACAGGTAGGAGTATATCTCCAATCCATGACAGGAGTATATCTCCAATCCATGACAGGTAGGAGTATATCTACAATCCATGACAGGTAGGAGTATATCTCCAATCCATGATAGGCAGGAGTATATCTCCAATCCATGACAGGTAGGAGTATATCTCCAATCCATGACAGGTAGGAGTATATCTCCAATCCATGACAGGTAGGAGTATATCTACAATCCATGACAGGTAGGAGTATATCTCCAATCCATGATAGGCAGGAGTATATCTCCAATCCATGATAGGCAGGTAGGAGTATATCTCCAATTCATGATAGGTAGGAGTATATCTCCAATCCATGACAAGTAGGAGTATAACTCCAATCCATGACAGGCAGGTAGGAGTATATCTCCAATTCATGATAGGTAGGAGTATATCTCCAATCCATGACAAGTAGGAGTATACCTCCAATCCATGATAGGTAGGAGTATATCTCCAATTCATGATAGGTAGGTAGGAATATATCTCCAATCCATGATAGGTGAGAGTAGGATTATAGTAATTCCAGTATACAATGATATAGTACGAGAACGTACGGGAAATAGACAATCAATAAACATCCGCCATTGTTGCTGACAAATAAAATTTATGATGAAATTTGTTCAAATTTAGAACAAATAAACGTTTATCTATCATTATGTTTGGTCTTATCAATGCCATTATATATATATATTATATACCACTGATAGATTGTTTTAACAGGTATCTTATAACATTTACCGAACATGTCAACTTATAGAATCTTTTTGTGAGTAAATGGGGTCCAATTTATGGTTAAAAAAATGTCATGATGGCGGTACCTGTGTATACTAGAGGCCCTAACCTCTAAACTTCTGTGCAATGTGAGCCTAGCCCTGACCGAGAGGTCCTAACCTCTAAACTTCTGTGCAATGTGACCCTAGTCCTGACCGAGAGGTCCTAACCTCTAAACTTCTGTGCAATGTGAGCCTAGCCCTGACCGAGAGGTCCTAACCTCTGAACATCTGTGCAATGTGACCCTAGCCCTGACTGAGAGGTAAAAACCTCTAAACTTCTGTGCAATGTGAGCCTAGCCCTGACTGAGAGGTCCTAACCTCTAAACTTCTGTGCAATGTGACCCTAGCCCTGACTGAGAGGTCCTAACCTCTAAACTTCTGTGCAATGTGAGCCTAGCCCTGACCGAGAGGCCCTAACCTCTAAACTTCTGTGCAATGTGACCCTAGCCCTGACCCGAGAGGTCCTAACCTCTGAACATCTGTGCAATGTGACCCAAGTCCTGACTGAGAGGTCCTAACCTCTAAACTTCTGTGCAATGTGAGCCTAGCCCTGACTGAGAGGTAAAAACCTCTAAACTTCTGTGCAATGTGACCCTAGCCCTGACTGAGAGGTAAAAACCTCTAAACTTCTGTGCAATGTGACCTTAGCCCTGACTGAGAGGTAAATGGAAACAATTTGTTCCTTAAGACACGGAAGTAAAATGGCCAGGCATTTCCATTTTATCGACATACCCATATTACAGTACTTTACAGCCATTTTTAACGCAACCATTGTATACACTGTTCATATTATTGTACGTTTTTCAGGGTTCCCATTGTCGGTCGCCAATTGCGACAAAAAAAACAAATACTGGCGCTAAATTTTGTGAACTCGCGAAAATATGTGGCGCAACTTTTTTTCTTTTTTTTGGCACATGTTTCAACTATTTATCTGTGAAAACAATATCGCTCTTAGTCGGCTCCCAAGTTTTTTCAATTTTGCTCCAGTGCCCTAGGTTATAAAACATTTCTCAGATCTCAAGCTCAAGTGGATTGGTGGATTCCGAGTTTTACAATCAGCTCAACCAATCAGAAACTTGACTGAGTGTGAGATTAGAGAAATGGTTTTATATCCTCCAGGCCAGGTTTTTTCAATTTGCGACAGAAGTGGAACCCTGTGTTTGTTTTATGTGTGTATTCTGTATCAGTATAGCAAGTGTGTGCCATATATTGTCATTTTATACAGCTTTATACAGCTTCTTATTAGCTCAGTTCACCTGTTGGTGTCCGGAAAGCTTTTTGAGAATGGAGTGTTCGGCGCAAGCTTTATACAGCTTCTTATTAGCTCAGTTCACCTGATGGTGTCCGGAAAGCTTTGTGAGAATGGAGTGTCCAGTGCAAGCTTTATACAGCTTCTTATTAGCTCACTTATTGGTGTCCGGAAAGCTTTGTGAGAATGGAGTGTCCGGCGCAAGCTTTATACAGCTTCTTATTAGCTCACTTCATCTGATGGTGTCCGGAAAGCTTTGTGAGAATGGAGTGTTAGGCGGCAATAGCATTCAAGACATTCTTCTCATGAACTAATGTAGAAATGTTTCCTAATTTGCTCTATAGCGACCTTGCAATAACCTCTACCAAGTTTGATCAAATAGTGACACTGTCATCAGAAACTAGGTCAACTCTAAGGAAAACCTTAGAATAACTTCTTGTGCTGAACCAATAGTAGCAATGTTGCCAAATTTGGTCAGTAACATCATTACAATAGTCTCTACTCAATGTTGTTCAAATTGGGGTCACGGGAGTACAAAATTTCACATCTAGGTCAAGGTCAACATAATGGAAAAACCTTCCAATGAGCTCTCATGATCCAATATCAGTGTTTGTTTGTAGCTTTCTCACAACAACGTCTATATCCCCTTGGACAGGACATTACCTCCCCCCTTATATTGAAAATCCAGGACAGGACATTACCCCCCCCCCATTGAAAATCCCTGGGCAGGACATTAATGTTTGATCAAAAATTAGGTCGCCTAAAAAAAACTTTAAAATTTATATTTTCTTTCTGAACCAATTGTTGCCAGATATGTTATGTACTATGTAGTTCATGTATCCGTGCAATAACTTCTAACAATTTATTTGCACGGGGTCACATGTTACAAAGGTCAGACAATTTAGGGGAATCTATCCATCCTATTGACCTACTGATAGATCTCGGATAATGCATTTCATGTATTTCCTTCTAGGTGCTCCCACATCACTCTAGTACATCGTTTTTGAGACGACACTTTATTTTTCTATAAATAATTTTTTAATAAATATTAAATAATAAAATATTTTTATCAATTTGTTCTTGTTGTTTATATTTGGAGAAATTAGTACAAATATTCACATAATCTTTTTTCATAATTATATTTTATTTCAGATGTGTGTACGATAATACATGTACAGTCAAACCTGTGTTAGTGGTCACCTCTATTAAGCAACCACCCTGTATTAAGCAGCCAGTTTCCAGATTCCCAATATGTTGTTTTATTATACATTTGACCTGCATTCAGCAGCCAGTTTTCAGATTCCCAATATGTTGTTTTATTATACATTTGACCTGCATTCAGCAGCCAGTTTTCAGATTCCCAATATGTTACTTTATTATACATTTAACCTCTATTAAGCAGCCACTTTCTGCGATTCCCTTGACTGGCTGCTTAAGACAGGTTTGACTGTAGATTGCTTCCAATTGTCACTAAACACCTGGTGGCTGTTATGATGTAGTCCAATGTACATTTGTATATAATTACATCGCTACTGCATTTCCTTCGATAAACGTATGTACTCTATTTGTATTCATTGTCGTACGAGGGTTCGCACCCAATGGTATGCAGCTGACATGCAAACTCGAAGTTACGGGCATGCGCTGTGTTAGGCAGCATTCATCGTGAGAAAAGGCGTGTCTTACAGCTTACACTGTTCCAATGATGATCTATTTACCTGTTCCGTCACATGGTAAGTTGCAAATCTGGACTAAAATGTGTACTATAATTGAAAAGAATAATTAATGAAAATGTAAGGAATGAATGGGCTACTAGTTTCCATCTGTGTATCACTTGTTCCTGCGGTCCTGATGATAGCGGTTAGCCCGCCTTCGTGGTCGAGTGGTTACGGTCGCTGACTTGTATATCACTGTAACCTATCATCACTGATGGTCACGGGTTCAAGTCCCTCTTAGACCGTGTCTATTATTTATATGAAAAAGTTGGCAGTTTCTTACGGAGGTTGGTGCACCACGTACTGGTTAGCCGCTGGAGCCTGCATAGGAATGGTGTTGTTAGGTAGACTTGTACGACGCTCACATGAACAACTGGAAGCGATCGACGATAAATAAACTTAAAAATAAAAAACCGATAGCGGTGAAATACGAGTTATAACAATGTCGGGTTAGACAACTAGACCACGGAGTCTCTTGAAAAAATATATATCTGGGATCCAATCCATTAGCATGTACTATATATTACTTCACTGCGGCCCTCATAAACACGTTCTTTGGAGTGGGCTATATAATAATAATAATAATAATCTGATTTTACTGAGGTTGCTCGAGATCTTTCAAGACAATCCTGTCCACTTCAACAGCCGGTTTAACATAACATATGGTAGAATCCTGTCTGAAAGTCTTCACTTTTTCCATTTTAACATTCTCGCCATGTTCCTTTTCGTTAGCCGTGTTTGTTTCCACGTCTGCTGTGTTTTTATCATGCTTTCGTTTCTTGATGGAGTCGTTAACGCACGAGTACTGGTATAATGTAAGAAAGTTATTAACGAACATCGGTAGAGTAATTGCTAGCAGCAGGACGCCGCATATTGCGCAGATCGAGGCAATCACGCGCCCAATTCCCGTCTGTGGCGAGATGTCGCCGTAGCCAACCGTTGTCATGGTAATAATAGCCCAGTACCAAGCATTCGGAATTGACGGAATCGTCTCGCGAGACTCGGCGAAATAGAAGAGACAAGCAAAACTGCTGATCCCAACAAATAAAAGCATGACAAGCAGCGTCATATCTCGGACATCCTGGGTCAAGGAGTACGCCAGCACCTGGCTAGCGCGAACGTTCTTCACGACTCTGAAGAGTCGCAATGCACGAAATACTTGAGAAAATTCCAACAGAAACAGCCAAGAGGGCTCCGCGTAGTGATATTCTTTCTTAACTGTCACAAGTATTAAGAGCGCATAGCAAGCAAACAAGGCTAAAGCGTCGAGGATGTTTATAATGGATAGAAAGTATCGACGCACAGACGGACAGGAGATCAGTCGCATGATGAAATCGATTGTGAAGAAAGCATTTATTATGACGTCCAATACATCCATTACAAAGATAGGGACGGTTAGATAAGGTATTTCGATTTCCCTGTTGACAGGTGATTTGATAGGCGGTTCCAAAATTCCTGGGTCTTCAGTGTCGGTAGAAGGCGGCTCGGCTGTAGTTGAGGATATCGTTTCTGTTGTCGAAGAGGGTATTGCCATGGTTGAGGGTGAATTAGTTGGATCATGTATTTGCGGTTGTGGAGCTCCTTTGCGAGTTTTGGGATCATCATTAGTGGGTGTTGGGTCAATGGAACGGTCTACATTGTCGCCTATCCAATCCCTTACATCGTCCAAGCTGTATTCTAAATAACTCCAGTCATACATGTCGAAGTTATCCACTCCCCCATCGAGATCATTTTTCTCCGTCGGTGGGCCCCAGAAGCCACCGTGTGAACAGTCGGGGTTACCTAAAATCTCTCGTACCTGGAATGATAGACAACGTGTATATATTTTACTTGATTTACTTATTATCTCGATTTTAAAATAGACAGCACATTTTTGAAATCTTAAAATTAGGCGCTTAATTTTAAAATACTGCAAATTTAATATATATTTAAACTCGCACACACGCACGAACGCACGTCACAAACATCTCGTTATGTTACAAACATCTCGTTATATCACAAACTTTACTTTACGAGTGTGCCCTTAGGCAAGGCATTTAGATCCCACATTGCCTCGTCTTCATTGTGATGGATTCCATCAGGAATGATGTCTCGAGAGTGATTAATATAAGTTGAAAGAACTTTCGCAATCGAGCTAAAATAAATTTGTATAAACTAAACCTCAACATTTGTTTTACTGAATTATATAATTTATGTGTCAACTCACGTGGTTTCTGGCGAGGTTTTGTACACAGTTATTTTAGTGTAGTGTTTTACGTTTATTTATCGTCGCTACCGGTTGCCTATATGAGCGACGCCTCCTGAAGAGATTAATAATAGTTTTATATTTTTGGACGATAGTGTAATGATACAGAAAGAGACCCATTCCAGAGTCTCCTCTGGTTCTTTTACGTGAACGGTGTAAATCACCGACACGAGACCTCGGTTTAAAGTCCCATCAGAAAGACTGGATTACCAGTCCAGCGTGCTATCACTGGACAACAGATCCGTCAGCAAAAAGTTATTTTAAATTAGGTGAGGTAAAATGTATCAGTTCCGACTTTAAATAACTAATATACTAGTACATGTGTATTATCATAGTCAAATATAAAAGAGTGGTTCACTTCTGTGACTGTCCACCGCTTGCCCTTCCCACCGTCGGCAGTCAATCGATGATCCCGTTGTGATATAGCCTGAAATGTGCTGATGCGCCGTTACACCAAACACTCACTCACTCACTTAATCGATGAAATCATTCAACCTCAATCACTTAGTTGACCATCCCGCCGTCGACGGCTAGTCACTTGCTCCTAGCATATTCCATTGGCAAATCACATACCCATCCCGTCATCGACCGTAAATCACTTACAACACCAATCGTTTGCCATTCCGCCATTTTGACCGTTAATCAAACGACCACCCCTCCATCGTTCATTGTCAATCACTTGCCAAGTTGCCCCTTCCGCGTTCACTATTATATATTGCCCCCCGCGTTCACGTAATCTTGCCCTCCCGTCGTTCACTGTCAATCACTTGCCGCTCCCGTCATTCACTGTCAATCACTTGCCCCTCCCGTCGTTCACTGTCAATCACTTGCCACTCCAGTCGTTCACTGTCAATCACTTGCCGCTCCCGTCATTCACTGTCAATCACTTGCCACTCCAGTCGTTCACTGTCAATCACTTGCCACTCCAGTCTTTCACTGTCAATCACTTGTCCCTCCCGTCATTCACTGTCAATCACTTGCCCCTCCCGCCGTTCACTGTCAATCACTTGCCACTCCCGTCGTTTCGTTCACTGTCAATCACTTGCCCCTCCCGCCGTTCACTGTCAATCACTTGCCACTCCAGTCGTTCACTGTCAATCACTTGCCACTCCCGTCGTTCATTGTCAATCACTTGCCACTCCCGTCGTTTCGTTCACTGTCAATCACTTGCCACTCCCGTCGTTCACTGTCAATCACTTGCCCCTCCCGTCATTCACTGTCAATCACTTGTCCCTTCCGTCGTTCACTTTCAATCACTTGCCCCTCCCATCGTTCACTGTCAATCACTTGTCCCTCCCGTCATTCACTGTCAATCACTTGCCACTTCCGTCATTCACTGTCAATCACTTGCCCCTCCCGTCATTCACTGTCAATCACTTGCCCCTCCCGTCATTCACTGTCAATCACTTGCCCCTCCCGTCATTCACTGTCAATCACTTGCCCCTCCCGTCATTCACTGTCAATCACTTGCCCCTCCCGTAATTCACTGTCAATCACTTGCCACTCAAGTCATTCACTGTCAATCACTTGCCACTCCAGTCATTCACTGTCAATCACTTGCCACTCCCGCCGTTCAATGTCAATCACTTCCACCTCCAATCGTCGGGTGTCAATCACTTGCCCCTCCCGTTGTTCTCTGTCAATCACTTGCCCCTTCCGTCGTTCAATATCAATCACTTCCACCTCCAATCGTCGGGTGTCAATCACTTGCCTCTCATGTCGTCCACTGTTAATACCCTGTCCTTCCCGTCGCCGACCGTCGATGGTACGAATTTGTATAATACCGATACCACAACTATACTGTGCAATTAGAGGTATAGATTTATATCCTTTTAGAAAAAATATAGGCAAATTTGGATGTCTACGCGTTTGTGTGAAGGATTATTAGTTTGTACAAATTTATTAACTCTCGAGACCTCATTCCTGATGGAATCCATCGCCACGAGGAGGAGAGAAGAGGCAACGTGGAAATTAAATGTTGTATGATACATGTATGTGAAATAGACGACTTTTGCAGGGTTTTCCAGAAGTTTTATTTAACAAATCATAACAGTTTATGAATATTACCTACCATCCACTTCTTTTAATATTACAAGTTGCACTCAAATAATATACTAAAATAAACCCGGGTGTATTCGAACCTTTGGTAAGTGTATATCTCCGATGCTTGTCATATACTCGAGCAGCTCGCACTTGGATACTTCGCGTCTCATGCAAGGTTCCGTACTGTACGCCAAGACAAATATAGATAGCACCACCATAACGAACACCACTATGAAATACAGCTGAAGCAACAATATGGTAAATTTATATCCTCCGAGCGGCATTATTATGGTTTGTTTGGCTATGTGGAGCCGGTCATATTTTTTAGTTTATTTAACGTCGCTACCGATTGCCCATTTGAACGACGGACAGTTTACCTAACAACACCTTTCCTGGGCAGGCTCCAGCTGTTAACCAGTACTTGATTGCCCATTTGAACGACGGGCAGTTTACCTAACAACATCTTTCCTGGGCAGGCTCCAGCTGTTAACCAGTACTTGATTGCCCATTTGAACGACGGGCAGTTTACCTAACAACATCTTTCCTGGGCAGGCTCCAGCTGTTAACCAGTACTTGATTGCCCATTTGAACGACGGGCAGTTTACCTAACAACATCTTTCCTGGGCAGGCTCCAGCTGTTAACCAGTACTTGATTGCCCATTTGAACGACGGGCAGTTTACCTAACAACATCTTTCCTGGGCAGGCTCCAGCTGTTAACCAGTACTTGATTGCCCATTTGAACGACGGGCAGTTTACCTAACAACATCTTTCCTGGGCAGGCTCCAGCTGTTAACCAGTACTTGATTGCCCATTTGAACGACGGGCAGTTTACCTAACAACATCTTTCCTGGGCAGGCTCCAGCTGTTAACCAGTACTTGATTGCCCATTTGAACGACGGGCAGTTTACCTAACAACATCTTTCCTGGGCAGGCTCCAGCTGTTAACCAGTACTTGATTGCCCATTTGAACGACGGGCAGTTTACCTAACAACACCTTTCCTGGGCAGGCTCCAGCTGTTAACCAGTACTTGATTGCCCATTTGAACGACGGGCAGTTTACCTAACAACACCTTTCCTGGGCAGG
>CM026396.1:11651625-11659125 GCA_014843695.1 Archivesica marissinica | reverse complement strand
ATTGCACTATCCTCCAAAACTCTAAAATAACTAATCCCTTCAGGACGCGTCGCTCATATGGGCAACCGGTAGCGACGATAAATAAACTTAAAATACACACATAAATCAGACAGACAGACGGACGGGCGGGCCGTCACCAAGAGCTTTACAAAAGGTATCATACAAAAAAGTCAACTGATTGATGATGGAAGCACCCGGAAGAAATCCAGATTGAAACTGGGTTAGAACATTATTACTTATACGTTAGTATTACTATATACAGTCTCCGTGGCCTAGCGGATAAGGCCTACGGAGCGGGAGGTCGAAGGTTCGAACATATCACATAACGGGGTTGAAAGCTCATGGCTGGCGTCTTTAAGAATTCGATTACTAAGTCAATATGTTTCGGCTCGAGGTCAAGACGGCGGGAATAGTGTAATTTGTATTGTAACATAAACAATAACACCGCCATGACTATCACCAATACACGATCCTTGCGTGCTGGGGTTTGGAAATTAGGAAGAGCAATATCAGAGTTATCTATCTTATCATTTAACCAAGTCTCAGAGAACGCCAAAAGGTCGAAACTGTCAGGTTCAAATAGTTATTTCAGGAACATATTACCTGTACAGGCAACACTCGTATAGTGCGTCAAGCTCCACTTCCCAAAACTCCAGTTCCCGACGAAAAGCGCCGGGACAAACTCCTGGTGGTATATGTAGTTCTCCGGTTTGATAGTACGATAAAATGGCACCGAAACTTAATGCGGATCGATCAACAGTGAACTCCAGAGGGGTTCCCGACCTCGATGCTTCGTCGCACATCTTTGCCAGCCGCTGACGCGTTTTGTCTAGAATTATTCTATCAAATTCAAAATGTGTGCCGGACACATTCATTTTTACCCGGCACATAGTTGAACTAATTCTCCGATCGAAACACTAAGAAAATATTATATTACTATGATCATCGCAAATGCAATATAGAAACAGTTTGGTCCAGCTTGTTAATATTGTCCTGTATATCAAAACGATTTCGGATTTCTGGGCGTTCGTAAATATGAGGTTTATTGAACGTCTTGCTTGGTAAGATTGTACACTGTCTAAAGTACATGTAAATGAGTCTCGTAATCTCTTTATTTCCAATTAATGATCAACATATATAAAGAGCATTATATTTTAAAATAACGGAGAGAAAACTACAGAATTATGTCATATTTTAACGTACTTGCTTGGTAAGATCGCACAGTTTCCAAGTAAATGCATTTCGTAATCTCGTTATTTCCATGAAGCCGTAACTATCGATTAGGATGCGCTTAATGATTAGACATATAGAAAATGCATTATATTTTACAGCAGATACAACGGAGAGAAATCTATAGAATTATGTCACAGATTGATAATTATCGGATCTCACGTGTTCCTCAGAACTATATTGATAGCATCGCGTAAGCGTATCAGATTAAGGCAACATGATCTATTCTTTTGTTTTGTGAAACGTGGACCGAATAAAAGTATGTCGTCTGTCAATACAACCGCAACCTTTGTATCTGCTACTTAATTCCCTGTGCGAGTTGCCAACTATTAAATTTTAAATAGGAACTAATTGAAAGAACCCTGTTAAGCAGTATAGGTATTTATTGATCAGTAGTTCAGAGTATTGACACATGTTCGGCTGCATCAGGTGTATTTATTTATGACGGGATTATAGACGAAATTGGCAAACTGACCGGACATTATTGATATCGCTCGTGTTGATGTTACAGACCGGAAGTTGCATACATTTCCGTTATCATTGCGCATGTACGAACGAAGCTGAGTTGCTTAGCTTATACAATGTTATTTTAGCTCGATTGTGAAACAAGTTCTTACAACTTATATTAATCACTCTCGAGACCTCATTCCTGATGGAATCCATCACCACGAGGGAGAGAAGAGGCAATGTGGAATCTAAATGCCTTGCCTAATCGTAACTGCTCCAACGAAGGCTCGAACTCCGGGCATTTCGCAATTGAAGCGAACGCGTTACCACTGCGCTATCTCGACTTCTTGCTTCAGGATAAACCGTTGAATAGCAATCGATTTCAGTGTTTCGTTGTGTTAAACTATCTAAGTAAAGATATGTTGTTGTATCGGGTTGCATATGTTGTTGTATCGGGTTGCAAAGTGTTAGTTTATACAAATTTATTTTAGCTCGATTGCGAAACAAGTTATTTCAACTTATATAAATCACTCTCGAGAACTCTTGCAAAGTGTTATTTAGCGTTGACATTTTTTACAACGCTGTACAGCACGATACGGATGTAAACTGTATCTTACATGGAATATGCATGCATCGCGTAGGGTAATTGCAGATAGAAATGTAACACCACAGTCCAGTGTGAATTATTCTCAGAGTCTTGGAAAACACCATCGAGGGAACATTTTATAGAATTGAAATAGCTTTCAATCTCAAGATCTACATACATGTATTTCACAACTACAATCGTGTACATGGCAAACAAAACCTTACTTTTGAATTCACTTTTCGTAAATAATCGTAGATTCCATCTACTAAGTTCCCTTAAAGCGAAACTACATCGATGAACACGCAAATGTCTCTGCATTATGTAATTTCCTATTATATGGTATAAATGTTTCTCCCCAATATTTGCCTCAAAAACTGAGTATTTCAACAAATAAACAAGCGTTGTATACGCGGTTTGTTGACATAACAAAATAATGTAAATATAGGGTCGACATTCGTGCGTAATGCAACACGTGTATCATGAATAACACGATTTATCGTACAGATTTACCGTTATATCTCACATTTGTGCATATTTATTTGTAGATTAATCTTAGTTAAATTATCTCTAAATGAAAGTATCGCGCGTTTCGTGTTGACTCCAATGACAAACAAACGTCATTTCAGGAGCGTGGATGACCGTTATATGAAATCCTACTTTCACTTTTGAAAGTTTGTATACCACAAAAACACTATACACTTAACAACTCTTATAAGTGTGCATCTTTGATTTCCGCATAACTTTTTTATTATCAATATATTTGCACGAAATGTTGTGTACTGGCTTGTGCAAAACCCCAATTTGCACGAAATGTTTATTATTGTTATATATAAATAGTAATGTATTATATAAATACATTAAACTGTTTCTATATATGGCCAAATGTTTACCATGTAATATATATATATTTGTTTATGCATAATCGTCTGCTATTATTTTCGCGCCTAAAATTATCAATCTCGCTTCGCGCGGGAAATGACTTAAGATGTTAGGCCTAATCTCAGTTTATCAAGGCCGTGGTTGCAGGTTCCAGTAGTAATACAAAGGCACCGAATGGTTTGAGGTGTAATTAGATAACAGGCCGTGGTTGCAGGTGTCCAGTTATGTAAAAAGGCACGAACTGGTTTGATGGTGTAATATTAGATAACAAACAGATGTTTAGGAATAACAGATGTTTAGGAATGTTATATCATATATACACTGATTCAATCATGTATATAAGAAATGGATTTTATTAACATAAATCAGACACACTAGAGCCTAACTCCAGGAGCGAGAAAGGTCGTGATCTCAATCTAGTATATAGAACATATAAACTGTATTTATGATACTTAGATATTATGGACATTATAAGAAATATAACTTATAAAGATTTGTCGAATAATTAAATTGTTCAGCCATAGAAGAAACATAGAGTTTCGGCGAACCATATAGAAGGTGATTAAAAGTTAATCTAATCAGAAACAGTGATTAGATTATAGTGATATTGAGTAATGACGGATTAGAAAGATTGGATGTTAAATATACTGTGTAAGCGCATAGTCGGCTCACACAAATGGATTGTTAAATAAGCTTTTAATGATACGATGTATATATATAGATCACTGATTATATATAATGGATATTTCTATGCCAATTAAACAAGATATATATAGAAGAAATGTAATACGTGTTGAGTTATCATTAATACATATAATAACGAAGAAACCCCCTAGACAACTCCAGCGAGTCTACAATAGGATAGACCCTGGTAAGAGCCGTAGCAACCGAGACATATTATTACGAGAAGAAAAAGGAGAGTTTGCGACAATATTGACTACATTTCGAGTATTATCCTGTGCTCAACATGATCAATTTAATCAATGCGGCGCGTTGAACCACGCAACGTCAAAAACAACACAATGCACGAGTAAATGGTGTGCTGGCACAACATAAAACTGCATTTGGTCGTTCTGGACTTGATTACGATCCACACATCAGAAAAACATGACATGGGCAGGCTGATCATAGCGGAACGGGGAATAGCCGTCGGCTTCATCAACGCCGGTATACACCAAACAGAGGTACGTCTCAAAGTTAATTCAATGTCACTAATTAATTAAGTTTCTTTGTGTTATAAACATTGAAAGTCAATAACATTCAGTTTTGTATCGAAAATATCCATAAAAAATAAATTAGATATTTTAATTACTAATTTCATGTTATCCGTATCATTTGCAGGTTGCGCGACGGATGGATGTACACCGCAATACCACCAGAAAGCGGATGCTTAGGTACAGAGCGACTGGCAACGTTGGTAACCTCCCTCGCAGACCACGTGGGCGTTGTACAACAGCTGCACAAAATAATCACATCGTACATGGGCATCGTCAGCAGAGAACACGTACAGCTGTCAAGACAACCGGATAAACGCGCGGGACGTACATACGCCATATCTCTGGGTAGACAGTTAGAAGGCGTCTTCGATCGCTCGCCAACATGCGGTGTAGACGGCCCTTTAAGGGTATTGTACTGACTCAGAGACATAGGGCCACTACGAGATCGTTGGGCTCGACATCATCTTAGAACAACACAGGCAGAATGGGGAGAGGTCCTGTTTACTGTCGAAAAGAAGTTCTGCCTATAGGAAAACGACTGTCGTTCATGGGTATATTGACAACGGGGAGAACGGTTCAACGACAACTGCATCATCGAACAAGATATGTACGGGGGTGGGTCATTAATGGTATGGGCTGGTGTCTCCTTACATCACAAGACTAACATCGTGTTCATTAACGGTAATCTAAACGCCGCCCGGTACCAACATGACATGCTTCAAACTGAGGTAGTACCCATGTTTAGGAATAAGAGGATTGCGGTTGCTGCAGGATGGCGCACCAGCCCACACGACTAGGGCGACAAGATTCTTTTGACAAGAATGCTAACCACATCAATGTGATGGACATACCACCGAAGTATCCCGACTTAAACATTATAGAAAATCTATGGGGTGAATTGAATCGCCGCATAAGAAGGACCGGCGCAGTGCCACAGACCATAGCCCAGCTCCGTGCGAAGATTGGGCAAGAGTGGGCAAATCTACCCCAGAACTATGTACGACGTTATGTCCCTGCCATGCGACGACGTTGCCAAGCTGTGATCCGCAGTCAGGGTGGGCATACGCGATATTAGAATAATTAATTCCCATCGGCTTGAGTTTTATCATTGACATTATCATTTTGCAACATTGACTTTTTACGCACCATCACATTAATTAGTCATGTGTGTTAAATTTGTGTTTGTTATGCAATACAATAAATGGAATATCATGAAATATATCTCAACTGTATTTGCTGAAAATTTCATCATTATCGGGCCAATATTGACGGAGATATGAGACCATTTATACATGCACACTTATAAGAGTTGCTAAGTGTATATTGATTCAATGTTAATGTTCGAATGTATAATAGCTATGCATTTATAAGTGAAAACGAACGAAACGACGGGAGTGGCAAGTGATTGACAGTGAACGACGGGAGTGGCAAGTGATTGACAGTGAACGACTGGAGTGGCAAGTGATTGACAGTGAACGGCGGGAGGGGCAAGTGATTGACAGTGAACGAAACGACGGGAGTGGCAAGTGATTGACAGTGAACGGCGGGAGGGGCAAGTGATTGACAGTGAATGACGGGAGGGACAAGTGATTGACAGTGAAAGACTGGAGTGGCAAGTGATTGACAGTGAACGACTGGAGTGGCAAGTGATTGACAGTGAATGACGGGAGCGGCAAGTGATTGACAGTGAACGACGGGAGGGGCAAGTGATTGACAGTGAATGACGGAAGGGGCAACTTGGCAAGTGATTGACAATGAACGATGGAGGGGTGGTCGTTTGATTAACGGTCAAAATGGCGGAATGGCAAACGATTGGTGTTGTAAGTGATTTACGGTCGATGACGGGATGGGTATGTGATTTGCCAATGGAATATGCTAGGAGCAAGTGACTAGCCGTCGACGGCGGGATGGTCAACTAAGTGATTGAGGTTGAATGATTTCATCGATTAAGTGAGTGAGTGAGTGTTTGGTGTAACGGCGCATCAGCACATTTCAGGCTATATCACAACGGGATCATCGATTGACTGCCGACGATGGGAAGGGCAAGCGGTGGGCAATCACAGAAGTGAACCACTCTTTTATATTTGACTATGATAATACACATGTACTAGTATATTAGTTATTTAAAGTCGGAACTGATACATTTTACCTCACCTAATTTAAAATAACTTTTTGCTGACGGATCTGTTGTCCAGTGATAGCACGCTGGACTGGTAACCCAGTCTTTCTGATAGGACTTTAAACCGAGGTCTCGTGTCGGTGATTTACACCGTTCACGTAAAAGAACCAGAGGAGACTCTGGAATGGGTCTCTTTCTGTATCATTACACTATCGTCCAAAAATATAAAACTATTATTAATCTCTTCAGGAGGCGTCGCTCATATAGGCAACCGGTAGCGACGATAAATAAACATAAAACACTACACTAAAATAACTGTGTACAAAACCTCGCCAGAAACCACGTGAGTTGACACATAAATTATATAATTCAGTAAAACAAATGTTGAGGTTTAGTTTATACAAATTTATTTTAGCTCGATTGCGAAAGTTCTTTCAACTTATATTAATCACTCTCGAGACATCATTCCTGATGGAATCCATCACAATGAAGACGAGGCAATGTGGGATCTAAATGCCTTGCCTAAGGGCACACTCGTAAAGTAAAGTTTGTGATATAACGAGATGTTTGTAACATAACGAGATGTTTGTGACGTGCGTTCGTGCGTGTGTGCGAGTTTAAATATATATTAAATTTGCAGTATTTTAAAATTAAGCGCCTAATTTTAAGATTTCAAAAATGTGCTGTCTACTTTAAAATCGAGATAATAAGTAAATCAAGTAAAATATATACACGTTGTCTATCATTCCAGGTACGAGAGATTTTAGGTAACCCCGACTGTTCACACGGTGGCTTCTGGGGCCCACCGACGGAGAAAAATGATCTCGATGGGGGAGTGGATAACTTCGACATGTATGACTGGAGTTATTTAGAATACAGCTTGGACGATGTAAGGGATTGGATAGGCGACAATTGTGCAAAACCCCAATTTGCACGAAATGTTTATTATTGTTATATATAAATAGTAATGTATTATATAAATACATTAAACTGTTTCTATATATGGCCAAATGTTTACCATG
>CM026396.1:11632591-11650625 GCA_014843695.1 Archivesica marissinica | reverse complement strand
GTAGGTAGGTAGGTAGGTAGGTAGGTAGGTAGGTAGGTAGGTAGGTAGGTAGGTAGGTAGGTAGGTAGGTAGGTAGGTAGGTAGGTAGGTAGGTAGGTAGGTAGGTAGGTAGGTAGGTAGGTAGGTAGGTAGGTAGGTAGGTAGGTAGGTAGGTAGGTAGGTAGGTAGGTAGGTAGGTAGGTAGGTAGGTAGGTAGGTAGGTAGGTAGGTAGGTAGGTAGGTAGGTAGGTAGGTAGGTAGGTAGGTAGGTAGGTAGGTAGGTAGGTATGTATGAATGTATGTATGTATGTATGTATGTATCCACCTGTCCGATCTGGCGACCACAGTACCATCTCGCATTCTTCCCGGTCCGAGGATCAAACTCGGGTTGCGTTGGTGAGAAGCGAGCGCACTAACCACTGCACTAATCGGACAGCTAATTATGTGTGTTTATATGTGGCTCCATGGTGTGCTTAGCACTGTATTGTAGGGACTGTATTACACCTGCTGTTGTTTATCCTATCCATCACATGTTATACTGTATTACACCTGCTGTTGTGTATTCTATTCATCACACGTTGGACTGTATTACACCTGCTGTTGTGTATTCTATCTATCACACGTACTGTATTACACCTGCTGTTGTGTATTCTAACTATCACATGTTGTACTGTATTACACCTGCTGTTGTGTATTCTATCTATCACATGTTGTACTGTATTACACCTGCTGTTGTGTATTATATCTATCACATGTTGGACTGTATTACACCTGCTGTTGTGTATTCTATCCATCACATGTTGTACTGTATTACACCTGTTGTTGTGTATTCTATCTATCACATGTTGGACTGTATTACACCTGCTGTTGTGTATTCTATCTATCACATGTTGGGCTGTATTACACCTGCTGTTGTGTATTCTATCTTTCACATGTTGGACTGTATTACACCTGCTGTTGTGTATTCTATCTACCACACGTTAGACTGTGTTACACCTGCTGTTGTGTATTCTATCTATCACATGTTGGACTGTATTACACTTGCTGTTGTGTATTCTATCTATCACATGTTGGATTGTATTACACCTGCTGTTGTGTATTCTATCTATCACATGTTGTACTGTATTACACTTGCTGTTGTGTATTCTATCCATCACATGTTGGACTGTATTACACCTGCTGTTGTGTATCCTATCTATCACATGTTGGACTGTATTACACCTGCTGTTGTGTATCCTATCTATCACATGTTTGACTGTATTACACCTGCTGTTGTGTATTCTATCTATCACATGTTATACTGTATTACACCTGCTGTTGTATATCCTATCCATCACATGTTGGACTGTATTACACCTGCTGTTGTATATTCTATCCATCACATGTTATACTGTATTACACCTGCTGTTGTGTATTCTATCTATCACATGTTATACTGTATTACACCTGCTGTTGTGTATTCTATCCATCACATGTTATACTGTATTACACCTGCTGTTGTGTATTCTATCTATCACATGTTATACTGTATTACACCTGCTGTTGTGTATTCTATCTATCACATGTTGGACTGTATTACACCTGCTGTTGTGTATTCTATCCATCACATGGTAGACTGTATTACACCTGCTGTTGTTTATCCTATCTATCACATGTTGGACTGTATTACACCTGCTGTTGTGTATTCTATCTATCACATGTTATACTGTATTACACCTGCTGTTGTGTATTCTATCCATCACATGTTGGACTGTATTACACCTGCTGTTGTGTATTCTATCCATCACATGTTGGACTGTATTACACCTGCTGTTGTGTATTCTATCCATCACATGTTGGACTGTATTACACCTGCTGTTGTGTATTCTATCTATCACACGTACTGTATTACACCTGCTGTTGTGTATTCTAACTATCACATGTTGTACTGTATTACACCTGCTGTTGTGTATTCTATCTATCACATGTTGGACTGTATTACACCTGCTGTTGTGTATTCTATCCATCACATGTTGTACTGTATTACACCTGCTGTTGTGTATTCTATCTATCACATGTTGGACTGTATTACACCTGCAGTTGTGTATTCTATCTATCACATGTTGGGCTGTATTACACCTGCTGTTGTGTATTCTATCTTTCACATGTTGGACTGTATTACACCTGCTGTTGTGTATTCTATCTACCACACGTTAGACTGTGTTACACCTGCTGTTGTGTATTCTATCTATCACATGTTGGACTGTATTACACTTGCTGTTGTGTATTCTATCTATCACATATTGGATTGTATTACACCTGCTGTTGTGTATTCTATCTATCACATGTTGTACTGTATTACACTTGCTGTTGTGTATTCTATCCATCACATGTTGGACTGTATTACACCTGCTGTTGTGTATCCTATCTATCACATGTTGGACTGTATTACACATGCTGTTGTGTATTCTATCTATCACATGTTATACTGTATTACACCTGCTGTTGTATATCCTATCCATCACATGTTGGACTGTATTACACCTGCTGTTGTATATTCTATCCATCACATGTTATACTGTATTACACCTGCTGTTGTGTATTCTATCTATCACATGTTATACTGTATTACACCTGCTGTTGTGTATTCTATCCATCACATGTTATACTGTATTACACCTGCTGTTGTGTATTCTATCTATCACATGTTATACTGTATTACACCTGCTGTTGTGTATTCTATCTTTCACATGTTGGACTGTATTACACCTGCTGTTGTGTATTCTATCTACCACACGTTAGACTGTGTTACACCTGCTGTTGTGTATTCTATCTATCACATGTTGGACTGTATTACACTTGCTGTTGTGTATTCTATCTATCACATGTTGGATTGTATTACACCTGCTGTTGTGTATTCTATCTATCACATGTTGTACTGTATTACACTTGCTGTTGTGTATTCTATCCATCACATGTTGGACTGTATTACACCTGCTGTTGTGTATCCTATCTATCACATGTTGGACTGTATTACACCTGCTGTTGTGTATTCTATCTATCACATGTTATACTGTATTACACCTGCTGTTGTATATCCTATCCATCACATGTTGGACTGTATTACACCTGCTGTTGTATATTATATCCATCACATGTTATACTCTATTACACCTGCTGTTGTGTATTCTATCTATCACATGTTATACTGTATTACACCTGCTGTTGTGTATTCTATCCATCACATGTTATACTGTATTACACCTGCTGTTGTGTATTCTATCTATCACATTTTATACTGTATTACACCTGCTGTTGTGTATTCTATCTATCACATGTTGGACTGTATTACACCTGCTGTTGTGTATTCTATCCATCACATGGTAGACTGTATTACACCTGCTGTTGTTTATCCTATCTATCACATGTTGGACTGTATTACACCTGCTGTTGTGTATTCTATCTATCACATGTTATACTGTATTACACCTGCTGTTGTGTATCCTATCCATCACATGTTGGACTGTATTACACCTGCTGTTGTGTATTCTATCCATCACATGTTGGACTGTATTACACCTGCTGTTGTGTATTCTATCCATCACATGTTGGACTGTATTACACCTGCTGTTGTGTATTCTATCTATCACATGTTATACTGTATTACACCTGCTGTTGTGTATTCTATCCATCACATGTTGTACTGTATTACACCTGCTGTTGTGTATTCTATCTATCACATGTTATACTGTATTACACCTGCTGTTGTGTATTCTATCTATCACATGTTGGACTGTATTACACCTGCTGTTGTGTATTCTATCCATCACATGGTAGACTGTATTACACCTGCTGTTGTTTATCCTATCTATCACATGTTGGACTGTATTACACCTGCTGTTGTGTATTCTATCTATCACATGTTATACTGTATTACACCTGCTGTTGTGTATTCTATCCATCACATGTTGGACTGTATTACACCTGCTGTTGTGTATTCTATCCATCACATGTTGGACTGTATTACACCTGCTGTTGTGTATTCTATCCATCACATGTTGGACTGTATTACACCTGCTGTTGTGTATTCTATCTATCACACGTACTGTATTACACCTGCTGTTGTGTATTCTAACTATCACATGTTGTACTGTATTACACCTGCTGTTGTGTATTCTATCTATCACATGTTGGACTGTATTACACCTGCTGTTGTGTATTCTATCCATCACATGTTGTACTGTATTACACCTGCTGTTGTGTATTCTATCTATCACATGTTGGACTGTATTACACCTGCAGTTGTGTATTCTATCTATCACATGTTGGGCTGTATTACACCTGCTGTTGTGTATTCTATCTTTCACATGTTGGACTGTATTACACCTGCTGTTGTGTATTCTATCTACCACACGTTAGACTGTGTTACACCTGCTGTTGTGTATTCTATCTATCACATGTTGGACTGTATTACACTTGCTGTTGTGTATTCTATCTATCACATATTGGATTGTATTACACCTGCTGTTGTGTATTCTATCTATCACATGTTGTACTGTATTACACTTGCTGTTGTGTATTCTATCCATCACATGTTGGACTGTATTACACCTGCTGTTGTGTATCCTATCTATCACATGTTGGACTGTATTACACATGCTGTTGTGTATTCTATCTATCACATGTTATACTGTATTACACCTGCTGTTGTATATCCTATCCATCACATGTTGGACTGTATTACACCTGCTGTTGTATATTCTATCCATCACATGTTATACTGTATTACACCTGCTGTTGTGTATTCTATCTATCACATGTTATACTGTATTACACCTGCTGTTGTGTATTCTATCCATCACATGTTATACTGTATTACACCTGCTGTTGTGTATTCTATCTATCACATGTTATACTGTATTACACCTGCTGTTGTGTATTCTATCTTTCACATGTTGGACTGTATTACACCTGCTGTTGTGTATTCTATCTACCACACGTTAGACTGTGTTACACCTGCTGTTGTGTATTCTATCTATCACATGTTGGACTGTATTACACTTGCTGTTGTGTATTCTATCTATCACATGTTGGATTGTATTACACCTGCTGTTGTGTATTCTATCTATCACATGTTGTACTGTATTACACTTGCTGTTGTGTATTCTATCCATCACATGTTGGACTGTATTACACCTGCTGTTGTGTATCCTATCTATCACATGTTGGACTGTATTACACCTGCTGTTGTGTATTCTATCTATCACATGTTATACTGTATTACACCTGCTGTTGTATATCCTATCCATCACATGTTGGACTGTATTACACCTGCTGTTGTATATTATATCCATCACATGTTATACTCTATTACACCTGCTGTTGTGTATTCTATCTATCACATGTTATACTGTATTACACCTGCTGTTGTGTATTCTATCCATCACATGTTATACTGTATTACACCTGCTGTTGTGTATTCTATCTATCACATTTTATACTGTATTACACCTGCTGTTGTGTATTCTATCTATCACATGTTGGACTGTATTACACCTGCTGTTGTGTATTCTATCCATCACATGGTAGACTGTATTACACCTGCTGTTGTTTATCCTATCTATCACATGTTGGACTGTTTTACACCTGCTGTTGTGTATTCTATCTATCACATGTTATACTGTATTACACCTGCTGTTGTGTATCCTATCCATCACATGTTGGACTGTATTACACCTGCTGTTGTGTATTCTATCCATCACATGTTGGACTGTATTACACCTGCTGTTGTGTATTCTATCCATCACATGTTGGACTGTATTACACCTGCTGTTGTGTATTCTATCTATCACACATACTGTATTACACCTGCTGTTGTGTATTCTAACTATCACATGTTGTACTGTATTACACCTGCTGTTGTGTATTCTATCTATCACATGTTGTAGTGTATTACACCTGCTGTTGTGTATTCTATCTATCACATGTTGGACTGTATTACACCTGCTGTTGTGTATTCTATCCATCACATGTTGTACTGTATTACACCTGCTGTTGTGTATTCTATCTATCACATGTTGGACTGTATTACACCTGCTGTTGTGTATTCTATCTATCACATGTTGGGCTGTATTACACCTGCTGTTGTGTATTCTATCTTTCACATGTTGGACTGTATTACACCTGCTGTTGTGTATTCTATCTACCACACGTTAGACTGTGTTACACCTGCTGTTGTGTATTCTATCTATCACATGTTGGACTGTATTACACTTGCTGTTGTGTATTCTATCTATCACATGTTGGATTGTATTACACCTGCTGTTGTGTATTCTATCTATCACATGTTGTACTGTATTACACTTGCTGTTGTGTATTCTATCCATCACATGTTGGACTGTATTACACCTGCTGTTGTGTATTCTATCTATCACATGTTGGATTGTATTACACCTGCTGTTGTGTATTCTATCTATCACATGTTGTACTGTATTACACTTGCTGTTGTGTATTCTATCCATCACATGTTGGACTGTATTACACCTGCTGTTGTGTATTCTATCTATCACATGTTGGACTGTATTACACCTGCTGTTGTGTATTCTATCTATCACATGTTGTACTGTATTACACTTGCTGTTGTGTATTCTATCCATCACATGTTGGACTGTATTACACCTGCTGTTGTGTATTCTATCTATCACATGTTGTACTGTATTACACCTGCTGTTGTGTATTCTATCTATCACATGTTATACTGTATTACACCTGCTGTTGTGTATTCTATCCATCACATGTTATACTGTATTACACCTGCTGTTGTGTATTCTATCTATCACATGTTATACTGTATTACACCTGCTGTTGTGTATTCTATCTATCACATGTTGGACTGTATTACACCTGCTGTTGTGTATTCTATCCATCACATGTTAGACTGTATTACACCTGCTGTTGTTTATCCTATCTATCACATGTTGGACTGTATTACACCTGCTGTTGTGTATTCTATCTATCACATGTTATACTGTATTACACCTGCTGTTGTGTATCCTATCCATCACATGTTGGACTGTATTACACCTGCTGTTGTGTATTCTATCCATCACATGTTGGACTGTATTACACCTGCTGTTGTGTATTCTATCCATCACATGTTGGACTGTATTACACCTGCTGTTGTGTATTCTATCTATCACACGTACTGTATTACACCTGCTGTTGTGTATTCTAACTATCACATGTTGTACTGTATTACACCTGCTGTTGTGTATTCTATCTATCACATGTTGTACTGTATTACACCTGCTGTTGTGTATTCTATCTATCACATGTTGGACTGTATTACACCTGCTGTTGTGTATTCTATCCATCACATGTTGTACTGTATTACACCTGCTGTTGTGTATTCTATCTATCACATGTTGGACTGTATTACACCTGCTGTTGTGTATTCTATCTATCACATGTTGGACTGTATTACACCTGCTGTTGTGTATTCTATCTTTCACATGTTGGACTGTATTACACCTGCTGTTGTGTATTCTATCTACCACACGTTAGACTGTGTTACACCTGCTGTTGTGTATTCTATCTATCACATGTTGGACTGTATTACACTTGCTGTTGTGTATTCTATCTATCACATGTTGGATTGTATTACACCTGCTGTTGTGTATTCTATCTATCACATGTTGTACTGTATTACACTTGCTGTTGTGTATTCTATCCATCACATGTTGGACTGTATTACACCTGCTGTTGTGTATCCTATCTATCACATGTTGGACTGTATTACACCTGCTGTTGTGTATCCTATCTATCACATGTTTGACTGTATTACACCTGCTGTTGTGTATTCTATCTATCACATGTTATACTGTATTACACCTGCTGTTGTATATCCTATCCATCACATGTTGGACTGTATTACACCTGCTGTTGTATATTCTATCCATCACATGTTATACTGTATTACACCTGCTGTTGTGTATTCTATCTATCACATGTTATATTGTATTACACCTGCTGTTGTGTATTCTATCCATCACATGTTATACTGTATTACACCTGCTGTTGTGTATTCTATCTATCACATGTTATACTGTATTACACCTGCTGTTGTGTATTCTATCTATCACATGTTGGACTGTATTACACCTGCTGTTGTGTATTCTATCCATCACATGGTAGACTGTATTACACCTGCTGTTGTTTATCCTATCTATCACATGTTGGACTGTATTACACCTGCTGTTGTGTATTCTATCTATCACATGTTATACTGTATTACACCTGCTGTTGTGTATCCTATCCATCACATGTTGGACTGTATTACACCTACTGTTGTGTATTCTATCCATCACATGTTGGACTGTATTACACCTGCTGTTGTGTATTCTATCCATCACATGTTGGACTGTATTACACCTGCTGTTGTGTATTCTATCTATCACACGTACTGTATTACACCTGCTGTTGTGTATTCTAACTATCACATGTTGTACTTTATTACACCTGCTGTTGTGTATTCTATCTATCACATGTTGTACTGTATTACACCTGCTGTTGTGTATTCTATCTATCACATGTTGGACTGTATTACACCTGCTGTTGTGTATTCTATCCATCACATGTTGTACTGTATTACACCTGCTGTTGTGTATTCTATCTATCACATGTTGGACTGTATTACACCTGCAGTTGTGTATTCTATCTATCACATGTTGGGCTGTATTACACCTGCTGTTGTGTATTCTATCTTTCACATGTTGGACTGTATTACACCTGCTGTTGTGTATTCTATCTACCACACGTTAGACTGTGTTACACCTGCTGTTGTGTATTCTATCTATCACATGTTGGACTGTATTACACTTGCTGTTGTGTATTCTATCTATCACATGTTGGATTGTATTACACCTGCTGTTGTGTATTCTATCTATCACATGTTGTACTGTATTACACTTGCTGTTGTGTATTCTATCCATCACATGTTGGACTGTATTACACCTGCTGTTGTGTATCCTATCTATCACATGTTGGACTGTATTACACCTGCTGTTGTGTATCCTATCTATCACATGTTTGACTGTATTACACCTGCTGTTGTGTATTCTATCTATCACATGTTATACTGTATTACACCTGCTGTTGTATATCCTATCCATCACATGTTATACTGTATTACACCTGCTGTTGTGTATTCTATCTATCACATGTTATACTGTATTACACCTGCTGTTGTGTATTCTATCCATCACATGTTATACTGTATTACACCTGCTGTTGTGTATTCTATCTATCACATGTTATACTGTATTACACCTGCTGTTGTGTATTCTATCTATCACATGTTGGACTGTATTACACCTGCTGTTGTGTATTCTATCTATCACATGTTGGACTGTATTACACTTGCTGTTGTGTATTCTATCTATCACATGTTGGACTGTATTACACCTGCTGTTGTGTATTCTATCTATCACATGTTGGATTGTATTACACCTGCTGTTGTGTATTCTATCTATCACATGTTGTACTGTATTACACTTGCTGTTGTGTATTCTATCCATCACATGTTGGACTGTATTACACCTGCTGTTGTGTATCCTATCTATCACATGTTGGACTGTATTACACCTGCTGTTGTGTATTCTATCTATCACATGTTATACTGTATTACACCTGCTGTTGTATATCCTATCCATCACATGTTGGACTGTATTACACCTGCTGTTGTATATTATATCCATCACATGTTATACTGTATTACACCTGCTGTTGTGTATTCTATCTATCACATGTTATACTGTATTACACCTGCTGTTGTGTATTCTATCCATCACATGTTATACTGTATTACACCTGCTGTTGTGTATTCTATCTATCACATGTTATACTGTATTACACCTGCTGTTGTGTATTCTATCTATCACATGTTGGACTGTATTACACCTGCTGTTGTGTATTCTATCCATCACATGGTAGACTGTATTACACCTGCTGTTGTTTATCCTATCTATCACATGTTGGACTGTATTACACCTGCTGTTGTGTATTCTATCTATCACATGTTATACTGTATTACACCTGCTGTTGTGTATCCTATCCATCACATGTTGGACTGTATTACACCTGCTGTTGTGTATTCTATCCATCACATGTTGGACTGTATTACACCTGCTGTTGTGTATTCTATCCATCACATGTTGGACTGTATTACACCTGCTGTTGTGTATTCTATCTATCACACGTACTGTATTACACCTGCTGTTGTGTATTCTAACTATCACATGTTGTACTGTATTACACCTGCTGTTGTGTATTCTATCTATCACATGTTGTACTGTATTACACCTGCTGTTGTGTATTCTATCTATCACATGTTGGACTGTATTACACCTGCTGTTGTGTATTCTATCCATCACATGTTGTACTGTATTACACCTGCTGTTGTGTATTCTATCTATCACATGTTGGACTGTATTACACCTGCTGTTGTGTATTCTATCTATCACATGTTGGGCTGTATTACACCTGCTGTTGTGTATTCTATCTTTCACATGTTGGACTGTATTACACCTGCTGTTGTGTATTCTATCTACCACACGTTAGACTGTGTTACACCTGCTGTTGTGTATTCTATCTATCACATGTTGGACTGTATTACACTTGCTGTTGTGTATTCTATCTATCACATGTTGGATTGTATTACACCTGCTGTTGTGTATTCTATCTATCACATGTTGTACTGTATTACACTTGCTGTTGTGTATTCTATCCATCACATGTTGGACTGTATTACACCTGCTGTTGTGTATCCTATCTATCACATGTTGGATTGTATTACACCTGCTGTTGTGTATTCTATCTATCACATGTTGTACTGTATTACACCTGCTGTTGTGTATTCTATCCATCACATGTTGGACTGTATTACACCTGCTGTTGTGTATTCTATCTATCACATGTTGGACTGTATTACACCTGCTGTTGTGTATTCTATCTATCACATGTTATACTGTATTACACCTGCTGTTGTGTATTCTATCCATCACATGTTGGACTGTATTACACCTGCTGTTGTGTATTCTATCTATCACATGTTATACTGTATTACACCTGCTGTTGTGTATTCTATCTATCACATGTTGGACTGTATTACACCTGCTGTTGTGTATTCTATCCATCACATGTTATACTGTATTACACCTGCTGTTGTGTATTCTATCTATCACATGTTGGACTGTATTACACCTGCTGTTGTGTATTCTATCTATCACATGTTGGACTGTATTACACCTGCTGTTGTGTATTCTATCCATCACATGTTAGACTGTATTACACCTGCTGTTGTGTATCCTATCTATCACATGTTGGACTGTATTACACCTGCTGTTGTGTATTCTATCTATCACATGTTATACTGTATTACACCTGCTGTTGTGTATCCTATCCATCACATGTTGGACTGTATTACACCTGCTGTTGTGTATTCTATCCATCACATGTTGGACTGTATTACACCTGCTGTTGTGTATTCTATCCATCACATGTTGGACTGTATTACACCTGCTGTTGTGTATTCTATCTATCACATGTACTGTATTACACCTGCTGTTGTGTATTCTATCTATCACATGTTGTACTGTATTACACCTGCTGTTGTGTATTCTATCTATCACATGTTGTACTGTATTACACCTGCTGTTGTGTATTCTATCTATCACATGTTGGACTGTATTACACCTGCTGTTGTGTATTCTATCCATCACATGTTGTACTGTATTACACCTGCTGTTGTGTATTCTATCTATCACATGTTGGACTGTATTACACCTGCTGTTGTGTATTCTATCTATCACATGTTGGACTGTATTACACCTGCTGTTGTGTATTCTATCCATCACATGTTGGACTGTATTACACCTGCTGTTGTGTATTCTATCTATCACATGTTAGACTGTATTACACCTGCTGTTGTGTATTCTATCTATCACATGTTGGACTGTATTACACCTGCTGTTGTGTATTCTATCTATCACATGTTGGACTGTATTACACCTGCTGTTGTGTATTCTATCTATCACATGTTGTACTGTATTACACCTGCTGTTGTGTATTCTATCCATCACATGTTGGACTGTATTACACCTGCTGTTGTGTATCCTATCTATCACATGTTGGACTGTATTACACCTGCTGTTGTGTATTCTATCTATCACATGTTGGACTGTATTACACCTGCTGTTGTGTATTCTATCTATCACATGTTGTACTGTATTACACCTGCTGTTGTGTATCCTATCCATCACATGTTGGACTGTATTACACCTGCTGTTGTGTATTCTATCCATCACATGTTATACTGTATTACACCTGCTGTTGTGTATTCTATCTATCACATGTTGGACTGTATTACACCTGCTGTTGTGTATTCTATCCATCACATGTTATACTGTATTACACCTGCTGTTGTGTATTCTATCTATCACATGTTGGACTGTATTACACCTGCTGTTGTGTATTCTATCCATCACATGTTGGACTGTATTACACCTGCTGTTGTGTATTCTATCCATCACATGTTGGACTGTATTACACCTGCTGTTGTGTATTCTATCTATCACATGTTGGACTGTATTACACCTGCTGTTGTGTATTCTATCTATCACATGTTGGACTGTATTACACCTGCTGTTGTGTATCCTATCCATCACATGTTGGACTGTATTACACCTGCTGTTGTGTATTCTATCCATCACATGTTGGACTGTATTACACCTGCTGTTGTGTATTCTATCCATCACATGTTGGACTGTATTACACCTGCTGTTGTGTATCCTATCTATCACATGTACTGTATTACACCTGCTGTTGTGTATTCTATCCATCACATGTTGGACTGTATTACACCTGCTGTTGTGTATTCTATCTATCACATGTTGTACTGTATTACACCTGCTGTTGTGTATTCTATCCATCACATGTTGGACTGTATTACACCTGCTGTTGTGTATTCTATCCATCACATGTTGACTGTATTACACCTGCTGTTGTGTATTCTATCTATCACATGTTGGACTGTATTACACCTGCTGTTGTGTATTCTATCTATCACATGTTGTACTGTATTACACCTGCTGTTGTGTATTCTATCTATCACATGTTGGACTGTATTACACCTGCTGTTGTGTATTCTATCTATCACAACTGTTTACACCTGTTGTTGTGTATTCTATCTATCACATGTTGGACTGTATTACACCTGCTGTTGTGTATTCTATCTATCACATGTTGTACTGTATTACACCTGCTGTTGTGTATTCTATCTATCACATGTTGGACTGTATTACACCTGCTGTTGTGTATTCTATCTATCACATGTTGTACTGTATTCCACCTGTTGTTGTGTATTCTATCTATCACACGTTGGACTGTATTACACCTGCTGTTGTGTATTCTATCTATGTAGACAATGGAGTTACAAAACATTCGAACATATGTCATGGTTGGCAGATACAGACTGTGCCAAATACACGGGAGCGTGCATCGTGTCCGGCTATCGGCTGACTGCAGATCCCAATGACGAGGTACATATTTTGCCAGTGTGTGTTTTACGTTTATTTATCGTCGCTACCGGTTGCCCATATGAGCAACGCCTCCTTAAAAGATTAGCCATTTTAGATTTTGGAGGATAGTGTAATGATACAGACAGAGAATCTGTGACCACTGGATTCACAGTCCAATGTGTTAACCACTGGACTACTGACCCGTCAGGTGACTCTCGATGCACTGCATAGAATTGCTATACCAGCGACTCGAGGTTGGGATGTTATCCTCGAATGTTCTGCTATACCAGCGACTCGAGGTTGGGACGTAATCCTCGAACGTTCTGCTATACTAGCGACTCGAGGTTGGGACGTAATACTCGAACGTTCTGCTATACTAGCGACTCTAGGTTGGGACGTTATCCTCGAACGTTCTGCAATACTAGCGACGCGAGGGCATTATCCTCAAACATGCTGCTATACTAGCGACTCGAGGCTATGACATTATCCTCGAGCATGCGTGTCGATATTTTTCAACACACTTTACTATATTATAAAGGTGATTGTACTGTTCAGAAAGAATGTCAACAGTTTCTGTCATACAATTTTATTCTTTACAATAGCAGTATTAGCCAGATTATGCATTAATGAAATCCTTCATTTGTGCAGTTCTAATGTACTTGAAAAATATATAACTTTATTCGAGTAAGAATATTCTTTTCTTTTATGCTTTCCAATGAACGGTAAGAGTTTTCTCAGTGAAAGAGAAAATTCCATTTTCCACTGCTTTGAAGCAGTGAAAGATGGCATTTTCTCTGTTACTGCTTCAGTTTCGTATTCCTCCGCGGTTGCATGTACTACTTTTTGTATATTCTGACAATCATTAAACATTAAATTTAATTATAATGTTAATATATTCTAATGAATACGTTTTGTCTGTAGTTTTAATAATGACTGCAAACAGAAAGTAACTAACAGGAACTATTTTGTATTTATACGTTCACGTTAACGTATGTGGTTGTGCGGTTGTGTATTGTAGAGAAATGACAGGGCAGCTAAAATGAATAAAATTTGAAAACAAATATTATATTAGCCAAAATCATTGGAAATCATAAAAGAAAAAGAAGATTTGTGTTTATTAGTTTAATATCTCCTCATCACCGAAATATGTATTTTAATGTTGTTTAAACTTCTTGCATAAAGAAAAGGACACTCGTAGACATTTCAATTGTGTTGTTTTGAACAGGAGTATAACTTTAAACACGTAGTGGATTTAGTTAATATGCAAATAAACGTTATCCTATACTATTCAAACCTGACCAGCAGGTCACGCTACATTTTGTATATTTTATAGCCACCGTTTTGGAAAGATTGTGTGAAGAACTTCCGACTTCTAACTAAGAAGGAAATAAAGGAATACGATGGTATGTGGTAAGTATAGTCACAGGGTCACTGGGACTGGGACAGCCGTACCTCCAATCAAGTTTGTTTGTTTTGGGGGCTTAAATTCGCACCGAAATATTGGGTCATATGGCAACTCTCCGACTATTGTTGGTGGAGGAAGACTCCTAACTCAATTGTGTGACCTTCCAGTATTTACAGAGTAACTCCGCTTGATCAAGAATGATTTTAGTTGTGTTTGTGTTTGTCATACGGAATGGGAGGTCGAAAGTTCAAATCTCATCAGGGGTTCGTTCTGATATGGCCGGTTGGTGGAGCCGCCAGCTAGTTAAATAATGGTTACCGATTGCCTACCAGCCTGGCGCCTGGTATACAAGCATAGGATTCGGGAAATACTGATGTTCATAAAAAGAGGTGTCTCATAAGTCAGAAATGGCTGGCCCTTTAAATAGGGGTGACACTATAATAAACAAACACTTTCATAAGTCAGAAATGGCTGGCCCTTTAAATAGGGGCGACACTATAATAAACAAACACTTTCATAAGTCAGAAATGGCTGGCTCTTTAAATAGGGGCGACACTATAATAAACAAACACTTTCATAAGTCAGAAATGGCTGGCCCTTTAAATAGGGGTGACACTATAATAAACAAACACTTTCATAAATCAGAAATGGCTGGCCCTTTAAATAGGGGCGACACTATAATAAACAAACACTTTCATAAGTCAGAAATGGCTGGCCCTTTAAATAGGGGTGACACTATAATAAACAAACACTTTCATAAGTCAGAAATGGCTGGCCCTTTAAATAAGGGTGACACTATAATAAACAATACACGACTTTACTTTACATACTCTTGCTATGATTTTGTACCAATAAACAGAGATTGAACTTAATAACTGCAAGATATTTTCGCTCAAATATTTGACTTGTATTTAAAATGAAAATCTCTATTTCCCAGTTGCGGGTATTTTTACACGACAGTGATGCTGGAACCGATTCTGTATTTACAGTGGCTCATGAAAAGGTACAAAATTATATATGCGTGTGTTTTACGTTTATTTATCGTCGCTAATGGTTGCCCATATGAGCGACACCTCCTTAAGAGATTAGTCATTTTAGATTTTGGAAGATAGTGCAATGAATGATACAGACAGAGACCCATTCCAGAGTATCCTCTGGTTCTTTTACGTGCATGATGTACAGCACCGACAGGAGACCTCGGTTTAAAGTCCCATCTGAAAGACTGTTAATTTTATTAGGGTCAGACGAGGGATCGAACCTGCGAAAATTATATAAAGAGGATACATGCATTTGTTTAAGTATGTCCAGTTATATTCCCCCGACTGAACATGTTTTTCAAACTTTATTTATTTGACAAAGATTGTGAAGCAAGTTTTAACAACTTATATTAATCAATCTTTGGCGCAGATGAAAGCGTAACATTTATGTGGTCATTCATGTGGGAGAAAACCGGAGTACCTGGAGAAACTCCACCTGTCCGAGCTGGCGACCACCGTACCCTCTCGCATACTTTCCGGTCCGAGGATCAAACCCGGGTTTCATTGGTGAGTGCGCTAACCACTGCGCTAATTGGATACACTTTGTGTATAGGTAGATGGTAGGTCGAGGAAGAAGTATTGGGCATTTGATCAATGAGATATTTGTCGACGCATGTGGTTAGATTGGTCAGTGAAGTTCCCATGTGTAATATACCATTGGGTGTGCGTCTCTCTAGTTAATATTAGTATTAATGTGGTCGATGGCAGCTTCCATAGTGACTGTTTAGTTTAATCATATTGTATTGGTCGATTAATTTTACATATACATGTATATAATACAAAACCTGACAATTTCAAGAAAAGCAAACGGGTCGTTCTAGCTACATTAGTTTAAGCTACGGCCATTCCCGACAGTAGTTTGAGATTAAACTTTATTTGTTTTACGATTGTGAAGCAAGTTTTAACAACTTATATTAATCACTCTCGTTGTCGCGGATGAAAGCATACATATGGTCATTCGTGTGGTAGGAAACCGGAGCACCCAGAGAAAACCCACCTGTCCGATCTGGCGACCATCGTACTATCTCACATACTTCCCGGTCCGAGGATTGAACCCGGGTTGCATTGGTGTGAGGCAAGCTCACTTAACCACTGCGCTAATTGGACAGCTAATCCTGACCGTAGTGACGGTGCTATTGTCTTTAATATAGTTGGGGATATTAAACCTATGTTTTGTTTCGGTGTACATTTTGATTATCTACGGAAAATGGAAAATAAAAACGTATTATGATTCATGAATGTTGAAGCTTTTATGAAATTACATTTAATTTGCAGATTTCAAAGAAAAGGCGGTAGGTTAAAGAAACAACACCTCAGCAATCTGGATGAGGTACTTTCAAACATGTTACTTGTTTATTATGTCTGATACAAAGACAGGGTATAGAGAGAGGATAGAGATACCTATGCCACATAGCCTAGCCAAAATCACTGTGTACATCCGTTCGTACATCCGTCCGTCAGAAAAGACACGCTTTATATAGCGTAGCATTATAAAGCAATTTACATTTGTAACGATGGTTTGTCTATAGAGGGTAGCGGGATAGAGCGACGGCATTGTAACGATGGTTGGTCTATAGAGGGTAGTGGGATAGAGCGAAGGTATTGTAACGATGGTTGTTCTATAGAGGGTAGCGGGATCGAGCGAAGGCATTGTAACGATGGTTGTTCTATAGAGGGTAGTGGGATTGAGCGAAGGCATTGTAACGATGGTTGGTCTATAGAGGGTAGTGGGATAGAGCGAAGGCATTGTAACGATGGTTGGTCTATAGAGGGTAGCGGGATAGAGCGAAGGCATTGTAACGGTGATTGGTCTATAGAGGGTAGCGGGATAGAGCGAAGGCATTGTAACGATGGTTGTTCTATAGAGGGTAGTGGGATAGAGCGAAGGCATTGTAACGATGGTTGGTCTATAGAGGGTAGTGGGGTAGAAGGCATTGTAACGATGGTTGGTCTATAGAGGGTAGCGGGGTAGAAGGCATTGTAACGATGGTTGGTCTATAGAGGGTAGTGGGATAGAAGGCATTGTAACGATGGTTGGTCTATAGAGGGTAGTGGGGTAG
>CM026396.1:11609216-11631591 GCA_014843695.1 Archivesica marissinica | reverse complement strand
GGGATCGCCATAGTGTGGTGGTGCATGTGTACATGTCGTGGGGATCACCATAGTGTGGTGGTGCATGTGTACATGTCGTGGGGATCGCCATAGTGTGGTGGTGCATGTGTACATGTCGTGGGGATCGCAAAACCATAGTGTGGTGGTGCATGTGTACATGTCGTGGGGATCGCCATAGTGTGGTGGTGCATGTGTACATGTCGTGGGGATCGCCATAGTGTGGTGGTGCATGTGTACATGTCGTGGGGATCGGTCATGTATCGCCATAGTGTGGTGGTGCATGTGTACATGTCGTTGGGATCGGTCATGTAGTACCATAGTGTGGTGGTGCATGTGTACATGTCGTGGGGATCGCCATAGTGTGGTGGTGCATGTGTACATGTCGTGGGGATCGGTCATGTAATACCATAGTGTGGTGGTACATGTGTACATGTCGTGGGGATCGGTCATGTATCGCCATAGTGTGGTGGTGCATGTGTACATGTCGCGGGGATCGCCATAGTGTGGTGGTGCATGTGTACATGTCGTGGGGATCGCCATAGTGTGGTGGTGCATGTGTACATGTCGTGGGGATCGCCATAGTGTGGTGGTGCATGTGTACATGTCGTGGGGATCGGTCATGTATCGCCATAGTGTGGTGGTGCATGTGTACATGTCGTGGGGATCGGTCATGTAGTACTATAGTGTGGTGGTGCATGTGTACATGCCGTGGGGATCGCCATAGTGTGATGGTGCATGTGTACATGTCGTGGGGATCGGTCATGTAATACCATAGTGTGGTGGTACATGTGTACATGTCGTGGGGATCGGTCGTGTATCGCCATAGTGTGGTGGTGCATGTGTACATGTCGTGGGGATTGCCATAATGTGGTGGTGCATGTGTACATGTCGTGGGGATCGCCATAGTGTGGTGGTGCATGTGTACATGTCGTGGGGATCGCCATAGTGTGGTGGTGCATGTGTACATGTCGTGGGGATTGCCATAGTGTGGTGGTGCATGTGTACATGTCGTGGGGATCGCCATAGTGTGGTGGTGCATGTGTACATGTCGTGGGGATCGCCATAGTGTGGTGGTGCATGTGTACATGTCGTGGGGATCGGTCATGTATCGCCATAGTGTGGTGGTGCATGTGTACATGTCGTGGGGATCGCCATAGTGTGGTGGTGCATGTGTACATGTCGTGGGATCGCCATAGTGTGGTGGTGCATGTGTACATGTCGTGGGGATCGGTCATGTAATACCATAGTGTGGTGGTGCATGTGTACATGTCGTGGGGATCGCCATAGTGTGGTGGTGCATGTGTACATGTCGTGGGGATCGCCATAGTGTGGTGGTGCATGTGTACATGTCGTGGGGATCGGTCATGTATCGCCATAGTGTGGTGGTGCATGTGTACATGTCGTTGGGATCGGTCATGTAGTACCATAGTGTGGTGGTGCATGTGTACATGTCGTGGGGATCGCCATAGTGTGGTGGTGCATGTGTACATGTCGTGGGGATCGGTCATGTAATACCATAGTGTGGTGGTACATGTGTACATGTCGTGGGGATCGGTCATGTATCGCCATAGTGTGGTGGTGCATGTGTACATGTCGTGGGGATCGCCATAGTGTGGTGGTGCATGTGTACATGTCGTGGGGATCGCCATAGTGTGGTGGTGCATGTGTACATGTCGTGGGGATCGCCATAGTGTGGTGGTGCATGTGTACATGTCGTGGGGATCGGTCATAGTAGTGTGGTGGTGCACGTGTACATGTCGTGGGGACATAGTATCATGTCATAGTAGTGTGGTGGTGCATGTGTACATGTCGTGGGGTATCATATAGTGTGGTGGTGCATGTGTACATGTCGTGGGGACCGTACCATAGTGTGGTGGTGGATCGTCATGTACCCATATCGTGGGGACCATGTATCATAGTAGTGTGGTGGTGCACGTGTACTATCGTGTGGACCGTATCATAGTGTGGTGGTGCACGTGTACTATCGTGGTCATCTAGTAATATAGTGTGGTGGTGCATGTGTACTATCGTGGGGATCGTCATAGTGTGGTGGTGCAGTGTACTATCGTGTGTGGTGGTGGTGGATGTGTACTATCGTGGGGAAAGGTGGTCATATGTATCATGTAGTGTGGTGGTGCATGTGTACATGTCGTGGGGATCGGTGTGGTGGTGCATGTGTACTATCGTGGGGACATCATAGTGTGTGGTGGTGTACATGTCGTGGGGACATAGTGTGGTGGTGCGTGTACTATCGTGGGGATCGGTGTGGTGGTGCGTGTACTATCGTGGGGATAAGTATCATAGTGTGGTGGTGCATGTGTACATATCGTGGGGATCCATAAGTATCGTGTAGTGTGGTGGTGGACGTGTACTATCGTGGGGATAAGCATATAGTGTGGTGGTGGACGTGTACTATCGTGGGGATCGGTCATAGTAGTGTGGTGGTGGACGTGTACTATCGTGGGGATAGTGTAGTGTGGTGGTGCATGTGTACTATCGTGGGGACGCAAGTATCATAGTTGTGTGGTGGTGTACGTGTACCATAGTGGGGTATCATAGTAGTGTGGTGGTGGACGTGTACTATCGTGGGACCGTATCATAGTAGTGTGTGGTGGACGTGTCGTGGGGACATAGTGTGGTGGTGCGTGTACATGTCGATCGTGTACCATATGTGTGGTGGTGGACGTGTACTATCGTGGGGATCGTCATAGTGTGGTGGTGGACGTGTACTATCGTGGGGATCGCAGTAGTGTGGTGGTGGACGTGTACATGTCAAGTATATGGTGATACATGTGTGGGATCTAAGTATATAGTAGTGTGGTGGTGGACGTGTACTATCGTGGGGACCTAAGTATCATAGTAGTGTGGTGGTGGACGTGTACTATCGTGGGGACCTAAGTATCATAGTAGTGTGGTGGTGGACGTGTACTATCGTGGGGACCTAAGTATCATAGTAGTGTGGTGGTGGACGTGTACTATCGTGGGGACCTAAGTATCATAGTGTGGTGGTGGACGTGTACTATCGTGGGGACCTAAGTATCATAGTAGTGTGGTGGTGGACGTGTACTATTGTGGTGGTGCAGTAATGTGTCATAGTGTGGTGGTGGACGTGTATACCTAAGTATCATAGTAGTGTGGTGGTGGACGTGTACTATCGTGGGGACCTAAGTATCATAGTAGTGTGGTGGTGGACGTGTACTATCGTGGGGACCTAAGTATCATAGTGTGGTGGTGGACGTGTACTATCGTGATGTGTGGTGGTGGACGTGTACTATCGTGGGGACCTAAGTATCATAGTAGTGTGGTGGTGGACGTGTACTATCGTGGGGACCTTAGTGTGGTGGTAGTGTGGTGGGACGTGTACTATCGTGGGGACCGATCATAGTAGTGTGGTGGTGGACGTGTACGTGGGGATCGGTGTGGTGGTGGACGTGTACTATCGTGGGGACCATAGTGTGTGGTGGTGTACTTCATATAGTGTGGTGGTGGACGTGTACATCGTGGGGACCGCCATATGTGTGGTGGTGCAGTGTACTATCGTGGGGACAGTTAGTGTGTGGTGCATGTTACTTCGGCGTATCATAGTGTGGTGGTAGTGTAATCGTGATTACATAGTGTGGTGGTGCGTGTACTTCGTGGGGATCGCCATAGTGTGGTGGTGCAGTGTACATGTGCTGGGATCGCTATAGTGTGGTGGTGCATGTGTACATGTCGTGGGGATCGGTGTGGTGGTGCATGTGTACATGTCGTGGGGACCAATAGTGTGGTGGTGCATGTGTACCAGTGGGGATCGCCATAGTGTGGTGGTGCATGTGTACATAAACCACAGTCGTGGGATCGAATAGTGTGGTGGTGCATGTTACATGTCGTGGGGATCCCATATGTGGTGGTGCATGTGTACATGTCGTGGGGATCCCAAAAACACACCCATAGTGTGGTGGTGCATGTGTACATGTCGTGGGGATCGCCATAGTGTGGTGGTGCATGTGTACATGTCGTGGGGATCGGTCATGTAATACCATAGTGTGATGGTGCATGTGTACATGTCGTGGGGATCGGTCATGTAATACCATAGTGTGGTGGTGCATGTGTACATGTCGTGGGGATCGGTCATGTAATAACATAGTGTGGTGGTGCATGTGTACATGTCGTGGGGATCGCCATAGTGTGGTGGTGCATGTGTACATGTCGTGGGGATCGCCATAGTGTGGTGGTGCATGTGTACATTTCGTGGGGATCGGTCATGTAATACCATAGTGTGATGGTGCATGTGTACTTTTCGTGGGGATCGGTCATGTAATACCATAGCGTGATGGTGCATGTGTACATGTCGTGGGGATCGGTCATGTATCGCCATAGTGTGATGGTGCATGTGTACATGTCGTGGGGATCGGTCATGTAATACCATAGTGTGGTGGTGCATGGTTACATGTCGTGGGGATCGCCATAGTGTGGTGGTGCATGTGTACATGTCGTGGGGATCGGTCATGTAATACCATAGTGTGGTGGTGCATGTGTACATGTCATGGGGATCGGTCATGTAATACCATAGTGTGGTGGTGCATGTGTACATGTCGTGGGGATCGCCATAGTGTGGTGGTGCATGTGTACATGTCGTGGGGATCGCCATAGTGTGGTGGTGCATGTGTACATGTCGTGGGGATCGGTCATGTAATACCATAGTGTGGTGGTGCATGTGTACATGTCGTGGGGATCGGTCATGTAATACCATAGTGTGATGGTGCATGTGTACATGTCGTGGGGATCGGTCATGTAATACCAAAGTGTGGTGGTGCATGTGTACATGTCGTGGGGATCGGTCATGTAATACCATAGTGTGATGGTGCATGTGCACATGTCGTGGGGATCGGTCATGTATCGCCATAGTGTGGTGGTGCATGTGTACATGTCGTGGGGATTGCCATAGTGTGGTGGTGCATGTGCACTTTTCGTGGGGATCGGTCATGTAACACCAGAGTTGCTGCCCTTTAATTGACTAACAATCCACAATGTTGCCCATCCAGTGCCAGTTTGGCGGGGGGGTTATTAATTCATGAAATATGCTTGTTGCGCTTGATTTGTCCGGTATTATTATCCATGTGATGGAGTCTGGAGATGTATATGTATTAGATGTAGCATAAGCTAGAAACATTCTCTTGTTGGAGTAATGAATATCGATCATACTTCTACAGACTACATTAAGGAAACCTTTTAATTTGCATATTACATGTGGCAGTCACACATCAAGCTAATTAGATTTGTCATAAAGAGATGTTAATGTTATTTCTTGGGGTTTCCTTGTGGAATATATACAGGACTATGAAACAGTAAATAATTAATGCAGTATTTCTGTTGACAATGTTTAGAATAAATAAATGAGTGCTTGTTTGTTAAGTATAAATGAGTGCTTGTTCGTTAAGTATAAATGAGTGCTTGTTCGTTAAGTATAAATGAGTGCTTGTTCGTGAATTATAAATGAGTTCTTGTTCGTTAAGTATAAATGAGTGCTTGTTCGTTAAGTATAAATGAGTGCTTTTTCGTTAAGTATAAATGAGTGCTTGTTTGTTAAGTATAAATGCGTGCTTGTTCGTTAAGTATAAATGAGTGCTTGTTCGTTAGTATAAATGAGTGCTTGTTCATTAGTATAAATGAGTGCTTGTTTGTTAAGTATAAATGAGTGCTTGTTCGTTAAGTATAAATGAGTGCTTGTTCGTGAAGTATAAATGAGTGCTTGTTCGTGAAGTATAAATGAGTGCTTGTTTGTTAAGTATAAATGACTTTTTGATTAATATTATTGCGCTAGTGATCAATCCACAATCCTCATTGAGTATTTTATACAAGTTTTATACCAATCTTTGAAAGCTTATTGTGTTGTGTCCCTTGCGACATCTGGTTTCAGCCGTTCCTTCATTTCCAAACACATCAGACCTATCTACAAAAGTATAAACAAGTTAGTAGTGTCTTCATGTGTGTTTTACCTTTATTTATCGTCGCTACCGGTTGCCCATATGAGCGACGCCTCCTGAAGAGATTAGTCATTAGTGCATGATACAGACAGAGACCCATTCCAGAATCTCCTCTGGTTCTTTTACGTGCACGGTGTAAAGCACCGACACGAGACCTCGGTTTAACGTCCCATCTGAAAGACTTAATTTTATTAGGGTCAGACGGGGGATCGAACCTGCGATCCCTGGATTACCAGTCCAGCGTATTACCACTGGACTACAGATCCGTCTGCTGTAGTGTCTTCAAGGTATAAAAAGCCAATATATACACAACATATTAGGCCAGATGAGTGCTTGTCTGTGACACTGATTATCACACCTGACTGAACCTACCCACTGATTAAACTCACCTGTGACACTGATTAACTCACCTGTGACACTGATGAACTCACCTGTGACACTGATGAACTCACACATGACACTGATTAACTCACCTGTGACACTGATGAACTCACCTGTGACACTGATGAACTCACACATGACACTGATTCACTGATTAACTCACCTGTGACACTGATTAACCCACATGTTACACTGATACACTGATTAACCCACATGTTACACTGTTACACAGATTAACCCACATGATACACTGATTAACCCACATGTGACACTGATTAACCCACATGTTACACTGATTAACTCACATGTGACACTGATTAACCCACCTGTTACACTGATTAACCCACATGTTACACTGATTAACCCACATGTTACACTGATTAACCCACATGTTACACTGATTAACTCACATGTGACACTGATTAACCCACCTGTTACACTGATTAACCTACATGTTACACTGATTAACCCACATGTTACACTGATTAACCCACATGTTACACTGATTAACTCACATGTTACACTGATTAACCCACATGTGACACTGATTAACCCACATGTGACACTGATTAACCCACATGTTACACTGATTAACTCACATGTTACACTGATTAACTCATATGTTACACTGATTAACTCACATGTTACACTGATTAACTCACCTGTTACACTGATTAACCCACATGTTACACTGATTAACTCACATGTTACACTGATTAACTCACATGTTACACTGATTAACCCACACGTCACACTGATTAACCCACATGTGACACTGATTAACCCACACGTTACACTGATTAACTCACATGTTACACTGATTAACCCACATGTTACACTGATTAACCCACATGTGACACTGATTAACCCACATGTTACACTGATACACTGATTAACCCACATGTTACACTGATTAACTCACATGTTACACTGATTAACTCACATGTTACACTGATTAACCCACATGTTACACTGATTAACTCACATGTTACACTGATTAACTCACATGTTACACTGATTAACCCACATGTTACACTGATTAACCCACATGTGACACTGATTAACCCACATGTTACACTGATTAACCCACATGTTACACTGATTAACTCACATGTTACACTGATTAACCCACATGTGACACTGATTAACCCACATGTTACACTGATACACTGATTAACCCACATGTTACACTGATTAACTCACATGTTACATTGATTAACCCACCTGTTACACTGATTAACCCACATGTTACACTGATTAACCCACCTGTGACACTGATTAACCCACATGTTACACTGATTAACTCACATGTTACACTGATTAACCCACATGTTACACTGATTAACCCACATGTTACACTGATTAACCCACACGTTACACTGATTAACTCACATGTTACATTGATTAACCCACCTGTTACACTGATTAACCCACATGTTACACTGATTAACCCACCTGTGACACTGATTAACCCACATGTTACACTGATTAACTCACATGTTACATTGATTAACCCACCTGTTACACTGATTAACCCACATGTTACACTGATTAACCCACCTGTGACACTGATTAACCCACATGTTACACTGATTAACTCACATGTTACACTGATTAACCCACATGTTACACTGATTAACCCACCTGTTACACTGATTAACCCACATGTTACACTGATTAACCCACCTGTGACACTGATTAACCCACATGTTACACTGATTAACTCACATGTTACACTGATTAACCCACATGTTACACTGATTAACCCACACGTTACACTAATTAACTCACCTAACTGATCTTTCCTATTAGACTGATTAACTCACCTAACTGATCTTTCCTATTAGACTGATTAACTCAACTGACTGAGCTTACCAGTTATATTTTGCATGATTGAGTTTGCATGTCTAGTGATCAGCACCATTGCTTTCTTACAGCTCTTGTGTTGCAATTCAGGACAAGTAGAAATATTAGCCTACATGTACATATCCTGCAACGGCCTCCATGGCCGAGTCGTTACATTCTTTGACATCAATTCACATTCCCTAGGCTTTTCGAATCCCAATGGAGATGTTAAATTCCTATCCACCTGGCTTGCAGAAGGTCTGTGGTTCTCTCCATGTGCCTGAAATATTGCTTGTTGCGGCACCGGGGCGTCTTCTACCAATAACACCTAGGGGTCTTCTACCAATAACACAATAACACCTGGGGGTCTTCTACCAATAACACCTGGAGGTCTTCTACCAATAACACCTAGGGGTCTTCTACCAATAACACAATAACACCTGGGGGTCTTCTACCAATAACACCTGGAGGTCTTCTACCAATAACACCTAGGGGTCTTCTACCAATAACACCTAGGGGTCTTCTACCAATAACACCTGGGGGTCTTCTACCAATAACACCTAGGGGTCTTCTACCAATAACACCTAGGGGTCTTCTACCAATAACACCTAGGGGTATTCTACCAATAACACCTGGGGGTCTTCTACCAATAACACCTAGGGGTCTTCTACCAATAACACCTGGGGGTGTTCTACCAATAACACCTGGGGGTCTTCTACCAATAACACAATAATACCTGGGGGTCTTCTACCAATAACACAATAACACCTAGGGGTCTTCTACCAATAACACCTGGAGAGTCACCATATGACCTAATGTGTTGTTGCGACTTTATACCCCAAAACAAAACAGATATACATTGAACACGAGTGCAACAATGTGCAAGACCACGGAACCACAATTAGTTAGTTATACATTGAACACGCGTGCAACAATGTGCAAGACCACGGAACCACAATTTGTTAGTTATACATTGAACACGCATGCAACAATGTGCAAGACCACGGAACCACAATTAGTTAGTTATACATTGAACACGCGTGCAACAATGTGTACGACCAGGGAACCACAATTTGTATTATTAAATACTTTGTTGTCTTGTCATACTTTCAGAGGAGATTACGATAGCATTCCGGAGATTTGGTCCGGTTGTTGTTGACTGGCCACACAAAGCTGAGAGCAAGTCATATTTCCCTCCAAAAGGTATGTTCTGTGTTGATATTTGTAAAGCTACGGTTGTTCACTTGAAATCATTTGCTCCTCACTGCTCTATGTTTGAATCCCACTGGGGTTGTCAACTTATTTCATGTGAGGATGTTATTCAAATGGCTTGCAGAAGGTCGTTGGTTGTACCCGAGTGCAAGTCTCGGAGGGGCACCTGGGATCTGCCTCCACTACCCGAGTGCAAGTCTCGGAGGGGCACCTGGGATCTGCCTCCACTACCCGAGTGCAAGTCTCGGAGGGGCACCTGGGATCTGCCTCCACTACTAGAGTGCAAGTCTCGGAGGGGCACCTGGGATCTGCCTCCACTACCCGAGTGCAAGTCTCGGAGGGGCACCTGGGATCTGCCTCCACTACCAGAGTGCAAGTCTCGGAGGGGCACCTGGGATCTGCCTCCACTACCCGAGTGCAAGTCTCGGAGGGGCACCTGGGATCTGCCTCCACTACCCGAGTGCAAGTCTCGGAGGGGCACCTGGGATCTGCCTCCACTACCCGAGTGCAAGTCTCGGAGGGGCACCTGGGATCTGCCTCCACTACCCGAGTGCAAGTCTCGGAGGGCACCTGGGATCTGCCTCCACTACCCGAGTGCAAGTCTCGGAGGGGCACCTGGGATCTGCCTCTACTACCCGAGTGCAAGTCTCGGAGGGGCACCTGGGATCTGCCTCCACTACCCGAGTGCAAGTCTCGGAGGGGCACCTGGGATCTGCCTCCACTACCCGAGTGCAAGTCTCGGAGGGGCACCTGGGATCTGCCTCCACTACTCGAGTGCAAGTCTCGGAGGGGCACCTTGGATCTGCCTCCACTACCCGAGTGCAAGTCTCGGAGGGGCACCTGGGATCTGCCTCCACTACCCGAGTGCAAGTCTCGGAGGGGCACCTGGGATCTGCCTCCACTACCCGAGTGCAAGTCTCGGAGGGGCACCTGGGATCTGCCTCCACTACCCGAGTGCAAGTCTCGGAGGGGCACCTGGGATCTGCCTCCACTACCCGAGTGATATTCCAGCTGTCAGTGTGACTTTAAACCCCAAAAACAAACATTCCTATTGTGTAAAATGTTAATGCTATTTTGTGTATTTAAAAAGTGTTATCTAGCAGTAGTGAGTGCTATATTGTAAGTCACTTGTGTTTCAACCATGATAAACAATCATCATTTAATGCTGGCAGTAATCTATTGGGACATGAAGAATGGATTTGTGTGTGTATTGAAGCTGGCAATAACTCCTTGTTGTACATCTTTTCAATAACATCGTACAGGGCTCAAGTTAGGTCACTGTTGTTAAACACTGGATCACTTGGTCACATTAGCCATCCTTCCAGTCTCTCCCAGAATTGCAGCAATAGAGAATAGAGGGCATTATCGCAAAGGCCCATAAGGCTTATTGACCTTATTCTTTAAAACTTTTGTGTATGGTTTCCTACAAGAATCTATTTACATGCATGCATGTATGTGGCTGTTTTGAAAATCCACATTTCTGGCCACACATGATGGTCATAGTTGCGGGGGAGGGGATTTGTCGGGAATTTGTTAAAATTGGGTGTCCATTTCAAAATGGAGTCAATTTGCAGAAAACCTTCGTTTAGTTTTCCTGAAATGTAGCTGGAAGTGAACCAATCTCTCATGGTGAACTATTAGTACAGCCTAGTCATCCAGTTTCTCTACATACGTCTGTGCATTTGACCTCTCTGGAGACACTGGTATGGAGTATCGTGACAACTAGTAGATCTATCAAAAGCAGTTTAAGATCTTTCAGATGCAATGTCCAACATTGCTGCTTTGGTAGCCATCGTGAAAATCAAATTTTTACTTTTGTGAAGCATCATGGCAACAGGTTGATTTTAAATTGTAAAATTTCCAATCTGGTATCAAATCTATGCTGGCTTACTCTCCTTCATTCAGTAATCTATGCTGGCATACTCTCCTTCATTCAGTAATCTATGCTGGCATACTCTCCTTCATTCAGTAATCTATGCTGGCATACTCTCCTTCATTCAGTAATCTATGCTGGCATACTCTCCTTCATTCAGTAATCTATGCTGGCATACTCTCCTTCATTCAGTAATCTATGCTGGCATACTCTCCTTCATTCAGTAATCTATGCTGGCATACTCTCCTTCATTCAGTAATCTATGCTGGCATACTCTCCTTCATTCAGTAATCTATGCTGGCATACTCTCCTTCATTCAGTAATCTATGCTGGCATACTCTCCTTCATTCAGTAATCTATGCTGGCATACTCTCCTTCATTCAGTAATCTATGCTGGCATACTCTCCTTCATTCAGTAATCTATGCTGGCATACTCTCCTTCATTCAGTAATCTATGCTGGCTTACTCTCCTTCATTCAGTAATCTATGCTGGCTTATTCTCCTTCATTCAGTAATCTATGCTGGCATACTCTCCTTCATTCAGTAATCTATGCTGGCTTACTCTCCTTCATTCAGTAATCTATGCTGGCATACTCTCCTTCATTCAGTAATCTATGCTGGCATACTCTCCTTCATTCAGTAATCTATGCTGGCTTACTCTCCTTCATTCAGTAATCTATGCTGGCTTACTCTCCTTCATTCAGTAATCTATGCTGGCATACTCTCCTTCATTCAGTAATCTATGCTGGTATACTCTCCTTCATTCAGTAATCTATGCTGGTATACTCTCCTTCATGCTGGCTGTTACAACTGTAGATCTGCTCCATACCATTGTCTATTATCTGGGCTGTTACAACTGTAGATCTGTTCCATACCATTGTCTATTATCTGGGCTGTTACAACTGTAGATCTGTTCCATACCATTGTCTATTATCTGGGCTGTTACAACTGTAGATCTGTTCCATACCATTGTCTATTATCTGGGCTGTTACAACTGTAGATCTGTTCCATACCATTGTCTATTATCTGGGCTGTTACAACAGTAGATCTGTTCCATACCATTGTCTATTATCTGGGCTGTTACAACTGTAGATCTGTTCCATACCATTGTCTATTATCTGGGCTGTTACAACTGTAGATCTGTTCCATACCATTGTCTATTATCTGGGCTGTTACAACAGTAGATCTGTTCCATACCATTGTCTATTATCTGGGCTGTTACAACTGTAGATCTGTTCCATACCATTGTCTATTATCTGGGCTGTTACAACTGTAGATCTGTTCCATACCATTGTCTATTATCTGGGCTGTTACAACTGTAGATCTGTTCCATACCATTGTCTATTATCTGGGCTGTTACAACTGTAGATCTGTTCCATACCATTGTCTATTATCTGGGCTGTTACAACTGTAGATCTGTTCCATACCATTGTCTATTATCTGGGCTGTTACAACTGTAGATCTGTTCCATACCATTGTCTATTATCTGGGCTGTTACAACTGTAGATCTGTTCCATACCATTGTCTATTATCTGGGCTGTTACAACTGTAGATCTGTTCCATACCATTGTCTATTATCTGGGCTGTTACAACTGTAGATCTGTTCCATACCATTGTCTATTATCTGGGCTGTTACAACTGTAGATCTGTTCCATACCATTGTCTATTATCTGGGCTGTTACAACTGTAGATCTGTTCCATACCATTGTCTATTATCTGGGCTGTTACAACTGTAGATCTGTTCCATACCATTGTCTATTATCTGGGCTGTTACAACTGTAGATCTGTTCCATACCATTGTCTATTATCTGGGCTGTTACAACTGTAGATCTGTTCCATACCATTGTCTATTATCTGGGCTGTTACAACTGTAGATCTGTTCCATACCATTGTCTATTATCTGGGCTGTTACAACTGTAGATCTGTTCCATACCATTGTCTATTATCTGGGCTGTTACAACTGTAGATCTGTTCCATACCATTGTCTATTATCTGGGCTGTTACAACTGTAGATCTGTTCCATACCATTGTCTATTATCTGGGCTGTTACAACTGTAGATCTGTTCCATACCATTGTCTATTATCTGGGCTGTTACAACTGTAGATCTGCTCCATACCATTGTCTATTATCTGGGCTGTTACAACTGTAGATCTGTTCCATACCATTGTCTATTATCTGGGCTGTTACAACTGTAGATCTGCTCCATACCATTGTCTATTATCTGGGCTGTTACAACTGTAGATCTGTTCCATACCATTGTCTATTATCTGGGCTGTTACAACTGTAGATCTGTTCCATACCATTGTCTATTATCTGGACTGTTACAACTGTAGATCTGTTCCATACCATTGTCTATTATCTGGGCTGTTACAACTGTAGATCTGTTCCATACCATTGTCTATTATCTGGGCTGTTACAACTGTAGATCTGTTCCATACCATTGTCTATTATCTGGACTGTTACAACTGTAGATCTGTTCCATACCATTGTCTATTATCTGGACTGTTACAACTGTAGATCTGTTCCATACCATTGTCTATTATCTGGGCTGTTACAACTGTAGATCTGTTCCATACCATTGTCTATTATCTGGGTTGTTACAACTGTAGATCTGTTCCATACCATTGTCTATTATCTGGACTGTTACAACTGTAGATCTGTTCCATACCATTGTCTATTATCTGGACTGTTACAACTGTAGATCTGTTCCATACCATTGTCTATTATCTGGGCTGTTACAACTGTAGATCTGTTCCATACCATTGTCTATTATCTGGACTGTTACAACTGTAGATCTGTTCCATAATATTGTCTATTATCTGGGCTGTTACAACTGTAGATCTGTTCCATACCATTGTCTATTATCTGGACTGTTACAACTGTAGATCTGTTCCATACCATTGTCTATTATCTGGACTGTTACAACTGTAGATCTGTTCCATACCATTGTCTATTATCTGGACTGTTACAACTGTAGATCTGTTCCATACCATTGTCTATTATCTGGACTGTTACAACTGTAGATCTGTTCCATACCATTGTCTATTATCTGGACTGTTACAACTGTAGATCTGTTCCATACCATTGTCTATTATCTGGACTGTTACAACTGTAGATCTGTTCCATACCATTGTCTATTATCTGGACTGTTACAACTGTAGATCTGTTCCATACCATTGTCTATTATCTGGGCTGTTACAACTGTAGATCTGTTCCATACCATTGTCTATTATCTGGGCTGTTACAACTGTAGATCTGTTCCATACCATTGTCTATTATCTGGGCTGTTACAACTGTAGATCTGTTCCATACCATTGTCTATTATCTGGACTGTTACAACTGTAGATCTGTTCCATACCATTGTCTATTATCTGGGCTGTTACAACTGTAGATCTGTTCCATACCATTGTCTATTATCTGGGCTGTTACAACTGTAGATCTGTTCCATACCATTGTCTATTATCTGGGCTGTTACAACTGTAGATCTGTTCCATACCATTGTCTATTATCTGGGCTGTTACAACTGTAGATCTGTTCCATACCATTGTCTATTATCTGGACTGTTACAACAGTAGATCTGTTCCATACCATTGTCTATTATCTGGGCTGTTACAACTGTAGATCTGTTCCATACCATTGTCTATTATCTGGGCTGTTACAACTGTAGATCTGTTCCATACCATTGTCTATTATCTGGGCTGTTACAACTGTAGATCTGTTCCATACCATTGTCTATTATCTGGACTGTTACAACTGTAGATCTGTTCCATACCATTGTCTATTATCTGGGTTGTTACAACTGTAGATCTGTTCCATACCATTGTCTATTATCTGGGTTGTTACAACTGTAGATCTGTTCCATACCATTGTCTATTATCTGGACTGTTACAACTGTAGATCTGTTGGTCCTGAACTGATTATAGATCAAAAGCTGTCTTAAAAATCGGTAAAATGTTCAATAAAACCATTAATCATTCACATCCATAAAAACCTTCAAAACATGTCGTAACAATGGATTCAATTTACGATTAGATTAGTCCAATCATAGTACGATAGGGGAGGGGGGTGTTGTGGGGGAGGGGGTGTTGTGGGGCAGGGGTGTTGTGGGGGAGGGGGTGTTGTGGGGGAGGGGGTGTTGTGGGGGAGGGGTGTTGTGGGAGAGGGGGTGTTGTGGGGGAGGGGTGTTGTGGGGGAGAGGTGTTGTGGGGGAGGGGGTGTGGAGGGGGAGGTGCGGGGGGGGGGGGTTAGGACTTTGCATCTTATGTATGTTCTAAATTCAATTACAAAGTAATCAATATCCTGTGAAGTATCCAAGTCTACTGGGTAATTATTTCAATAATATTTATAGATTTATGTTAGCAAGTATGTATTCCCTGAGGAGGATGAATGATATATATTATTATACATCAAATTTAGCGGGTCGATTACAATTGCCGATGCCAGTCTCGATATTTTAAACTACTGCTTTAAATGCTAGTAATTCTGCCTGAATGCACTAATTTTGTATTTTTATTATCTACCCGAGATGATGGCTTTTTATGTAACAAGTCGGCACAATCCTATACCGTACCGAAGCAATATTTGTCTTTTGACGGCTGATAACTGCATTTAAGAGCAACTTTCCCATCCATTTTGATGAGAAATCGGCCATGACCTCACCTGTGGCCAGGGTGGTCATGGAGGGAAGAGTTGTTGAAAACATATTGGAATATACTTATCCGACAAGCATGCCCAGTAGGCGGTACTGAACTGTGTTGTATATACAATTATATTAACCTGTTGTAATGGTGTATATATGTAGCATTTTATGTACATCTTTTAAATTTACAAACATTACATTGTATGTAAACACACCCTTGTATACACAAATGGGTCGGTAAAAAGTGTCCGGTGTCCGGCTGATATCAAGTTACCTCGGGTTGGTACCTAGGCAGATATGAAACTAGCCACATAATAACGTCTTTATTACACTGATATGAATTTGACGGTGCTCATCTGTAGACTCAACTGGCGCTAACTCCATAGTCTGACAAGACTGACGGATGCCAAAGATGAATTTGAACATTTAATAATCAAATTCCTGATCTACGTTATCCATTTATCAGGAATAAATCACAATTACTGAATTAGATGCACGATAACGATTGAAATATTACCACGAAACTACAAACATCTGGTATCTGTTTGATTTGACAAACAGAGCTGGGCATGAGCCAGTATCAAACCAGCAAGCGTTATTTCATACTGGAAAACACGTGTATCAAACCAGCAAACGTTCTTTCATACTGGAAAACACGTGTATCAAACCAGCAAACGTTCTTTCATACTGGAAAACATGTGTATCAAACCAGCAAACATTATTTCATACTGGAAAACACGTGTATCAAACCAACAAACATTATTTCATACTGGAAAACACGTGTATTATTATAAACCAGCAAACATTATTTCATACTGGAAAACACGTGTATCAAACCAGCAAACATTATTTCATACTGGAAAACACGTGTATCAAACAGCAAACATTATTTCATACTGGAAAACACGTGTATCAAACCAACAAACGTTATTTCATACTGGAAAACATGTGTATCAAACCAGTAAACGTTATTTCATACTGGAAAACACGTGTATCAAACAGCAAACATTATTTCATACTGGAAAACACGTGTATTATTATAAACCAGCAAACGTTATTTCATACTGGAAAACACGTGTATCAAACCAGTAAACATTATTTCATATGGGAAAACACGTGTATCAAACAGCAAACATTATTTCATACTGGAAAACACGTGTATCAAACCAGTAAACGTTATTTCATACTGGAAAACATGTGTATCAACCTGGGTGGTAGACAGTATTGTTGAGGCAACAAATAGACTAACATTCATATCTCACTTATTAGGGGTCCAGAAACATGGCATGCATGTAATTATGATATTCAGCCGCTTAGTTTATTTAGTTCCCAATATTATACAGTTTGTACAATGCAGATAATTATTATAATCAGGGCTGTGAATTGTCCGTGGATTTTTATTTGTGTGTGTGTGTGGGGGGGGGGGGGGTGTGTAGCACTTCCAAGCGACTTGTGTTGTAGAATGACGTGTGATAGCTAGCTAGTTAGTTAGTTGACTTGTGTTGTAGAATGACGTGTGATAGTTAGCTAGTTAGTCTTGTCCGCCAAAATTCCTGGAAAATGTCCCAAATGGCCAATGAGTTCGTAATAAATCCTAAATGAATGCTAACCCAATCAAAATTGGCATAGTACATACAGAAATTTCAGTTCTGGACCAAAAAATGTAAAAAAAAAATGGTTTACGAAAAATGACTTCTGACCTCTCCCAATATGAATACCGAGGTTGCGAATCAATATGGCACAAGAGTATCATTAATGTCACACGTTTCTTCGATCCCGTAATGGTGCCAATTGCGACAAAAAACGAATACTTGCCCTAAATTTTGTGAATTGCCGAAAATATGTGGCTCAACATATTGTTTTATTTTTATTTTTTTGCATAACATGTTTTGTCAAATGCATGGCTTCAAATATTTATCTGTGAGCTATATGGCTCTTAGTTGGCTCCATGTTTTTTAAATCGGCTCCAATATTTTCCAATTGGCAACAAGAAATGGCTCGGACAAAAAGCCTGCTAATTCTGACCAAGGATGAGTCCTGATTATTAAACTTCAATTTCGTAGAGTATGGAAATAAAGATGTGTGACATATAGAGATGTACCATATTAACCTTAACTTGTCGAATAAATTGGACGGACTGTGCTAACAACATAGATCCCGATTAGCCGTTGCTTACGTCGCGTCTGATGTTGTTTTAACTCCACTATCCGAATAGCAAACAGCATAGAGCCTGATGCAGGCCCCTCACCGCTGCAGGTTTGAATCTCGTGCCCCTCACCGCTGCAGGTTTGCAGGCCCCTCACCGCTGCAGGTTTGCAGGCCCCTCACCGCTGCAGGTTTGCAGGCCCCTCACCACTGCAGGCCCCTCACCGCTGCAGGTTTGCAGGCCCCTCACCACTGCAGGTTTGCAGGCCCCTCACCACTGAAGGTTTGCAAGCCCCTCACCACTGCAGGTTTGCAGGCCCCTCACCGCTGCAGGTTTGCAGGCCCCTCACCCGCTGCAGGTTTGCAGGCCCCTCACCACTGCAGGTTTGCAGGCCCCTCACCACTGAAGGTTTGCAGGCCCCTCACCGCTGCAGGTTTGCAGGCCCCTCACCACTGCAGGTTTGCAGGCCCCTCACCACTGCAGGTTTGCAGGCCCCTCACCACTGCAGGTTTGCAGGCCCCTCACCGCTGCAGGTTTAGTGACTTCAAATCACCTGCAGGTTTGAATCCAGTTGGGGGTGTCAAATTCTTTCAGGTGAGAAAGACATCAAACTTGCTTGTGGTAGTTGTGTGGTTCTACCCGGGTGCCCGCATGTAATACAGCTCGGAGAGTGTGGTTCTACCCGGGTGCCCGTCTGTAATACAGCTCGGAGAGTGTGGTTCTACCCGGGTGCCCGTCTGTAATACAGCTCGGAGAGTGTGGTTCTACCCGGGTGCCCGTCTGTAATACAGCTCGGAGAGTGTGGTTCTACCCGGGTGCCCGTCTGTAATACAGCTCGGAGAGTGTGGTTCTACCCGGGTGCCCGCCTGTAATACAGCTCGGAGAGTGTGGTTCTACCCGGGTGCCCGCCTGTAATACAGCTCGGAGAGTGTGGTTCTACCGGGTGCCCGTCTGTAATACAGCTCGGAGAGTGTGGTTCTACCCGGGTGCCCGTCTGTAATACAGCTCGGAGAGTGTGGTTCTACCCGGGTGCCCGCTGTAATACAGCTCGGAGAGTGTGGTTCTACCCGGGTGCCCGCCTGTAATACAGCTCGGAGAGTGTGGTTCTACCCGGGTGCCCGTCTGTAATACAGCTCGGAGAGTGTGGTTCTACCCGGGTGCCCGTCTGTAATACAGCTCGGAGAGTGTGGTTCTACCCGGGTGCCCGTCTGTAATACAGCTCGGAGAGTGTGGTTCTACCCGGGTGCCCGTCTGTAATACAGCTCGGAGAGTGTGGTTCTACCCGGGTGCCCGTCTGTAATACAGCTCGGAGAGTGTGGTTCTACCCGGGTGCCCGTCTGTAATACAGCTCGGAGAGTGTGGTTCTACCCGGGTGCCCGTCTGTAATACAGCTCGGAGAGTGTGGTTCTACCCGGGTGCCCGTCTGTAATACAGCTCGGAGAGTGTGGTTCTACCCGGGTGCCCGTCTGTAATACAGCTCGGAGAGTGTGGTTCTACCCGGGTGCCCGTCTGTAATACAGCTCGGAGAGTGTGGTTCTACCCGGGTGCCCGTCTGTAATACAGCTCGGAGAGTGTGGTTCTACCCGGGTGCCCGTCTGTAATACAGCTCGGAGAGTGTGGTTCTACCCGGGTGCCCGCCTGTAATACAGCTCGGAGAGTGTGGTTCTACCCGGGTGCCCGCCTGTAATACAGCTCGGAGAGTGTGGTTCTACCCGGGTGCCCCGTCTGTAATACAGCTCGGAGAGTGTGGTTCTACCCGGGTGCCCGTCTGTAATACAGCTCGGAGAGTGTGTTCTACCCGGGTGCCCGTCTGTAATACAGCTCGGAGAGTGTGGTTCTACCCGGGTCAATACAGCCCGAGTGTCTGTAATACAGCTCGGAGAGTGTGGTTCTACCCGGGTGCCCGCCTGTAATACAGCTCGGAGAGTGTGGTTCTACCCGGGTGCCCGCCTGTAATACAGCTCGGAGAGTGTGGTTCTACCCGGGTGCCCGCCTGTAATACAGCTCGGAGAGACACCAGACGTCTTCCTCCACCAATAATGGCTGAACGAGTCGCCGTATCACGTTATTGCGATATTAAGCCCCATAAAACAAACAATTTCCCAGCATGCACTCGAACCATCAAACTTGGCATGCACTCCAACCATCAAACTTGGCCTGCACTCGAACCATCAAACTTGGCATGCACTCGAACCATCAAACTTGGCATGCACTCGAACTATCAAACTTGGCCTGTACTCGAACTATCAAACTTGGCCTGCACTCGAACTATCAAACTTGGCATGCACTCGAACCATCAAACTTGGCCTGCACTCGAACTATCAAACTTGGCATGCACTCGAACCATCAAACTTGGCCTGCACTCGAACCATCAAACTTGGCCTGCACTCGAACCATCAAACTTGGCCTGCACTCAAACCATCAAACTTGGCCTGCACTCGAACTATCAAACTTGGCATGCACTCGAACCATCAAACTTGGCCTGCACTCAAACCATCAAACTTGGCCTGCACTCGAACCATCATACTTGGCCTGCACTGATAACCTACAGTATCTGTCCATAATAATTTATTATAAACAGTGTCACATCTGTCTGCTTTTTATAGCAGTTGAATTTATATATATAATACTACTATTTGCTACAGTATGAAAATATAAATATATGTTTGCTAACAGTATATATAGGCTTGTACTCGGTGACTCTTGTCATCAGCAAGGTCTTTTTGGCATTTCCACTTTTTGGCAGCCACAGACATTGTGACATGTCAGCTGCCAGATCTATACCATGTACATTGCATTTGTCTAAGTTGAATTATTTATTCATTCAATACAAAGAAATTATTTATTCATTGAGTACAAATAATTATCAAATTGTTAGGTCATCAGGGCTCTTGTTGTAAGTGGATTATCTGACATCTGTCCCCTATCTGTCTGTCCACAATTGATTTATTTGACATTTCCTGTAGCTGAAGCTGCTTGGATCAATTTTGATGAAACATGGTGTGACTAGTACATCAGTAGCTAAAACCAGGCTTGTCCTTACAGACGGATCTGTAGTCCAGTGGTAACATGCTGGACTGGTAATCCAGGGATCGCAGGTTCGATCCCCCGTCTGACCATAATAAAATTAACAGTCTTTCAGTTGGGACTTTAAGCCGAGGTCTTGTGTCGGTGCTGTACACTGTGCACGTAAAAGAACCAGAGGAGACTCTGGAATGGGTCTCTGTCTGTATCATTGCACTATCCTCCAAAAATTTAAAATGACATCTCTTCAGGAGGTGTCGCTCATATGGGCAACCGGTAGCGACGATAAATAAACGTAACACACTTGTCCTATATATATTTTCGGCTTTTCCTGAAATGCTTTTTCAATTTTAATGAATATTCGTATGGATCATCATGGCAATATTAGTTAAACTCTATAAAATTATGACCCAGAAGCCAAGATGTCCGTCACTGCAGCCATCAGGAACCGTTATTTTCAACTTCTCCACTCGATCTCCGTGGTTGAGCGGTTACGGTCATTGTCTTCAAATCACTTGTCCCTCATTGCTGTAGGTTTGAATACTGGGTGTGTGTTGTTTCATGCGAGGAAGCTACCCAGCAGGCGTGCAGGAGGTCAGAGGTTCTACCTGGACTTCAATACAACATACACGTCCGTGCCGCAAATATTACTCGCACCACGAGTCTTCATGCACCAACAATAGCTGGACAGTCACATAAACTGTTTGTGCAACTCTATTGATAAGCATATAATTGAAACATGTCTACTTGCCCTCGCTTCTCATCAATGCAACCCGGGTTTGATCCTCGGACTGGGAAGTATGCGAGATGGTACAGTGGTCACCAGATCAGACAGGTGGGTTTTCTCCGGGTACTCCGGTTTTCTCCCACACGAATGACCACAAATACGCTGTCATCCCTGCCAACGAGAGTGATTAATATAAGTTGTTACAGCTTGTTTCGCAATCGTTGTAAAATAAATAAAGTTTATACTTAACTGGCCCATTTGTATAGTTACTGTGAGTATGTACAAGAGGCAGGTAACTGTCTATTATTTAACTGGAGTTTATTGTATTTTGCACTGGCCGTTAGACAGTTTTAGTAGAGATTCGATAGACAAGCTAACTACATTTACTGTGAACATTTTGGATTAGAATGAAATAAATATTGTTTTATTGATACATGGTTGTAGATTGTGGGGCCTGGTTGTAGATTGTGGGGCCTGGTTGTAGATTGTGGGACCTGGTTGTAGATTGTGGGACCTGGTTGTAGATTGTGGGACCTGGTTGTAGATTGTGGGACCTGGTTG
>CM026396.1:11584596-11608216 GCA_014843695.1 Archivesica marissinica | reverse complement strand
TGGAGGAGGGGTAGGCTGTTATGTGTACCCTCGTGTGGAGGAGAGATAGGCTGTTATGTGTACCCTCGTGTGGAGGAGAGGTAGGCTGTTATGTGTACCCTCGTGTGGAGGAGGGGTAGGCTGTTATGTGTACCCTCGTGTGGAGGAGAGGTAGGCTGTTATGTGTACCCTCGTGTGGAGGAGGGGTAGGTTCTTATGTGTACCCTCGTGTGGAGGAGGGGTAGGCTGTTATGTGTACCTCGTGTGGAGGAGGGGTAGGCTGTTATGTGTACCCTCGTGTGGAGAAGGGTAGGCTGTTATGTGTACCCTCGGTGGAGGAGGGGTAGGTTCTTATGTGTACCCTCGTGTGGAGGAGGGTTAGGCTGTTATGTGTACCCTCGTGTGGAGGAGGGGTAGTCTCTTGACATGTCAGTCATATGATACAGAAATGCCGAAGTAATATTCATAAGCCCGCTTTTTATGTAACACGAAAACTATTGTCATTTTACCGTTTCGTACTCAATATCATTCGTACCCAACCCCCCCCCCCCCCCCACAATATGTTTTCTTTGTTTCTTCTTTTTTGCAAGTCGGCAGTACTAAATAGTGTCTGTATGGAAAGTTGAACACTACATATACTTATCTTTAGCCTAAGCTATCGGTGCACGACTTATAACCCGACAAACGAACACAAAGTGCACAGTTATATATGTTATATATCTATTTGGTCTTTAGAATAAATACGGCAGTTTGATACTATCAATAATGATAATGTACGACATGGTCAGCAATCGTATCGTTAATAACAAATGCTTATGCATGTGTAAGCACGGTGCTACGTTGTAATATGCCAGACTAGAGGCAAGACGTCCGTGTGCTGGCATACTATTTCGGGTTAATATATAGAGTGGTGGAATCTATGCTCGGCGTAAATCCCAAATATAATGACCAGTATAAAATGTTAATAGCACTTGCCGTATATTATTATTTTCTTAAGTCGTGAAAACAACTTTCAAAACACTCTTGTTGACAGCTTTTCATCACGTGACCTTGCTGCTCAATTCAGCTATCGCAACGGTGTCGGGTCGGCACCCGTTTATATGGAGAACTGCACCTATACACGGCGTACTTGTTATTTTTTATTTATCCACCATACTTTGTTGAATATCTTATTTTGATATAGTACATCATTGAATAAAAACACTTATTGGTCCTAATCAGAAATAGTATAGAAAATATTTTTTTGGTTAGGTGTATATTTTTTTAATTCGAATAGCTACCCGAATTGCTCGTGTATGTATCAATTTCGGTGGAAATATTCTCCAAATTATTTGTTTGTTTACATTAGTCTGCTGGACCAGTCACGTGAACGTTGCATCAGGCTACCGATACACGCAACGGAATGCTATTGGGCCATGCTTCAGCTTTGTCAGCTAAATTAGCCTAGAACTATATCAATATTTTAAATACGGATAAAAATGGAAAATACGCCGAACATCGGAATACGCCGAGCATAGGTTCCACCACTCTATACATATCGGTTATAATGTTCAAATGTGCTACCTATTTGCTATTCTTGTATATTTAGTATTTATTTGTTTGTTTATTTATTGGGACTTAATGTCGGTCATAAAGCGAGTGTTCAGCTGGTGAAGGGACGGGAGCACCCAACATTGGAAGTCGTGATAGAGCAGTGATAGCGCGATCGCTTCAGATGCGAAAGGTCCGGAGTTCGCACCCAGCTGTAGCCGTTACGATTGTTCCCTTATGCAATGCATTTAATTCCACGTTGCCTCTTCTCTCTCCCTCGTGGCGATGGATCCATCAGGAATGAGGTTCTCAAGAATGATTTATATAAGTTGTAGGAACTTGTTACGCAATCGAGCTTACCATTAACGTGTTTCTCCATTTGTCAATGTTTACAAACACCGGTTCAAAAAATGGAACGCGTAGGGATCCTAGCTACCCTATAAGCTTGTTTATTCATCCATGCGCTGGAGCAAGTAGTAATGAAATAAATTCACAAAAACGTCTCCTTAAAATAAACACAAATTCCACAGATGTACCACACTCACAATAAGAAATACAAACAGTCTCCAGCTCTACAGCAAGACATCATCAAAGTATGGGCTGCTTGTTTGCAAAATCTACATTCTAGGGAGTTATTTATTTAACCATTCTAGGGAACAACGACCCGGAACCAATTCCTTCAGTGGGGTCACACGAGAAGTCAACTGAAGCATTCCAAGGTGGGTACAAATACAACGCTCGATGGTACGAGCTTCAATAGACTATTTCCACACGGTCCTCGGGAAGGAGTTGGCGCATAGATAGGGCCAACAATGCCCTCCTGGACAAAGCCGGTGTCGTATTTTGTGCATGCACATCGCCACTTCGGGAGTTCTTGTCTGCCGTGTCTGCAATAATATATACAATCGTTGACGGATTCATTAATATTTACATCGTTATTGCATTTCATTCGATGAACGTATACGCACTGATTGCATCTAGGTTCGTATGAATTTTCTCACTAATGATATGCAGCTGACTCGAAGTTACGAGCATACGAATTCGTAGTGTTTAGGCAGCGTTACTTGCGAGAAGTTACGAGCATGCGAATTCGTAGTGTTTAGGCAGTGTTACTTGCGAGAAGTTACGAGCATGCGAATTCGTAGTGCTTAGACAGCGTTACTTGCGAGAAGTTACGAGCATGCGAATTCGTAGTGATTAGACAGCGTTACTTGTGAGAAGTTACGAGCATGCGAATTCGTAGTGCTTAGACAGCGTTACTTGCGAGAAGTTACGAGCATGCGAATTCGTAGTGTTTAGACAGCGTTACTTGCGAGAAGTTACGAGCATGCGAATTCCTAGCATGCAAATTCGTAGTGTTTAGACAGCGTTACTTGCGAGAAGTTACGAGCATGTGAATTCGTAGTGTTTAGACAGCGTTACTTGCGAGAAATTACGAGCATGCGAATTCATAGTGCTTAGACAGCGTTACTCGCGAGAAATTACGAGCATGCGAATTCGTAGTGCTTAGACAGCGTTACTTGCGAGAAGTTACGAGTATGCGTATTCGTAGTGTTTAGGCAGCGTTACTTGCGAGAAGTTACGAGCATGCGTATTCGTAGTGTTTAGGCAGCGTTACTTGCGAGAAGTTACGAGCATGCGCATTCGTAGTGTTTAGGCAGCGTTACTTGCGAGAAGTTACGAGCATGCAAATTCGTAGTGTTTAGACAGCGTTACTTGCGAGAAGTTACGAGCATATGCATTCGTAGTGTTTATGCAGCGTTACTTGCGAGAAGTTACGAGCATGCGCATTCGTAGTGCTTAGGCAGCGTTACTTGCGAGAAGTTACGAGCATGCGCATTCGTAGTGCTTAGGCAGCGTTACTTGCGAGAAGTTACGAGCATGCGAATTCGTAGTGTTTACTCAGCGTTACTTGCGAGAAGTTACGAGCATGCGCATTCGTAGTGTTTAGGCAGCGTTACTTGCGAGAAGTTACGAGCATGCGCATTCGTAGTGCTTAGGCAGCGTTACTTGCGAGAAGTTACGAGCATGCGCATTCGTAGTGCTTAGGCAGCGTTACTTGCGAGAAGTTACGAGCATGCGCATTCGTAGTGCTTAGGCAGCGTTACTTGCGAGAAGTTACGAGCATGCGCATTCGTAGTGCTTAGGCAGCGTTACTTGCGAGAAGTTACGAGCATGCGCATTCGTAGTGCTTAGGCAGCGTTACTTGCGAGAAGTTACGAGCATGCGCATTCGTAGTGCTTAGGCAGCGTTACTTGCGAGAAGTTACGAGCATGCGCATTCGTAGTGCTTAGGCAGCGTTACTTGCGAGAAGTTACGAGCATGCGCATTCGTAGTGCTTAGGCAGCGTTACTTGCGAGAAGTTACGAGCATGCGCATTCGTAGTGCTTAGGCAGCGTTACTTGCGAGAAGTTACGAGCATGCGAATTCGTAGTGTTTAGGCAGCGTTACTTGCGAGAAGTTACGAGCATGCGAATTCGTAGTGATTAGACAGCGTTACTTGTGAGAAGTTACGAGCATGCGAATTCGTAGTGCTTAGACAGCGTTACTTGCGAGAAGTTACGAGCATGCGAATTCGTAGTGTTTAGACAGCGTTACTTGCGAGAAGTTACGAGCATGCGAATTCGTAGTGCTTAGACAGCGTTACTTGCGAGAAGTTACGAGCATGCGTATTCGTAGTGTTTAGGCAGCGTTACTTGCGAGAAGTTACGAGCATGCGTATTCGTAGTGTTTAGGCAGCGTTACTTGCGAGAAGTTACGAGCATGCGCATTCGTAGTGTTTAGGCAGCGTTACTTGCGAGAAGTTACGAGCATGCAAATTCGTAGTGTTTAGACAGCGTTACTTGCGAGAAGTTACGAGCATGCGTATTCGTAGTGTTTAGGCAGCGTTACTTGCGAGAAGTTACGAGCATATGCATTCGTAGTGTTTATGCAGCGTTACTTGCGAGAAGTTACGAGCATGCGCATTCGTAGTGCTTAGGCAGCGTTACTTGCGAGAAGTTACGAGCATGCGCATTCGTAGTGCTTAGGCAGCGTTACTTGCGAGAAGTTACGAGCATGCGAATTCGTAGTGTTTACTCAGCGTTACTTGCGAGAAGTTACGAGCATGCGCATTCGTAGTGTTTAGGCAGCGTTACTTGCGAGAAGTTACGAGCATGCGCATTCGTAGTGCTTAGGCAGCGTTACTTGCGAGAGAAGTTACGAGCATGCGCATTCGTAGTGCTTAGGCAGCGTTACTTGCGAGAAGTTACGAGCATGCGAATTCGTAGTGTTTACTCAGCGTTACTTGCGAGAAGTTACGAGCATGCGTATTCGTAGTGTTTAGGCAGCGTTACTTGCGAGAAGTTACGAGCATATGCATTCGTAGTGTTTATGCAGCGTTACTTGCGAGAAGTTACGAGCATGCACATTCGTAGTGCTTAGGCAGCGTTACTTGCGAGAAGTTACGAGCATGCGCATTCGTAGTGCTTAGGCAGCGTTACTTGCGAGAAGTTACGAGCATGCGCATTCGTAGTGCTTAGGCAGCGTTACTTGCGAGAAGTTACGAGCATGCGCATTCGTAGTGCTTAGGCAGCGTTACTTGCGAGAAGTTACGAGCATGCGAATTCGTAGTGTTTAGGCAGCGTTACTTGCGAGAAGTTACGAGCATGCGAATTCGTAGTGATTAGACAGCGTTACTTGTGAGAAGTTACGAGCATGCGAATTCGTAGTGCTTAGACAGCGTTACTTGCGAGAAGTTACGAGCATGCGAATTCGTAGTGTTTAGACAGCGTTACTTGCGAGAAGTTACGAGCATGCGAATTCCTAGTGTTTAGACAGCGTTACTTGCGAGAAATTACGAGCATGCGCATTCGGAGTGTTTAGGCAGCGTTACTTGCGAGAAGTTACGAGCATGCAAATTCGTAGTGTTTAGACAGCGTTACTTGCGAGAAGTTACGAGCATGTGAATTCGTAGTGTTTAGACAGCGTTACTTGCGAGAAATTACGAGCATGCGAATTCATAGTGCTTAGACAGCGCTACTCGCGAGAAATTACGAGCATGCGAATTCGTAGTGCTTAGACAGCGTTACTTGCGAGAAGTTACGAGCATGCGTATTCGTAGTGTTTAGGCAGCGTTACTTGCGAGAAGTTACGAGCATGCGTATTCGTAGTGTTTAGGCAGCGTTACTTGCGAGAAGTTACGAGCATGCGCATTCGTAGTGTTTAGGCAGCGTTACTTGCGAGAAGTTACGAGCATGCAAATTCGTAGTGTTTAGACAGCGTTACTTGCGAGAAGTTACGAGCATATGCATTCGTAGTGTTTATGCAGCGTTACTTGCGAGAAGTTACGAGCATGCGCATTCGTAGTGCTTAGGCAGCGTTACTTGCGAGAAGTTACGAGCATGCGCATTCGTAGTGTTTAGGCAGCGTTACTTGCGAGAAGTTACGAGCATGCGAATTCGTAGTATTTAGACAGCGTTACTTGCGAGAAGTTACGAGCATGCGTATTCGTAGTGTTTAGGCAGCGTTACTTGCGAGAAGTTACGAGCATATGCATTCGTAGTGTTTATGCAGCGTTACTTGCGAGAAGTTACGAGCATGCGCATTCGTAGTGCTTAGGCAGCGTTACTTGCGAGAAGTTACGAGCATGCGCATTCGTAGTGCTTAGGCAGCGTTACTTGCGAGAAGTTACGAGCATGCGAATTCGTAGTGTTTAGGCAGCATTACTTGCGAGAAGTAACGAGCATGCGCATTCGTAGTGTTTAGACAGCGTTACTTGCGAGAACATGCATGTCTACAGTTTTTACAAGGATGGTCTGGCACACGGTAAGTCGCAAATATGGCATAAGAACATTTTAATTGCAAAGTTTGCTATATGTGTCTTTGTGCCATTGAAAAGTATAATTAATGTGAATACATGTATATGTAATAAATCGCGGGTTGATAGTTTACATCGAGTATGAACTACATTAGGCGTGCTTAAACACGCCCAATATGGTTCATACCCCGATCGAAATTATTAGCCCGCGATTAGTCTAAACATTATTATTTTATTCAGAAATTGACATACATACAAGTGCTGCAATAGAAAACCTTTGGATTGTAAAACAACAAATTAAAATGCTTATACTAATTCCTTTCCATGGTGGAGTTTGCAAACATACATTTAGCACATTGGAGTCAGTGGATGGTAGGTATTATTTTAGCATTGAATAACTTTAAATCTATCTTGTTTAAACTTGATACTGAACTTAAATAATTAATTAATGTTTATTTATAACATTAGTAGAACAAAATAGGTAATGTCGCACACGTTGCTAGATAGTGGGTCGGACGTTTGGCGGTTAATGATTATATCTGGAAAGGCTTAGTTGCTGCCCATGATTCATTCCTCACTTGGGTGTACATGTACTGTACTATCGGACATTCTTGTGGAGCACACACGTTCCGTTTAAAGTAAACCTGAACTGGAAACTGGCTGTGTGCTTTGTGCTTTTCACATTGTTATTTTTGTTATACAGATTAGTATAGCACTCTTTTCAAACAGAAAGTATACGTTCAAAAGTGCTTAACATTAATTTAGCATAGTAAGACATTTTTACAACATACATTGCAATAGTCAACATTAAGGACAACAATTTGGTAGGAATAAAAAAAAATAACAAAAAAAATAAAACAATGTAAAAATGTTTATAAAAAATAGTAAGAAAATTACATAAAAGAATAAAGGTTAAGAATTAAAATGCAAAATGCTATAGATACACATACATTAATGAGACTCGGAATACACACACCCTGCGTGTTGTCTCGTCTCGGAATACACAAAGCCTGCGTGTTGTCTCGTCAGACTCGGAATACACAAAGCCTGCATGTTGTCTCGTCACACTCGGAATACACAATGCCTGCGTGTTGTCTCGTCACACTCGGAATACACAAAGCCTGCATGTTGTCTCGTCAGTAGTATAGTGTACGCTGTATTCGCATTACTTCAAGTTCAAGTTTACCGCCATTTTCTTTTTCGCGCCATTTTTTTCCCCGCGCCATTTTTTTTTCGCGCCTTTTTTTTCCGCGCCATTTTTCCGGTCGTCAATAGAAAGTTGTAGACAGCGCGTCGCCTAGAAATATTCTCTTCAAAGACAATCATGACACAGAAGCAGCTAGACCTAGTACATTTCCAATTTAATTCAACAAACTTTGAGGATGATATATATCTTCAAGATAGGATTATCTACCAATTAAATGAACGTTTTTCGATTATAGTGAAACGACATCAGAGTTCTGTGTATGTTTTGATAAAAAGTGGTAGAAAGCATTTGAAATTACCGATGGATATTTTTAATGCCCAAAGCAGTGTGTCTTATCTAAAACATTTTTTGGAAGCGAATTGTGTGGAAGAAAATATAAAACTGGAAAATGTATGATCTACCCCAGTAAGCGAATCGCTGTTGAAGGGATAACATTTGTTGGAAAACGTGAATATCTAAAGGATTTATAAAATGGAAACGGACAGTGTTGTGTTCAGTCAAAAGTACAACGTTCCAAATATGATGTTATACGAAGATCGTCTACAGACATTTCTACTTTGGCCTAGACAGATTTCTCCGGACAAATACGCTTTAGCCGAAGCCGGATTATTTTACACCAAAGAAGGAGATATCGTAAAGTGCTTTTCTTGCGGCGTCAGACTATCTCAATGGATGTGTACCGACACTCCTCTCTGCGAACAAAAAAAGTGGTCGCCCGAATGTATTTTCTTGAAGATGATTGGCTACGGAGAACGGAAACATGTTCATGGATTTTCTCCTATTGAAGTCGTCACAAATCATTCTGGCGGCAATCAGTTTGGACAAGCATTTTCGTATCTCGGATAAATGATGGAATACAGACAAATCCAGTTATTGGAATCATATTTCAATGTGTTGTATGCCAAAGCAATCTCTGCGGAACTGAATACTGTGGTTAAGAAGCTGTGCGAAGGCTGTCAGAGTGGCCATTTATCGCAGACGAAACATACGTGCTTGACTTTATCGAAAAAGGAACAATTGGACTTATACTTTGAAAATATAGTGAAACTGGTGGATGAGACTTACATTATAGCTCAGTGGGAATCTGCTGCTCGATGTGAGCGTGGCATTTCTGCGGAAGTGATTGAGATGTATAAACTTAAAGTCTACTGCAAAGACTGGAGGCAGACGGACATGAAAACGCAGACATGGAGACAGAAAATTATTTCTGCTGTCATAAGACTTATTGACATTGAAAACAGATTTTAATAAACTGGATGTTAACATATTTGTATAGAAAAAAACAAAACAAGGTGAATAAAATAATTATAGCTGATATTGCTTTGATATTTTTCGGCCTGTTATATAAGTATGCAATGCTTATAAGTTTTATAATGCTTATATGTATAACAATATACTTATAAAGATTATAATGTATAAACTATATAAACTTATAAAAACGTTGAGGGGATAAGTCCCTCCCCCTCTTCCCCGTAGATGGGTTAACATGGGGGAAAAACAAAACACAATATACGATTACATATTTATTAACGGAGTACATCTCTGATTATATTCGTTCACATTTTCAACACACATGGAATACATACGTGTCATTCTGTCATATACATAATAATCGTTCAGAGAATGATTTTCTTCATCGAATCTATTTACAATATCGTCCATGGTTTGTCCCAAGAGTCTTTAACGCAAAAAGTATAAGCAGTATAATCCGCACACGTTGGAATAGTCACTTTGGATCCGTATATTGTTATAGGTCACGCTGCGGTTTCGAACCCAATATTTCCACGACTGATTATAATATCCAGTATCGAGTCCATAACTGTCGAAGAAGTCTACTTTCCCGGAAGTTTCGAAGTAAAACGCGCACCAGTGTTTGCCAGGTTTCGAATGAATATCAGTATTTACAATGAGTCCGCATGGGTAATGACAATCGGATATTGGCAGTCGATCTGCGGCATACACTCCTATAACATTATCACGTAAAATTGGGTCACAGTCTATACAACATTGTAGCTGAGACGTGTTCATCATTGCAGCAGAATATCCCTCTCCTTGTTGATTTCCAGAAAACCGGGTGCTTCGCTGTAGACGATGCAGCTCATTGGTTCTGAACAAATAGAAAAATAAGAGCGATAAGTTAACATGTATCGGGCAAGTGGTATGTAGGATACAATCAATATGAGTTGATAGAACTTATTTCTACAGTTACGAACCAAAACCTTTTTAAAAAAAGAAGCAATCAAAGTGATCTTAACTGAATACATGAATCTTGTAGCAATGACAAACAAATTAAAACAAAACAATCCTTACCGGTCAAAGGTTTCCTGAATTGGACATCCAATCTGATATTTCCAGTTTTCACCAATGCCAAGAACTCCCCGTGGTGCGAAAAGTCTGGTTCCAACTGAAAGGCGAAGAGAGTGGATCCGGCTATATAGTGAGATCTATCCAAAGCATTTCCTTGATCCTCTCGCCATTTTCCCTCGGTCATTAACAGATTGGTATAAGCACGCATGATAGAGGTGCCACCCGTAACGTCGAAGTCCAATTTTAAAGGATTTCCACCGATTGGCTGTCCATCCGCATACACACCGATATTTTGGATGCGGCAGTGTTCGAAATTGAACGGATTCGTGCCGTAATCTCCATTCACCGCTTTACTCTTGACGAAACCGAGTATGATTTTCTCCGGTCTTCTTCCTTGGAACATGTTCTCCCAGTTGAATGATGTGCTGCCAGTAGCGATGCTCTGAGCGCGACATTCCGCCCTGGATAGAGGGCGTTTTGTTTCTCCAGAATTTTCGAATGACCATATATGACTGCTGGATTGACCCGTACTTTCTTCACGAGGATATATATATCCTCGATATCGATTGCATAGTCTGGCGCAACATCTCCAGATAGCAAACAGAAATTGATCGAACTTCTGTACATCTTGACTTTGACATCAACCTGGTTAAGTATATACCGCGTCATCGAGAATAGATCGTGGAATATTGGTCCTTGCATGTCAATCACTTTGGATTCTGTTGTCATTTTAGCTCTTTCGTAGAGACCATTGTTTGTAGATTTAGGATCAGCAACTCCAGGACTATCAGCGTCGTCCATTTTCCACAATTGACTTTCTATTTGCGAAGATTTGGCATCTTGACCATACTTGAGCAACGTTTGAATGTATGCTCGATACGGATTGTAGTTGCACGTGATGCTAGTTTTGTTTTGCAATGTAACTTCCGTCGATGAAAACAAGGATTGTAAAAACAAATTGGAAGGTCCAACCTTATTGACTGTTAAATCACCAATTGCAGTTCCATCTGATTTTGTTATCTTTAGTCTCACATATATTTGAGAATTTTTCAAGTCAAGATAATCCATGGAATTTTGTCCATTAATGCGGAATTCCAACGGTCCATCTCCAGTTACTTGAGACAGAGGTCGCACTTCCTCATAATAGACATCGCTCACACTAGTCTGCGTGCTAGGTATAGTAAACAACGATAATTCTGACACGAGTCCTTCATCAAAGTGTTCTTCGTTAAACACAGACATGATTTAACGGTTTCCGTAGATATCTGTTTTATCACCAGATTGTTTTTTAGCCTTCTTTGGTTTAGCGGGTGTCTTTTTTACACCGGTACACCGATATTTGCTTTCTCTCTCCTTCAATATTCCTTGGTTTTTTCTCTTCGTCCCAGTTCTACTATGTCCAACTCGTGACTGTCGCACATCAACGAGGCCACCAGGTTTTATGTCTTCCCTTTCCAATTCCGATTTAGTTGCTTCTGCCGGTGAAACTGCTTTGATAGTAAATGGCTTGTCATTCGACGATTTTAATTGGCCCATGGGAATGACGTATAATCGTCTTCCGGCTCCAGATTGTTTCGAAGACGCTTTTCCATCGCTCAGTTGTTCAAATAAGTCTACCCACTTTTGTGGATTAGGCACGTACAATTTCATATTTTAGAGAAATGGATACTGTTTCAAGTGAAGCGTAAGGTACAATGGCTGTTTCAAATATGTTGTCAATGTGCCATCGGCTGTCTTTATATAGATTTCAAATTCTTGGAGTTCTTTCTTTTTCACCGATACATAAAATGGATTTTCGATTAAGTAGTCCCACTCAGCTTTCTTGTTTTTATCTAGCCGTCTCAGTAAAGGCTTCTCTTCGCCGTGAACGATACTTTCCTTACACAAGTCGGAATAAATGTAAAGCGCTTCTGATGCTTTTGTTTTCGATGTTTCACTAGCGCGAAATTCCAGTAACGCTACTTTCCACTTTCCAGTTAATTGTAGAGGCAAATTCAAATGTACTTTGAACTTGTACGTTTCATTCTCTGAAAAGTAATCGTTACTTTCGTCACTCTTCACGTAAATATATCGATCCATTCTTATTTCAACGCTTTTATTACCGGTTTCAACAGCAAAGGTAAAATCAGTTGATGCTTTCTTAATTGAAAACGTTTTTGTTTCTCAGTTAATTCCTCAGATATCATACGTCGAATGACACCTCTGTAATCGAATAACGTCCTTTTATCCCTCGGTGGTAATGAACACGTTCCATAAAACACATTATAAATTGCCTCCAAGACAGCGTGTACTTGTTGATCGGTCAGAGTTTTCAATACGGCCACACGTTGAGTCTCAGAAGCCTCTACCAACACTTCGAATAAGGGTAAATATTTTTTGACCATGTTTATTTGCCGCTGTTAACATCTATTATGTTGAGGACGCTTCAGATGCGGAGTTATTTATATCGCGATAATCCTCGTCATTAATCCAAGAATCGTACTTAGGTGGCCAACCTCTCCATCTGACCAAGTATTGTTTTTTGCCTCCGCACTTCCGATGCTTGAGCACCTTTTCCACCAAATAGGTTTGTTGTTCAGTCGCTTTATTTATTTGGTTCTGATAAAATGTTCCAGTCACGACGTCGCCGGCATAATCCTTCAATCGGTATTGTGGTATACCTTCTGGTTTAAAGCATTGGTTGACTACAAACAACTCTCTCGACCATCGTTCGTCGTATTCTTTTTGGAATTGTCGACGTTGAAAAGAAATTCTCACCAGATCGCCTACTTTAAATTTGTATTTCATTACTAGTAACTTTATAGGTTTTTTCACCTTTTTTGGATCCAATTGGTACTGCGTTTTCCAAAGTTCGGCGGAATCTGACTTCTTTACACTAGATGGTGTACGCTTGATAGAACGATGATACGTTTTGTTATAACTTGTTGTTATGTCTTGAAGTACGTCAATCCAATGATGGGTTTGTTTACGGGTCATGTAACGAACAATTCGAGACTTTATCGTTTTAATCGCTCTCTCCGCGTACGATGCCTTCACCAAATTCTGTGTCACAAAATAACCTACGTCTTCTTTTTTCAACAACCCTTTAACGTCCTTGTTTACAAATTCTGTTCCTTTATCGCTTCTGATTCGTGTGGGTTTCCTCCCTTCTTGAAAAATTGATTTAAAGGCTTGGACCATTTCTTTACCAGTTCTCCGGCGTAAAGCTACTGTCCAAACGTACTTTGAGAGGATGTCCACGGCTAATAAAAAATAGGCATAACCATTATTTACTGTCTTGTAATATTCCATGTTGGCAGTATCCACGTCCCATTGATAGTCCACAAAAGGCGCCACTACCCTCCGTCGTTTAAACTTGGTTCGTTCTTCTCGGTGTACCGCATAATCCTCTTGTTTTACCAACCACTGACGAATTTTAGCTTTTCCTAACACGAATTTTCCTTCTTTTCGCACGACTCTGTATAACTTATCCAGACCGGCATAAGCGCCTGGGTGCTTCGGATCATAGTAAATACTTGATAAGTAATCTTCGTACTTGATAGTTTGAGCCATTTGATCTTTTTAACTGGAGACGATGTACGCTTTCTCTTCACTGGGATCCCCGGAGGAGGGGGAATAGCACCTTGCCCAGACTGTTCAATCTGAGGCGGTGATGGTTGCGGACTCTCTTTCACTTTGATGGCAGGATCCTCCGTTTGAACTTCCTCGTGTTGATGATCTACTTGAACAAGCTGATTGTTTTCTGTTTTCCTTTGAATATTATCCAAAATGTGTTCACTAGTATCTGGTTTAGTAACGTGAGAGAGTAAACGCTGGTATCTATCATAAGGCAACAACACCATTTTATTCATGATGACGATATTGATCCATCAGGTTACAAAGCAAAGAATGGCAGATTATTTCGATCCAGCTTTTTTAAACACTTTGGTATATGATTGTGTCTTCTCCCGGAAACACACGAGTCCGCACACGGTATTCCTCTTCAGCATTAGGCGAAAAATCCAAAACCAAGTAGCCATAGGGTTGAGCTGTAGCATCTTTGTAAGCCTCCAACACAAAAGCGCTTTTACCTAAGAAAGCTTGTCGCGCCAGACATTGCAGCTGTGAGATGTCACGCGGGTTTTTCATCAACACCAAAATGTGTGTGTTTAAGTTTATAGTCCGACTGTGTTTTCCTTTACAATATAAATTTTGGTTCAGGTAAAGGATACTCAAATGCCGATGATGCATCCCCTTCACAAATAAGTTCTCCATGTCCTTGGAAGAAGTGACACTATCCATTAGATCATCCAGGATAACTAGGTTACAATGTGACTTGGTGGAGAGATTTTCCAAGTCTTCTTCACTGGGTAATCCTCTATGAAACGTCACGAACGGTAACTCCCTCTCCATAGCGGCATAAAGCGGTTGATCAATTCCGTAACAATAAAGTACTTTCTCCGGCGGAGTGCTAAACATCTCATCCTTATGGCGAAGAAGACGATACACCCACCACGATTTACCGCTACACGTGGCACCGGAGACAGAAATCGACGTACACTCCGGGAAGGGATACATGATTGAACTAATGACTGCTTCTTTACGCGCAACACATTTATTCCAATGATTCTTCCTGTAGCTCTACTAAAATGTCAACTAACTCTTGGTCATTCACTTCCGGTTGTGGCACTGGGCAGAGCGTAATATCCAATGGCGATGTGTGAATTCCATCGGCCAAAACCCTTCGCTTACAATAGAAATACGAAAAGCCTCTCCTCTCTTGCGTGTAGGTGAATATGGTGTTATTCCTCACCAGAAATCATCTATTGTGACCGCCTTCGGCTTTGCTGGTTTTTAATACTCTTCGAAATTTGGCCATCGGAGCATTCACGCTTCTCTTACTGATACCCTTCGAGCTGAACTTGTATTCTTGGACAAACCTTGGATTGTATGGACCGCGCTTAGGTTTCTTCTTCAGGCAACGTCTGAGCAATTTGTAGGCCACGATTCTAGCGGAAGAAGGCCCGAGTGTCTTTGCCTTTCGCACGATGTAGGTTTTGCTACACAGGCCAATGATTTCCTCCCATTGGTACTCTAGTTTAAAAAGTCCAGGGGTACGCTTGTCGTACTTTGCGTGTTTAGAACAACATGTGCGAGGAAACCAGTGGTACTGTGCATCGGCTTCCACATTGACGTCTGTGCAAAAACCGCCTAGTCCTTCCTGGTACTTCGCCTTCATCTCGGGCTTGATGACATATGCGAGTGACCGGATATTGCCATGTAGGCGCTGTCTGTATCCATCTCGCAGTACTCAAAATCTTGCCTGTCCACATATACATCCATGAAGTCGAAATAGAACTCCAGCATGGGTAAGTCAAGCTTGATTTTACGTTTGGCCATCTCTACCTCGTAATACTGTTCTTCCATGTCTAGACACTCAAATTTCCGAAATCGAGGCTCGTTGACCTTCAAGCACGTTTCATTTTCGCCTTGGACGTACTTGATATCTCTGTGCTTCGTTTGGTCCATGATCAGAGAACCGTAACCAGCATTTCCAATAACCTTCGATGTGTTCGCGATAATGGCCGTGTCTGGATCCCTGTCACCCGTACGTCTCGCTTCACTGACCTCTTCAACAAACCGACTGAAGCAGCGCTGTTGTTGGAATTCAACGAGTTGGTATATTTTGGTCACGACCATCCCGTGATCGAGATACCACTTGAGAAGAGGAGTCGCCAGCAAGATCTGTCGAGCTTTCATTCCACCCAATAGTAGACGTCTGGGAGCTTTGGATAAATTGTGTCGGTCAACGTGGTCTTGCATATGTTCACCGATGTCTTCAAACGATACTGCTGTATTGCAAAACAGCGGTGACATTTCTTGGTAGTACTCGTAAGGCGTCAGGGTAGGGTGTTGGAAGTAGCCTGGCCAACATTCCGGCACCTCGATATCGACCTCGACCATCCCGAAAATTCGTTCCTGTACAACACCTTCTAAGATGTGGTTCTCTGTGATCGCGCCTTTGTGATGTTGGAAAAATCCGGGTCGCTTCGAGTGGATGAAAATGTAGACCTGTGGGTTCTGACGGCAGTATCGACGAAAATCACACTCCCACATTTCAATTACTTAGTAGCCTTCCTGCCTCAAATATTGTGTAGTTTCCAGGGTCTTCTGGAATTTCTGAAGTCTACTGGCAAGCCACTTGTCGTCTTTGACATTTCTAGTGACGTCACAAAGATGGCCGTGCCAGTAACACCCGTGAAACTGATAGCAGGTGGACTTGGTACGGGCATTAGGCGCTGGCGAAAATCCATCGACCGGATATGGACCTATTCTGACTTCTTTTCCATGGTTCAACATATGTTGAATGACTGTGCCTTGTGTGTGGGTCAGCCAGTCCATCCAATAGTAAGCTGCCATGTACTTGTCGCGTACTTCCGGACGGAAGTCGTTTTCGGCACGTCGACGAACGAAAGGGCCCACGGGCATGTATTTACCAATGGCTTGTAAGTATAACGCGTTTGCGTCAAAGCCCAGAATAGATCCGCACATCTTGTTGCCACGGATGAGAGTTTTACCGGCGCAATGTTGACGAGTAAATATAATACTCAGACCACCCACGATGTTCTGCTTCACGGTATGATACAAGTCTTCATTCTGTTTGTCAAATAGGGCGAACTTGGCGTTTTGGTCCCTAGCTGCACGAAACAGAAGCTGTCTTGCGATTCCGGGGACACTAATGGCTGTCTTGAACACATCAATGTCCTTGTCGAAATAGAACTTCTGGAAACGTTCAACCGCCTCGACGAAAGGTGCTACATCGAGGTTGTTGTACCATACTAGAAATTCACGAAATGTGGACATCTTGTTGTCCATCCACACTTTCTGGCAGTTACTATATTCCTCTTCGGTGATGTTCGTTGCTTTCAAAGAACTATAGAAAGCCTCGTGAGGCGGAAGTGACGTCGCTTCTAGCTTGCTGACGTCATCGAACCACTCGTACGGAAAGAATCCCTTGCATTCTCCTACTTTATAAGCTTTTAAGAAGCCGACGTATGACGATCCAGCGGCCAGGTACTGGGACATATCCAGAAACTTCAATTCTTCTGTTGCGATGCACGCGTAGCTGTTGTTCTTCTTGATGACGAAATTTCCTTTTGTGTCGTGCATGTTTTATAGTCCAAGAGCCAGGGGGGTTTTATTTAACCGAGAAGGTCCAAAAGGTCTGTGGGTATTTTTGGATACCCTAGTATGTGTAGTTTATGGAATGAGGAGTCTTAGTGGTCATCTCTATTCCGATTTTTTTTTATTTCGATGTTTCCGATGGTACCTTGAAATTTTACTGATTACAAAAGTTAGGGGTAGGGGAAACCCAAATGAGTGTAGCTCGGTCAATATCCTACAGAAATTAACAAATTAAGGCTTATATGAAAGGTATATGACCCCTCTATCGAAATAATTTGAATGTTCAAATTTTGAATCTCTAATTATGTCACATGGGGTCAAAAGGTCTACAAAATTGTCTGTTGCTTAAAATCTAGCATATTTTCAAATTCAACTTCTCTCTAATTTTCAGAAAATGTGGTTTATAAAGATTTTTATTGCATGATTGTATGCTTACATGAATATAGAAGAGTAAACAGTTAGACTTAGCCAGTGTTTATTGGATAACATGCATACTGGCTTGTTTCCGTTATGTTGCGGTTTTCTAGTTTTTTCAATGTTTCCGCTATCTGGGGGTAGGGGTAATGTAATGGCATGTAACTTTGTTAGTTGTTATGGTATCTTGATAGTTTTAGTCTCAAATTAAAGGTACTAGTAAGGAGCATCAAACTAGTCACTTAAACTTTGATGAGACCGTCAGAGGTCAAAGGTCACAGAAACCCACCGGTTGCCGTCAATCGGTGAACAAATCCACGAGATGTTGTTTCGAATCATATCTTGTTGCAGTAAAGTATCAATCATTGGTAGTATAAGGTATTAGACAATTGACTGCCTTAATTATTGAATTAATGAGGTCATATTTCAATATGTATTAGCACAATCGTAATATATGTTGATGAAAATAGCTGTTGTTAATGATAGATTATTTAAATTAAAACATATCAAGCAGATATTTGTTCACAGTTGGAAGGGTTACGCATTTCATACACTTCTGATTTAAAAAAAAAAATTGGCCATATGGGTATTGAATTAAAGCTCTTAGTGAATTGAAGTTAATTATGATCTGTGTGGAGAACTTTCATTTATGCTTAATAACTAAACCAAAAGACAAATTCTCTAGATATGTTTCCTCTTTTTTAGGAACTTCAACTTACTATTGGGCCATGGAAAAGTCGGAGCAGCGCATCGATTGCATTTTACACGTAGGCGGTAAAACATCAGAGTCAGTTTTCAAATTTAAAGATGAACTGTGAAAGAAAACAAAACGAGCTGCAGACCAAAGACGGTCCAGGTGGAAAGACTCTAAATATAAAACAATATGTGAAAACCTGCCAGAGATTTATGGTGATTTTGATGGATTCCATCGAAAATGCTATCACAACTTCACTGCCATTCCAAGTGTTACTACAGCTGCTACAGTTACAAAGACGACATCCGATTCGTCTGCAAAACCAATACCACTTTTACGGTCTGAAGTGGAGCGTGTGTCACTCGGCGGTTCAGGGATATTTGTTAATAAATGTCTGTTCTGTGGTAAAGTGACAAGGGGAAAAAATCGAGAATCTCTAGGATTGTGTGAAAGCGACAATGCTGCCGAGAATATTAAAGCTGCCGCAAGAAAACTAAATGACGTTCAATTGCTCACAAAGATTGCCGGAGTTGATTTCCATGCAAAGGAAGTCAGGTACCATCACAGTTGCAGGAGGTTATACTTGAAATAAGCTTATGACGCAGTTCAACCAAGCACCTCCCAGACGGACAAGTCATGTCGTAATGTTCATAACGGGGCATTTACACAACTGGTTGAATATGTTCAGTTTTTTATAATAGACGGACAGCAGTCCAAGATGCTGCCCTCAGTTTTTCAACGTTACCTTTCCTACTTGTCTGAATGTGGCATCAGTGAAACTCCCTACACTAAGCAAAAACTTGAGGACAAACTTTTGAATCATTTCAGTGGTGTGCTAAAGAGTTGCAAGAGATCTAATAAGGAAGGGAAAATTCTGTATTCAGGTAACGATGCTGAAAATGTGTCGTCAGTTGGTTACAAAGTAAATGATGTGGCCCTTCATTTACGTAGAATGATTCTTGATCTACAAAAGGATTCGGAAGAATTACCACATCCTCTTACTCCTGAAGCTGCAGCCAAGGGCCAGTCAAAGGATATTGATTTGTTAACTCAGTTCTTTCGTGTGTTATACACAGGGAAACCTGTTAATCGAGATGCCAATGAGAGAGTTGAACGGTATGTGAAATCTTCAGCTGACGATGCAATTCATGCTACTACACGGGGTTTGATTAAGCCTGCCAAACATGTGTTACTGGGCCTAGGATTAAAAAGTTTAATAGGAAGTAGAAGGGTCATAGAAATTATGAATAGGTTTGGACATTCTATTGGATACCACGTGGCAGAGGGTTTCGAGAGTGAACTTGCAATATCGGTTAAAGAGAGGGCAGAATCAATACCAGATGGTCTTCTGATGAAAGCAGGTTTGGCAACTGGGTTAGCCTGGGACAACTACGACGAAAACACTGAAACGCTGTCGGGTAGTGGAACATTACATGATACAGTTGGCATTTGCTACCAAAATATAGTGGAGGAGACTGCATATTGTAATGTAGACCGGACAAATGCTGCAACATCTTTAGAGAAAATCCCAAGAAGGTGCCATAAACGAAAATTTGAGGCAAGTGATGATGAAGCCACTATTGATCCATACAGACTAAAAAAAAAACCGAAGATTGGTGGCTTCGATTATGATGTAAAGTCAGCACTAGCTCCTCCAAGTCTTCATCAGGCAAAACAAAGAGACATGATATGGACACTTCTATGTCATCGTTACAGTGACACTCCCATGTGGGCAGGATGGAACTCGTTGGTGACGACTAATGACCTTCCAAAGCAAAACATCGGCTACATGGAAAATCTATGCCTGCCACCCACAAGGTTGGACGTTGTAGTGGAGACACTTCGTATCTCTCAAAAAGTAGCTGAGGAGTGCAATGAGAAATATGCAATCGTGCATTATGACTTGGCAATCGCAAAACCAGCAATGCAGATTCAATACGAAGAATCACCACGATTTGACAATCTCTTCATCTGTTTTGGTCCTTTCCATATAGAGCTAGCGTTTTTCGGTGCGATTGGCAATATTTTGTCTGAGTCTGGTGGTCCGCACATACTTGAAGACACAGGTGTTCTGGCTTGAGGGTCTGTAAATGGTTTCATCTCTGGCAAACACTATTATAGATGTAAGCGCCTCCACCCATTGCTTGCACTCGCACTTCGCTTGTTACACATTGATCGCTTTCTTCAGGAGCAAGGTCCCATTCCGGATGCCCTGTTGCAGTCACTAAGTGAGTTACATGCCAATCCCATGCCAAGTGTTATAGAAGCCATTGAGCAGAGAACTGATCATGAAGACTTTCTTAGAAGTTACGATGAATACTGTGAGAAGACCAGATCAGGTACACATGGGAGCACAGCCCAATTTTGGCTAATGTATGTGGAACTAATCGAACTGTACTTAGTTTTTAGTAAGTCATATAGAACGAATGAAGTTGACCTCTTCATACATACGCTTGAAAGAATGTGTCCAGTATTCTTTGCTACCAATAGACCCAACTATGCTAGGTGGATGACGAGATATCACTTAAACCTTCTCAACATGGACAGCACCCATCCAGGCATAAGAGAAGATTTCCAGAATGGAGCACTCTCAGTTAGACGTACTGATAAATGTTTCTCAAGAACCCCAGTCGATCTTACGCTCGAACAAACAGTAAACGCTGATGCGGCGTCCCGTCTCACTGGAATTACAGCGTTCAACCAGTCGGTATCTGCAAGGAAACGATGGATGATCACAAGGTCACTACGAAGTTCAATAGTGGGTCACTTGTTGACAAAAGTTGGACTGGCGAAAGAAGAGGATGTACAAAAGGACACAAGACGGACCCGTGTAGAAAGAGACAACTTAGATCTTCAGAAGTTGATAGCTGGTGTTAACGAGACAATGAATCCTTTCGATGAAGATGTAGCAGATACAAAGTTGTACTGCATTTCCACAGGCCAAGTGATGTCTGAAGATATCAAGGATGGTGTGTTGACTCGTTTATCGCAAGGAGAATCACGCTACAATGCTTTCAAAGATGAATGCTCGGCAGACCCTACCCGCTTCGAGAAGCCGATATCAAAGCTGAAGTGCAAGACGTTCGCTTCTGCCATGATTAAAACAATGCTGAAGGCCAAGGACAAAAAGAGTATCGAGCTTAAAGGAACAAGGGACCTTTTTGGTAGACTGGTAATTCTGGCAACTGAAAGTAAAGTGGACTTACAGAAGGTGTTTGAATACCCTCTCACACCTGTACCGATGACACTGGCACAGATTGACGGTTCAATGAACAAGACAGACAAGTCGAAACTGATGCACAATTTAGAAGACCGTTACACTGAAACCAGACCACCACCACCTGGACATGTTTACATGAAGGATGCAATGTTTCTGCTCCAAGCTCTTGTGAACTGTCCCGAGACATTTGATGCAATCGCTAAGGTGATATTGACGAGATTATGCAGTGACAAGTAGTGAAATACATTTCGTCTGCGATACCTATCCTACGGGCTCCATCAAGGATATTGAAAGGGCATGTCGGGCTAAAGGTGAAGTATCCGACTTTAGAGTAACTGGTGCCGATCAGAGAAGGCCAACAGATTTCAGCAAACTACTTCGGTCAAGTGTATTCAAGACGTCCTTCATTGAATTCCTCTCTGAAGAGTGGAAAAGAGACACCTATGCAGAAATACTGGGTAACAAAACTGTTATCATGGGATTTGAAAAGGTCTGCTATTGCTTCCGTGTTGGCGAAAATGGTTCCATAATCAGATATCGTGTTGAGGGGCTGGACTGTAACCATGAGGAGGCAGATACGAGGCTTGCTTTGCACCTTGCATATGTGGCAGAATATGCTCACTTGCCAGATGTGGTCATCTGCTGCAATGACACAGATGTTTTAGTCATACTTCTCTATCACCTAGGGACAGGCAACATCAACGCAAACGTGTGGATGGATGCAGGTGTTGATGGCAATAACACTAGGCGTTATGTGGATGTTACTGGTTTATCAAAGGAACTTGGTCCTGATCTGTGCTCTGCCCTCCCTGGCATACACTCTTTCACTGGGTGTGACTACACTGCGGCGTTCCTACGGAAAGGAAAAGTGCGACCACTAAAATTGATGGAGAAGTCTTACATTGCACTATTTGCAGAACTAGGAGACTCCCCAACTGTGACAAACATTTCAGGTTTTGAAGCATTTTTCTGTGATTTATACGGGAAACCAAAGACAAATAGTATTTCAGCAGTACGTTTTGCTATTTTTCGTGACAAGTATGCACCAACAAATATTTCCAGTCCACTTGATAAGCTGAGAGGTGCCGATTCCAGTGTTCTGCCGCCTTCACGTCCAGTGCAGAAGAACCAACTACGTATCGTACATGTGGAAGAAGGCAACGGACCAATATTTGCCTGATCTGAATCTGACAGACCATGGATGGGAAATGCGAGAAGGTCATCTTGCACTCCAATGATTCAAGGGCGCCCAAATACCAGACGATATCTCACAAGCATTAGACACAGAAACCTTCATCCAAGATGTAGAGGAAGATGATGAACTACTAATTGCCTCATCCAACTCGGATTCTGCTTATTCAGACTATGAGGATTAATCTTAAAATAATACACCAAAATGGCTTCCACATCGAGCTATAAAATGACATGGACGTATGCAGACTAACGTTTTCATCATATGCCTATGCAGTATTGGCCAAGTTTCACAAATATTGACCTCATTAATTCAATAATTAAGGCAGTCAATTGTTTAATACATTATACTACCAATGATTGATACTTTACTTCAACAAGATATGATTCGAAACAACATCTCGTGGATTTGTTCACCGATTGACGGCAACCGGTGGGTTTCTGTGACCTTTGACCTCTGACGATCTAATAAAAGTTTAAGTGACTAGTTTGATGCTCCTTACTAGTACCTTTAATTTGAGACTAAAACTATCAAGATACCATAACAACTAACAAAGTTACATGCCATTACATTACCCCTAGATAGCGGAAACATTGAAAAAACTAGAAAACCGCAACATAACGGAAACAAGCCAGTATGCATGTTATCCAATAAACACTTGCTAAATCTAAGTTTTTACTCTTCTATATTCATGTAAGCATACAATCATGCAATAAAAATCTTTATAAACCACATTTTCTGAAAATTAGAGAGAAGATGGATTTGAAAATATGCTAGATTTTAAGCAACAGACAATTGTGTTGACCTTTTGACCCCATGTGACCTAATTAGAGATTCAAAATTTGAACATTCAAATTATTTAGATAGAGGGGTCATATACCTTTCATATAAGCCTTAATTTGTTAATTTCTGTAGGATATTGACCGAGCTACACTCATTTGGGTTTCCCCTACCCCTAACTTTTGTAATCAGTAATATTTCAAGGTACCATCGGAAACATCGAAATAAAAAAAAATCGGTATAGAGATGACCACTAAGACTCCTCATTCCATAAACTACACATACTAGGGTATCCAAAAATACCCACATACCTTTTGGACCTTCTCGGTTAAATA
>CM026396.1:11526950-11583596 GCA_014843695.1 Archivesica marissinica | reverse complement strand
TTCCATGGAGATTACAACCCCACCCCACAACACCCCACACTTCCATGGAGATTACAACCCCGCCCCACAACCACTCCCGCCACACTTCCATGGAGATTACAACCCCACCCCACAACCACTCCCATCACACGTCCATGGAGATTACTAGTAAAGTTAGAGGGATGTTTCCTCTATGTTGTTCAGATGTTTATATGGTGTGCCTGTTTGTTCAACTCCTATGTGTCCATGAATTTTCCCATGCCCCGTTGGTCTAGCGTTTGACAATTCATACCTGTCTGAATCATTAATTAACTCGCCATGTCGCCATGTGGAATATATCACACCTGCTATTGCCCTCTATTGGCTTCTTGCCAAGTTATATTGTAAACATGTAATTTTTAACAAACAATTTACATCAACTTTAAAACTTTGATTCATTAGTCCCGACTGGTTTACACTCTCTTCTCTTCTCCAAATCATCTGGTCGGGTCTCAAAATCAAATTCATCTGATTCCATATCTGTTCTACAAGGAAGCTTGAAATCTACGTCTTCCTGTTCAGACTCGTCAGACACTTGATCGCCTCTAGCAGAGTGCCCTCCCTTGGATTCAGACTTGCCTGTCAGGTCCAGGTTGTTGATGGACACTATCGAGTTCATGATTTCACGAACCTAGAAATATTTATTATCTAGTATTCATAAATGTAAACCATATCTAGAGTTCAGCCGTGACATCCACTCAGGGACATTTAAAATTTTATATGGAGTTTAGAAGGAAATGGTAGTGTTTGTTTTAAGGTCGCTAACTTGTATACCACTGTAACCTATCATCATTAATGGTCACGGGTTCAAGCCCTGCTTAGGCCGTGTCTCATTTAAATAAAAAAGTTGAAGTCTTAGTGCACCAAGTATCGGTACTGGTTAACCGCTGGAGCCTGCCCAGGAAAGGTGTTGTTAGGTAAACTGCCCGTCGCTCAAATGGGTAACCGGTAGCAACGTTAAATAAACATAAATTTTAGAAAAAAGTGTTTTCTTTTAAGCCTTCCAATGAATTATTGAGTTGAGTGGAAGTCGTGATAGCGCAGTGGGTGCAAAAGGTCCGGAGTTCGAGCCCCGCCGGTGACTCTTCTCTCCCTCGTGGCATCAGGAATGAGGTCTCGAGATTGATTTAATTTTGTTTTGTCTTGTTTTTTAATTATACCGGAACTATTTTTTATTGGTGAACGTTGCCAATAAAAAGTTACGTTGTTGTAGCACATGTAATTAAGCTATCATGTTGACAGGTAGCACATGTAATTAAATGATCATGTTGACAGGTAGCACATGTAATTAAGCTATCATGTTGACAGGTAGCACATGTAATTAAGCTATCATGTTGACAGGTAGCACATGTAATTAAGCTATCATGTTGACAGGTAGCACATGTAATTAACAACTGTTGACAGGTAGCACATGTAATTAAGCTATCATGTTGACAGGTAGCACATGTAATTAAACTATCCTGTTGACAGGTAGCACATGTAATTAAGCTATCATGTTGACAGGTAGCACATGTAATTAAACTATCATGTTGACAGGTAGCACATGTAATTAAGCTATCATGTTGACAGTAGCACATGTAATTAAGCTATCATGTTGACAGGTAGCACATGTAATTAACACATGACAATCCTGTTGACAGGTAGCACATGTAATTAAACTATCATGTTGACAGGTAGCACATGTAATTAAGCTATCATGTTGACAGGTAGCACATGTAATTAAACGATCATGTTGACAGGTAGCACATGTAATTAAACTATCATGTTGACAGGTAGCACATGTAATTAAACTATCATGTTGACAGGTAGCACATGTAATTAAGCTATCATGTTGACAGGTAGCACATGTAATTAAACTATCATGTTGACAGGTAGCACATGTAATTAAACTATCATGTTGACAGGTAGCACATGTAATTAAGCTATCATGTTGACAGGTAGCACATGTAATTAAGCTATCAACTGTTGACAGGTAGCACATGTAATTAAACTATCATGTTGACAGGTAGCACATGTAATTAAACTATCATGTTGACAGGTAGCACATGTAATTAAACTATCCTGTTGACAGGTAGCACATGTAATTAAACTATCATGTTGACAGGTAGCACATGTAATTAAACTATCATGTTGACAGGTAGCACATGTAATTAAACTATCATGTTGACAGGTAGCACATGTAATTAAACTATCCTGTTGACAGGTAGCACATGTAATTAAACTATCATGTTGACAGGTAGCACATGTAATTAAACTATCATGTTGACAGGTAGCACATGTAATTAAACTATCATGTTGACAGGTAGCACATGTAATTAAACTATCATGTTGACAGGTAGCACATGTAATTAAACTATCCTGTTGACAGGTAGCACATGTAATTAAACTATCATGTTGACAGGTAGCACATGTAATTAAACTATCCTGTTGACAGGTAGCACATGTAATTAAACTATCCTGTTGACAGGTAGCACATGTAATTAAACTATCCTGTTGACAGGTAACACATGTAATTAAACTATCCTGTTGACAGGTAGCACATGTAATTAAGCTATCATGTTGACAGGTAGCACATGTAATTAAACTATCCTGTTGACAGGTAGCACATGTAATTAAACTATCCTGTTGACAGGTAGCACATGTAATTAAACTATCATATGATCTATCATGTATATAGAGTCTGGTGTTATGGAACTATGTGCGTTGTACAGAAACATGGCCAGCATGGACAATACTTACACTCAGGTGGACAGCATGGACAATACTTACACTCAGGTGGCCAGCATGGACAATACTTACACTCAGGTGGCCAGCATGGACAATACTTACACTCAGGTGGACAATACTTACACTCAGGTGGCCAGCATGGACAATACTTACACTCAGGTGGACAATACTTACACTCAGGTGGACAGCATGGACATACTTACACTCAGGTGGACAATACTTTCACTCAGGTGGCCAGCATGGACAATACTTACACTCAGGTGGACAATACTTTCACTCAGGTGGCCAGCATGGACAATACTTACACTCAGGTGGACAATACTTACACTCAGGTGGCCAGCATGGACAATACTTACACTCAGGTGGACAATACTTTCACTCAGGTGGACAGCATGGACAATACTTACACTCAGGTGGCCAGCATGGACAATACTTACACTCAGGTGGACAATACTTTCACTCAGGTGGACAGCATGGACAATACTTACACTCGTGGCCAGCATGGACAATACTTACACTCAGGTGGACAGCATGGACAATACTTACACTCAGGTGGACCAGCATGGACAATACTTACACTCAGGTGGACAATACTTACACTCAGGTGGACAGCATGACAATACTTACACTCAGGTGGACAGCATAGACAATACTTACACTCAGGTGGCCAGCATGGACAATACTTACACTTAGGTGGCCAGCATGGACATACTTTCACTCAGGTGGACAGCATGGACAATACTTACACTCAGGTGGACAGCATGGACAATACTTACCTCAGGTGGCCAGCATGGACAATACTTACACTCAGGTGGACAATACTTACACTCAGGTGGACAGCATGGACAATACTTACACTCAGGTGGACAATACTTACACTCAGGTGGACAGCATGGACAATACTTACACTCAGGTGGACAGCATGGACAATACTTACACTCAGGTGGACAGCATGGACAATACTTACACTCAGGTGGACAGCATAGACAATACTTACACTCCGTGGACAGCATGGACAATACTTACACTCAGGTGGACAGCATGGACAATACTTACACTCAGCTGGACAGCATGGACAATACTTACACTCAGGTGGACAGCATGGACAATACTTACACTCAGGTGGACAGCATGGACAATACTTACACTCAGGTGGACAAACACACTCATGGACAATACTTACACTCAGGTGGCCAGCATGGACAATACTTACACTCAGGTGGACAATACTTACACCACCAAACTTACACTCAGGTGGACAGCATGGACAATACTTACACCAACAAACACTCAGGTGGACAGCATGGACAATACTTACACTCAGGTGGACAGCATGGACAATACTTACACTCAGGTGGACAGCATGGACAATACTTACACTCAGGTGGACAGCATGGACAATACTTACACTCAGGTGGACAGCATGGACAATACTTACACTCAGGTGGCCAGCATGGACAATACTTACACTCAGGTGGACAGCATGGACAATACTTACACTCAGGTGGACCAGCATGGACAATACTTACACTCAGGTGGCCAGCATGGACAATACTTACACTCAGGTGGCCAGCATGGACAATACTTACACTCAGGTGGCCAGCATGGACAATACTTACACTCAGGTGGACAGCATGGACAATACTTACACTCAGGTGGACAGCATGGACAATACTTACACTCAGGTGGCCAGCATGGACAATACTTACACTCAGGTGGACAGCATGGACAATACTTACACTCAGGTGGCCAGCATGGACAATACTTACACTCAGGTGGACAGCATGGACAATACTTACACTCAGGTGGACAGCATGGACAATACTTACACTCAGGTGGCCAGCATGGACAATACTTACACTCAGGTGGACAGCATGGACAATACTTACACTCAGGTGGCCAGCATGGACAATACTTACACTCAGGTGGACAGCATGGACAATACTTACACTCAGGTGGCCAGCATGGACAATACTTACACTCAGGTGGACAGCATGGACAATACTTACACTCAGGTGGACAGCATGGACAATACTTACACTCAGGTGGCCAGCATGGACAATACTTACACTCAGGTGGACAGCATGGACAATACTTACACTCAGGTGGACAGCATGGACAATACTTACACTCAGGTGGCCAGCATGGACAATACTTACACTCAGGTGGACAGCATGGACAATACTTACACTCAGGTGGACAGCATGGACAATACTTACACTCAGGTGGCCAGCATGGACAATACTTACACTTAGGTGGCCAGCATGGACAATACTTACACTCAGGTGGACAGCATGGACAATACTTACACTCAGGTGGACAGCGTGGACAATACTTACACTCAGGTGGCCAGCATGGACAATACTTACACTCAGGTGGACAGCATGGACAATACTTACACTCAGGTGGACAGCATGGACAATACTTACACTCAGGTGGACAGCATGGACAATACTTACACTCAGGTGGACAGCATGGACAATACTTTCACTCAGGTGGACGCATGGACAATACTTACACTCAGGTGGACAGCATGGACAATACTTACACTCAGGTGGACAGCATGGACAATACTTACACTCAGGTACACTCAGGTGGACAGCATGGACAATACTTACACTCAGACAGCATGGACAATACTTACACTCAGGTGGCCAGCATGGACAATACTTACACTCAGGTGGACAGCATGGACAATACTTACACTCAGGCATGGACAATACTTACACTCAGGTGGCCAGCATGGACAATACTTACACTCAGGTGGACAGCATGGACAATACTTACACTCAGGTGGACAGCATGGACAATACTTACACTCAGGTGGCCAGCATGGACAATACTTACACTTAGGTGGCCAGCATGGACAATACTTACACTCAGGTGGACAGCATGGACAATACTTACACTCAGGTGGACAGCGTGGACAATACTTACACTCAGGTGGACAGCATGGACAATACTTACACTCAGGTGGACAGCATGGACAATACTTACACTCAGGTGGACAGCATGGACAATACTTACACTCAGGTGGACAGCATGGACAATACTTACACTCAGGTGGACAGCATGGACAATACTTTCACTCAGGTGGACGCATGGACAATACTTACACTCAGGTGGACAGCATGGACAATACTTACACTCAGGTGGACAGCATGGACAATACTTACACTCAGGTGGACAATACGTACACTCAGGTGGACAGCATGGACAATACTTACACTCAGGTGGACAGCATGGACAATACTTACACTCAGGTGGACAGCATGGACAATACTTACACTCAGGTGGACAGCATGGACAATACTTACACTCAGGTGGACAGCATGGACAATACTTACACTCAGGTGGACAGCATGGACAATACTTACACTCAGGTGGACAGCATGGACAATACTTACACTCAGGTGGACAGCATGGACAATACTTACACTCAGTGGACAATACTTACACTCAGGTGGCCAGCATGGACAATACTTACACTCAGGTGGACAGCATGGACAATACTTACTCAGGTGGACAGCATGGACAATACTTACACTCAGGTGGACAGCATGGACAATACTTACACTCAGGTGGACAGCATGGACAAACACACCAACACAACAAACACACCAACAAACACACCACCACAACAAACACACCAACACAACAAACACACCAACAGCATGGACAATACTTACACTCAGGTGGACAGCATGGACAATACTTACACTCAGGTGGACAGCATGGACAATACTTACACTCAGGTGGACAGCATGGACAATACTTACACTCAGGTGGACAATACTTACACTCAGGTGGACAGCATGGACAATACTTACACTCAGGTGGACAATACTTACACTCAGGTGGACAGCATGGACAATACTTACACTCAGGTGGACAATACTTACACTCAGGTGGCCAGCATGGACAATACTTACACTCAGGTGGACAATCTCTTACACTCAGGTGGCCAGCATGGACAATACTTACACTCAGGTGGACAATACTTACACTCAGGTTGACAGCATGGACAATACTTACACTCAGGTGGACAATACTTACACTCAGTGGACAGCATGGACAATACTTACACTCAGGTGGACAGCATGGACAATACTTACACTCAGGTGGACAATACTTTCACTCAGTGGACAGCATGGACAATACTTACACTCAGGTGGCCAGCATGGACAATACTTACACTCAGGTGGACAGCATGGACAATACTTACACTCAGGTGGACAGCATGGACAATACTTACACTCAGGTGGACAATACTTACACTCAGGTGGACAGCATGGACAATACTTACACTCAGGTGGACAGCTAGACAATACTTACACTCAGGTGGACAGCATGGACAATACTTACACTCAGGTGGACAGCATGGACAATACTTACACTCAGGTGGACAGCATGGACAATACTTACACTCAGGTGGACAGCATGGACATACTTACACTCAGGTGGCCAGCATGGACAATACTTACACTCAGGTGGACATACTTACACTCAGGTGGACAGCATGGACAATACTTACACTCAGGTGGACAATACTTACACTCAGGTGGCCAGCATGGACAATACTTACTCAGGTGGACAGCATGGACAATACTTACACTCAGGTGGACAGCATGGACAATACTCACTCAGGTGGACAGCATGGACAATACTTACACTCGGTGGACAGCATGGACAATACTTACACTCAGGTGGCCAGCATGACAATACTTACACTCAGGTGGACAGCATGGACAATACTTACACTCAGGTGGCCAGCATGGACAATACTTACACTCAGGTGGACAGCATGGACAATACTTACACTCAGGTGGACAGCATAGACAATACTTACACTCAGGTGGACAGCATGGACAATACTTACACTCAGGTGGACAGCATGGACAATACTTACACTCAGGTGCCAGCATGGACAATACTTACACTCAGGTGGACAGCATGGACAATACTTACACTCAGGTGGACAATACTTACACTCAGGTGGCCAATACTTACACTCAGGTGGACAGCATGGACAATACTTACACTCAGTGGACAGCATGGACAATACTTACACTCAGGTGGACAGCATGGACAATACTTACACTCAGGTGGACAGCATGGACAATACTTACACTCAGGTGGACAGCATGGACAATACTTACACTCAGGTGGACAGCATGGACAATACTTACACTCAGGTGGACAGCATGGACAATACTTACACTCAGGTGGACAGCATGGACAATACTTACACTCAGGTGGACAGCATGGACAATACTTCACTCAGGTGGACGCATGGACAATACTTACACTCAGGTGGACAGCATGGACAATACTTACACTCAGGTGGACAGCATGGACAATACTTACACTCAGGTGGACAATACTACACTCAGGTGGACAGCATGGACAATACTTACACTCAGGTGGACAGCATGGACAATACTTACACTCAGGTGGACAGCATGGACAATACTTACACTCAGGTGGACAGCATGGACAATACTTACACTCAGGTGGACAATACTTACACTCAGGTGGCCAGCATGGACAATACTTACACTCAGGTGGACAGCATGGACAATACTTACTCAGGTGGACAGCATGGACAATACTTACACTCAGGTGGACAGCATGGACAATACTTACACTCAGGTGGACAGCATGGACAATACTTACACTCAGGTGGACAGCATGGACAATACTTACACTCAGGTGGACAGCATGGACAATACTTACACTCAGTGGCCAGCATGGACAATACTTACACTCAGGTGGCCAGCATGGACAATACTTACACTCAGGTGGACAGCATGGACAATACTTACACTCAGGTGGACAGCATGGACAATACTTACACTCAGGTGGACAGCATGGACAATACTTACACTCAGGTGGCCAGCATGGACAATACTTACACTCAGGCCGCTAGTATTTCTATTCTTCTCTTTTCTGTGCTTGCGTCGTATCAACACCCATACAATACCGAACAACGTCCCCCCGATAATCTTTAACACAGCAGACGTGCCTACACATGTAATACAAACATTTCACTATCAATGTAGCAACGATATTTTGTTACATTTATAAACTTTAGTTTCTTGTGTTCAGCTGAGCGACCTGGTAGTCCGTGTAATTGCTGTGAGCTTCAATGATGTTTTTTCCCGGCATAAAGTGATGACTGTTTAGTTATTTATATTGGCCAATGGGAGTTGAGTACTCCATCATCAGGTCATTTCTGTGAATCAGCCAATTAACCGCCATGTTGTGACGAGTTGAGATGTGAATTTGTGTTTCAAACATGTGTTTTCGTCGAGTGAAAATTTGGTTCTTGAAGGGTGTTGTTGGGGTTAGCATGGTGTATTAGCATTGTACCTTTATTGAGTTGTTATTGCTGTATTTATTCGGATCTTGAAGGGTGATGTTGGGGTTAGCATGGTGTATTAGCATTGTACCGACGTATTCAGTTGTTATTGCTGTATTTATTCGGTTCTTGAAGGGTGATGTTGGGGTTAGCATGGTGTATTAGCATTGTACCGACATATTCAGGTGTTATTGCTGTATTTATTCGGATCTTGAAGGGTGATGTTGGGGTTAGCATGGTGTATTAGCATTGTACCGACGTATTCAGTTGTTATTGCCGTATTTATTCGGTTCTTGAAGGGTGATGTTGGGGTTAGCATGGTGTATTAGCATTGTACCGACGTATTCAGGTGTTGTTGCTGTATTTATTCAGTTCTTGAAGGGTGATGTTGGGGTTAGCATGGTGTATTAGCATTGTACCGACGTATTCAGTTGTTATTGCTGTATTTATTCGGTTCTTGAAGGGTGATGTTGGGGTTAGCATGGTGTATTAGCATTGTACCGACGTATTCAGGTGTTGTTGCTGTATTTATTCGGTTCTTGAAGGGTGTTGTTGGGGTTAGCATGGTGTATTAGCATTGTACCGACGTATTCAGTTGTTATTGCCGTATTTATTCGGTTCTTGAAGGGTGATGTTGGGGTTAGCATGGTGTATTAGCATTGTACCGACGTATTCAGTTGTTATTGCTGTATTTATTCGGTTTGGTCTTTTGTTCATTTGTTGATCAATAGCTGCCATGTATACTCTATCTCTCTTGCATGAATTGCTTGTATCATACTAAATTGACTCATACTAAATTGAAATATGGTAGAAATTTAACAAGTCTTGAGAATCAATCTCTATTAGATAACTATATATATATATAGATACTATATACATTTCTATAAAATAGGTTTACAGTCAAACCTGTCTTAAGCAGCCACTCAAGGGAAGTGACTATTTTGGCTGCTTAAGGCAGGTGACCACTTAATGCAGGTGTGGATCATCTGGATAACGGACGGCCACCAATCATCAAATAACACATACATTTTGTTATGTATCATACTTCATCATCGTCATAGCTCCATCATCATCATCATACATCATCATCAACAACAACATCAACAACATCATCATCAACAACATCATCATCATAGCTCCATCATCATCATCATCATCATCACCATCATCAACAACATCATCATCATACATCATCATCAACAACATCAACAACATCATCATCGTCATAGCTCCATCATCATCATCATCAACATCATCAACATCATCATCAACATCATCAACAACATCATCATCATAACGCCATCATCATCATCATCATCATAGCTCCTTTATCATCAACATCATCACCATCATCATCAACAACATCATCAACATCATCATCGTCAACAACAACATCATCATCGTCATAGCTCCATCATCGTCATCATCATCAACATCATCATCAACATCATCATCAACATAAGACACCAATAAATGTTGCAGCAGCAATCATTGTATCACACCTCTCATCACTCTTGATGAGATCACACATTTCACAATAAAACATTGATTGATCCATGTAATTACCATTTTGAGTAAAATAATTCTTTGATGTTAGACCCATATAATGCTTCCCTTGATGTTAGACCCATATAATGCTTCCTTTGATGTTAGACCATATAATGCTTCCTTTGATGTTAGACCCATATAATGCTTCCTTTGATGTTAGACCGTATAATTCTTCCTTTGATGTTAGACCATATAATGCTTCCTTTGATGTTAGACCCGTATAATGCTTCCTTTGATGTTAGACCCATATAATGCTTCCCTTGATGTTAGACCCGTATAATGCTTCCCTTGATGTTAGACCCGTATAATGCTTCCCTTGATGTTAGACCCATATAATGCTTCCTTTGATGTTAGACCCATATAATGCTTCCTTTTAATATGTGACAACAAACCTAATATCACTTGTCTGGTCATTAGTGTTCGTTTATTCCCACCTCTGCTTACAAACCACAACAAACATTATGAATGCTGTGCAAAGTATGGGTGGATTTGGGATGGATTATAGAAATAAGTACACGGTGTTTTTTATCATTTTTAAAACAAGGCTTTTATTGTAAAGTTTGTTGATATTTGAACACTGATGTGCGAGTCATTCATTAAAATTGAAAATCACCGCGTACAACGGTACCAGGGGTACTATGGTGTAAGACGAGGTCGAGGGTCGAGTTGACTAGGGTACAGGTTGACAGCGTACATGTATATATGTCAGAGCTGCATGGGGCGTATCTATACAATTCGGTGTCTATGACTGTAATTTCCAATACTGATGCGCAAATATATGATGAAATACTTTTATTTAAGAATGAAGACAAGTAAATGTCAGGATTTTCAAATTTTAATTTTTCGAAATATGATTTGCTAAGGTGTGCAGGTGCCAGTCATCAAAGTACTCGGATATTTGAGTAAAAAGTAATTACTCTCATTTGCATACATGCATGAATGAGGTGTGAAAAATATTATTTAAATCAGTCTTTTGAAATAACTTAAGTAAACTTCTCAACACCTCATTCAATAGGCGACTGTGTTACATGATTACGCCAAGGATCGATAATTGGGGCACAATAATGACTGATTCTTTACACAAATAAACAATTTATTTACTAACCCCGGGACTTTAATACGTACCTACATATCTGTATCGAAACATCTCGATGTTATATATCAAACATGAACCGTTGCCACCACATTTCTCTCTCCATACTAAACATGCTGTATCTATGATATGTCCGAATACCATTGGAGCAGGTATATAAGCTGAAAGTAGCAATATTACATGTACGTTAGATGCAGTAACATACACTGGAGCAGGTATATAAGCTGAAAGTAGCAATATTACATGTACGTTAGATGCAGTAACATACACTGGAGCAGGTATATAAGCTGAAAGTAACAATGTTACATGTATGTTAGATGCAGTAACATACACTGGAGCAGGTATATAAGCTGAAAGTAACAATGTTACATGTATGTTAGATGCAGTAACATACACTGGAGCAGGTATATAAGCTGAAAGTAGCAATATTACATGTACGTTAGATGCAGTAACATACACTGGAGCAGGTATATAAGCTGAAAGTAGCAATATTACATGTATGTTAGATGCAGTAACATACACTGGAGCAGGTATATAAGCTGAAAGTAACAATATTACATGTATGTTAGATGCAGTAACATACACTGGAGCAGGTATATAAGCTGAAAGTAGCAATGTTACATGTATGTTAGATGCAGTAACATACACTGGAGCAGGTATATAAGCTGAAAGTAGCAATATTACATGTACGTTAGATGCAGTAACATACAGTGGAGCAGGTATATAAGCTGAAAGTAGCAATGTTACATGTACGTTAGATGCAGTAACATACAGTGGAGCAGGTATATAAGCTGAAAGTAGCAATATAACATGTACGTTAGATGCAGTAACATACACTGGAGCAGGTATATAAGCTGAAAGTAGCAATATTACATGTACGTTAGATGCAGTAACATACACTGGAGCAGGTATATAAGCGCTGAAAGTAGCAATGTTACATGTACGTTAGATGCAGTAACATACACTGGAGCAGGTATATACGCTGAAAGTAGCAATATAACATGTACGTTAGATGCAGTAACATACACTGGAGCAGGTATATAAGCTGAAAGTAGCAATATTACATGTACGTTAGATGCAGTAACATACACTGGAGCAGGTATATAAGCTGAAAGTAGCAATATTACATGTACGTTAGATGCAGTAACATACACTGGAGCAGGTATATAAGCTGAAAGTAGCAATTATTACATGTATGTTAGATGCAGTAACATACAGTGGCCCATTATCCCACACTCCTTCTGTGTAATGGTCATACTGCGCCTTTTAACCCTATTTTGTTGAAATTTATTAAATAACACAATTTAATGATACATTCGCGCACTTTCTCACTTCTCCCAAACATTGACTTATAATGAACCAGGATAATGGACCTTCTCTTGAATTTTAATTGGCATTTTATTACCCTTACCACAATCCAATCATTGCTTCATGAACTACCACAACTCAATCATAGCTTCATGAACTACCCACAAACCAATCATTATTCATGAACTATCCACAAACCAATCATTGCTTCATGAACTACCCACAACTCAATCATAGCTTCATGAACTACCCACAAACCAATCATAGCTTCATGAACTATCCACACTCCAATAATAGCTTCATGAACTACCCACAGTCCAATCATAGCATCATGAACTACCCACAAACCAATCATAGCTTCATGAACTATCCACAATCCAATCATAGCTTCATGAACTATCCACAATCCAATCATAGCTTCATGAACTATCCACACTCCAATCATAGCTTCATGAACTACCCACAAACCAATCATAGCTTCATGAACTATCCACAATCCAATCATAGCTTCATGAACTATCCACACTCCAATCATAGCTTCATGAACTACCCACAAACCAATCATAGCTTCATGAACTACCCACAACCAATCATAGCTTCATGAACTACCCACAATCCAATCATAGCTTCATGAACTACCCACACTCAATCATAGCTTCATAAACTACCACAACCAACTACAGCTTCATGAACTGCATAATCCAATCATAGCTTCATGAACTAACCACAAACCAATCATAGCTTCATGAACTTCCCACAATCCAATCATAGGTTATGAACTACCCACAATCCACCCATAGCTTCATGAACTACTCACAATCCAATCATAGCTTCATGAACTAACCATAAACCAACTACAGCTTCATGAACTACCCACAATCCACCCATAGCTTCATGAACTGCCCATAATCCAATCATAGCTTCATGAACTACCCACAAACCAATCATAGCTTCATGAACTTCCCACAATCCAATCATAGGTTTATGAACTACCCACAATCCACCCATAGCTTCATGAACTGCCCATAATCCAATCATAGCTTCATGAACTACCCACAAACCAATCATAGCTTCATGAACTTCCCACAATCCAATCATAGGTTTATGAACTACCCACAATCCACCCATAGCTTCATGAACTGCCCATAATCCAATCATAGCTTCATGAACTACCCACAAACCAATCATAGCTTCATGAACTTCCCACAATCCAATCATAGGTTTATGAACTACCCACAATCCACCCATAGCTTCATGAACTGCCCATAATCCAATCATAGCTTCATGAACTACCCACAAACCAATCATAGCTTCATGAACTTCCCACAATCCAATCATAGGTTTATGAACTACCCACAATCCACCCATAGCTTCATGAACTACTCACAATCCAATCATAGCTTCATGAACTACCCACAAACCAATCATAGCTTCATAAACTTCCCACAATCCAATCATAGATTATGAACTACAAAGTGGTGGTATAATTGTCTGATATTAAGTACAATGTCACATGATATGTCCACACATTATTGGGGGCAAGACAAGAACAGCAATTTGCAATTATTGTTAGGTCAATGTGTAACAGCACCGGAAATTAGTTGCCAAGTATTTGTGTGGTACGCTTGTATGATTATAATGTGGTCATCTTATTCCTCACACATTACGAGGATTATTATACGATCATTCACTTAAACAAGCAACTATTCTATGTTTATGTGTGATATATTATACTATTTTTCACTTAAACAAACAACTATTCTATGTTTATGTGTGATATATTATACTATTTTTCACTTAAACAAGCAACTATTCTATGTTTATGTGTGATATATTATACTATTTTTCACTTAAACAAACAACTATTCTATGTTTATGTGTGATATATTATACGATCATTCACTTAAACAAGCAACTATTCTATGTTTATGTGTGATATATTATACTATTTTTCACTTAAACAAACAACTATTCTATGTTTATGTGTGATATATTATATGATCATTCACTTAAACAAACAACTATTCTATGTTTATGTGTGATATATTATATGATCATTCACTTAAACAAACAACTATTCTATGTTTATGTGTGAAATATTATACAATCATTCACTTAAACAAACAACTATTCTATTTATTTTACGCTGGTTTATGACAAAAAGAACAATGCATTAAATGGCAATAGAACGTCGTGTTTAGACAATCATAAACGAAGTCTTCGACAGCTTGGATCTCAAATTGTTTGAGTTGACAACATTTCAACATGTAATGGCTAGGTACCATGTGGAAACCTGTCACAATGTACAACGGCTAGGTACCACACGTGGAAACCTGTCACAATGTACAATGGCTAGGTACCACACGTGGAAACCTGTCACAATGTACAACGGCTAGGTACCACACGTGGAAACCTGTCACAACATACAATGGCTAGGTACCACACGTGGAAACCTGTCACAACATACAATGGCTAGGTACCACACATGGAAACATGTCACAACATACAATGGCTAGGTACCACACATGCAACCTGTCACAACATACAATGGCTAGGTACCACACATGTAAACCTGTCACAATGTACAATGGCTAGGTACCACACATGTAAACCTGTCACAATGTACAATGGCTAGGTACCACACATGGAAACATGTCACAATGTACAATGGCTAGGTACCACACGTGTAAACCTGTCACAATGTACAATGGCTAGGTACCACACATGCAACCTGTCACAACATACAATGGCTATGTACCACACATGTAAACCTGTCACAATGTACAATGGCTATGTACCACACATGTAAACCTGTCACAATGTACAATGGCTAGGTACCACACGTGTAAACCTGTCACAATGTACAATGGCTAGGTACCACACATGTAACCTGTCACAACATACAACGGCTAGGTACCACACATGGAAACATGTCACAACGTACAATGGCTAGGTACCACACGTGGAAACCTGTCACAACGTAAAACGACTAGGTACCACACATGGAAACCTGTCACAATGTACAATGGCTAGGTACCACACATGTAAACCTGTCACAACATACAATGGCTAGGTACCACACATGGAAACCTGTCACAACATATAACAGCTAGGTACCACACATGTAACCTGACACAACATACAACGGCTAGGTACCACACGTGTAACCTGACACAACATACAATGGCTAGGTACCACACGCGTAACCTGACACAACATACAATGGCTAGGTACCACACATGGAAACCTGTCACAACATATAACAGCTAGGTACCACACATGTAACCTGACACAACATACAACGACTAGGTACCACACATGTAACCTGACACAACATACAACGGCTAGGTACCACACATGCAACCTGTCACAACATACAACGGCTAGGTACCACACATGTAAACCTGACACAACATACAACGGCTAGGTACCACACGTGTAACCTGACACAACATACAACGACTAGGTACCACACGTGCAGGCTAGGTACCACACGTGCAACCTGACAGAATTGTTATATTTCACTGATGATAAATTTGTCTATTTCATTGGAAAGCATGAATAAAAACTTTTACTCACCAAAAAGTCTTAATATCACAAACTGCATGCCCAGGGCAAAACATCTCTCCACCTCCCTAACTGACCTGCAAACAATTATTGGTACAAAATATAGTGATCAAAAGGGTTGTAAAGTACCAAATACCCGGTGCACCCACCAAATACCCGGTGCATCCACCAAATACCCGGTGCATCCACCAAATACCCAGTCCACCCACCAAATACCTGGTGTACACACCAAATACCCAGTGCACCCACCAAATACCCAGTGCAACCACCAAATACCCAGTGCACCCACCAAATACCCAGTGCATCCACCAAATACCTGGTGTACACACCAAATACCCAGTCCACCCACCAAATACCTGGTGCACCCACCAAATACCCAGTGCATCCACCAAATACCTGGTGCACCCACAAAATACCCAGTGCATCCACAAAATACCTGGTGCACCCACCAAATACCTGGTGCACCCACCAAATACCCAGAGCACCCACAAAATACCCAGTGCATCCACAAAATACCTGGTGCACCCACCAAATACCTGGTGCACCCACCAAATACCCAGAGCACCCACAAAATACCCAGTGCATCCACCTAATACCTGGTGCACCCACCAAATACCTGGTGCACCCACCAAATACCCAGAGCACCCACCAAATACCCAGTGCACCCACCAAATACCTGGTGCACCCACCAAATACCTGGTGCACCCACCAAATACCTGGTGCATCCACCAAATACATGGTGCATCCACCAAATACCCGGTGTACCCACCAAATACCTGGTGCACTCACCAAATACCTGGTGTACCCACCAAATACCTGGTGCATCCACCAAATACTCAGTGTACACACCAAATACCTGGTGCACCCACCAAATACCCGGTGCATCCACCAAATACCCAGTGCATCCACCAAATACCCAGTCCACCCACCAAATACCTGGTGTACACACCAAATACCCAGTGCACCCACCAAATACCCAGTGCAACCACCAAATACCCAGTGCACCCACCAAATACCCAGTGCATCCACCAAATACCTGGTGTACACACCAAATACCCAGTCCACCCACCAAATACCTGGTGCACCCACCAAATACCCAGTGCATCCACCAAATACCTGGTGCACCCACAAAATACCCAGTGCATCCACAAAATACCTGGTGCACCCACCAAATACCTGGTGCACCCACCAAATACCCAGAGCACCCACAAAATACCCAGTGCATCCACCTAATACCTGGTGCACCCACCAAATACCTGGTGCACCCACCAAATACCCAGAGCACCCATCAAATACCCAGTGCACCCACCAAAACCGTGCACCCACCAAATACCTGGTGCACCCACCAAATACCTGGTGCATCCACCAAATACATGGTGCATCCACCAAATACCCGGTGTACCCACCAAATACCTGGTGCACTCACCAAATACCTGGTGTACCCACCAAATACCTGGTGCATCCACCAAACACCCAGTGTACACACCAAATACCTGGTGCACCCACCAAATACCCGGTGCATCCACCAAATACCCAGTGCATCCACCAAATACCCAGTGCACCCACCAAATACCCAGTGCACCCACCAAATACCCGGTGCATCCACCAAATACCCAGTGTACACACCAAATACCTGGTGCATCCACCAAATACCCAGTGTACACACCAAATACCTGGTGCACCCACCAAATACCCGGTGCATCCACCAAATACCCAGTGTACACACCAAATACCCAGTGCACCCACCAAATGCCCAGTGCAAACACCAAATACCCAGTGCACCCACCAAATGCCCGGTGCAAACACCAAATACCCAGTGCACCCACCAAATACATGGTGCATCCACCAAATACCTGGTGTACACACCAAATACCCAGTGCACCCACCAAATACCTGGTGTACACACCAAATACCCAGTGCACCCACCAAATGCCCGGTGCAAACACCAAATACCCGGTGTACACACCAAATACCCAGTGCACCCACCAAACACCCAGTGCAACCACCAAATATCCAGAGCACCCACATAATACATGGTGCATCCACCAAATACCCGATGTACACACCAAATACCTGGTGCACCCACCAAATACCCAGTGCACCCACCAAATATCCAGAGCACCCACATAATACCCAGTGCACCCACCAAATACCCAGTGCACACACCAAATACCCAGTGCACCCACCAAATACCTGGTGTACACACCAAATACCCAGTGCACCCACCAAATACCCCAGTGCATCCACCAAATACCCAGTGCACCCACCAAATACCCAGTGCACCCACCAAATACCCAGTGCACCCACCCCAGTGCACCCAACCAGTGCACACACCAAATACCCAGTGCACCCACCAAATACCTGGTGCACACACCAAATACCCAGTGCACCCACCAAATACCTGGTGCATCCACCAAATACCTGGTGCACCCACCAAATACCCAGTGCACACACCAAATACCCAGTGTACACACCAAATACCCAGTGCACCCACCAAATACCCACTGGATACCACCAAATATCCATTGCACCCACCAAATACCCAGTGCACCCACCAAATACCCAGTATACACACCAAATACCCAGTGCACCCACCAAATACCCAGTGTACACACCAAATACCCAGTGCACCCACCAAATACCCGGTGTACACACCAAATACCCAGTGTACACACCAAATACCCAGTGCACACACCAAATACCCAGTGTACACACCAAATACCCAGTGCACCCACCAAATACCAGTGCACCACAAATACCCAGTGCACCCACCAAATACCAGTGCACCCACCAAATACCCAGTGCATCCACCAAATACCCAGTGTACACACCAAATACCCAGTGCACCCACCAAATACCCAGTGCACCCACCAAATACATGGTGCACCACCAAATACATGGGCACCCACCAAATACATGGTGCACCCACCAAATACCCAGTGCACCCACCAAATACATGGTGCACCCACCAAATTCATGGTGCACACACCAAATACCCAGTGCACCCACCAAATATCCAGTGCACCCACCAAATACCCAGTGCACCCACCAAATACCAGTGCACCCACCAAGGTGCACCCACCAAATACACGGTGTACACACCAATACACGGTGCACCCACCAAATACCCAGTGCACCCACCAAATACACAGTGCACCCACCAAATACAGAGCACCCACATAATACATGACACACCACAAACGTGCACCCACCAAATACCCAGTGCACCCACCAAATATCCAGAGCACCCACATAATACCCAGTGCACCCACCAAATACCCAGTGCACCCACCAAATACATGGTGCATCCACCAAATACCCAGTGCATCCACCAAATACATGGGGCACCCACCAAATACATGGTGCACCCACCAAATACATGGTGCACCCACCAAATACATGGTGCACCCACCAAATTCATGGTGCACACACCAAATACCCAGTGCACCCACCAAATACCCAGTGCACCCACCAAATACATGGTGCATCCACCAAATACCCAGTGCATCCACCAAATACATGGGGCACCCACCAAATACATGGTGCACCCACCAAATACCCAGTGTACACACCAAATACATGGTGCACCCACCAAATTCATGGTGCACCCACCAAATACCCAGTGCACCCACCAAATACATGGTGCACCCACCAAATGCATGGTGCACACACCAAATACCCAGTGCACCCACCAAATATCCAGTGCACCCACCTAATACATGGTGCATCCACCAAATACCCAGTGCACCCACCAAATACTCAGTGCATCCACCAAATACCCAGTGCATCCACCAAATACCCAGTGCATCCATTAAATACCTGGTGCATCCACCAAATACCCAGTGCACCCACCAAATACATGGTGCATCCACCAAATACCCAGTGCATCCACCAATTACATGGGGCACCCACCAAATACATGGTGCACCCACCAAATACCCAGTGCACCCACCAAATACATGGTGCACCCACCAAATACATGGTGCACCCACCAAATTCATGGTGCACACACCAAATACCCGGTGCATCCACCAAATATCCAGTGCACCCACCAAATACCCGATGTACACACCAAATACCCGGCGCATCCACCAAATACCCGGTGCAAGGCATGTGTCGAGGATCAAACCTGGGTTGCACTGGTGAGAAGTGAGTGTGCTAACTGCTGCACTAATCGGAGAGTCTAACAACACCTGGAGAGTCTCCATATCACAGTACCAGATACCAACAAACAAACACAATTCCAATCTGAATGCTGTCATTATTGACACAACAACCGACCCTATTCAATCACTTTTCTCTATACTAATGTCTTCTTCTCGTGCTCCGATTTGATAGTTCATGTTCTTGAACTTTCTTCATATATTCCTTTAAATATTAACCATTTTCTTTTTTACATCCAAAACTAGTGACTCACTAATACAATAACTTCTGAAATTCTTGCTAGCATATACCTAGAATAGATTTCACATATTTTCATTGTTATATATATTATTCTCCTACCTATTGTATATCAACCAATTGATAGGGAGAAGAATTTCTTTCATTCTAATCCCTTTCAGTCTACTGCTGTTAAATTATATGTAAAATGTTCATTTCTTTATTACCGTATTTTCTCGACTATAAGACGCAGATTTTTGACTCAAAAATCAACTTCTAAGAAGGGTTAGGTCTTATAAGCGAGGTATACAAAAAAATTAGAAAAAAATCTGTCCATCACCTCCGAAAATCGAACCCGAAACGATAGAGACGCCATTTTAATGGTCATTTTTCCGACCGTCACTTCTGCAGTCGTCAACAGATTCCATTTTTGCGTCTGTGATGCACAATCATTAAGTTGCTGTTTGGATCGTTCAAAAACGACAACACCTCTTCAAATATGTGTAAAATATCAATAAATACTTTTAAATTGATACGTTGTGACATTTTTATTTATGTTTCAAGACCGTTTTATTTGTTGTGCCACCATTTTGAATATGTAATTGAATCGGCCTTATTCAATTCCGGTATACGGTACACCATAATTAGATTGACTACTCGTGCCCTGTGAATAATGTTCACATATAATATTTAAACTTAATATAGTTTATAGACTTTCGATTATTATCTATTGATTTATTATTATTTACTACCGGCTCCAGTTTATTGTTAACGACTCCGGTCGGCATCGACAGTCTGTCTAATCAGTAATTGAGTAGAACAATTAGCCCCTTGACCTATTCAAAGCTACAAAACTGAGAAGTTTCCAATACAGTCGGCCTCTTAAGATATTTAATTGGTGTTTTATTTTATACATAACCATATGTACCTGTAATTGGCGACTTTAGAAGATGAATAGAACAATAAGAATTGAAATGCAAACACAGACAGGCTGTGATAGACTAATTATCGCCAGTAACCGTACCCGAGATAATTTAGATTAACAGCCAAGACAACTGAGGCATTCATGTATGGTTAAAATTGATTGGTGTATGTATTAAGCGTGTTATATGGGGGCTGATCTTTATTTGATTGACACTTGATCGGGATAATTGAGTAATTAGTTGCAATAAAACAATAAAATATGCTTCAAACGGCCTATTGTATTTATAATATTACGCTATCAAATTGCTTTAAACATTACAACTGTCTTAAAATCATACTGCTTGTGTACCGTAATCATACTGCTTGTGTACCGTAATCATACTGCTTGTGTACCGTAATCATGAAACGAAAGAGAAGTTCATACGATGTGACTTTTAAACTGAAGGTTGTAGAATTTGCAAAGGCCAACTCAAATCGCGCCGCAGAGAGAGAATATGGAGTATCGGAGAAAATGGTTCGACACTGGCGCTTGAAAGAGAGCAAAATGTTGAATGTAACGTCAAATAAGGTTAAAAAGATGAGGACTGTGTTATCGCCATACGACAGTATCGAATCGGTATTAAGGGACTGGGTTCTTGATATAAGAAAAAATGGATATACACTTAGGGCCACTTGTAACCCGACACTTATATAATTCGGTATTATTGCATTATTTGTGAAAGGATTTTGGTCACGTTTGGACCAAGAATAAATCAACATATCATACGTACATAGTAGAAATTTCTTTTTAATTCATCAACAATAATGTATAAAACTTAACAAATAACAAACATCAATGTATTATCAAAATTCACAAAATAATGACACAACGCAAAATCCGAACAATGTGAAAAGTCACCCAATACAATCCGTATGTCCGAGAAACTAATATCTAGTGTGTCCTTCCATGTCTCTTACGACGTGCACACACCTCCGTCTCACAGGTGAACATTATGATCATTTTTGTTCAGATAATGTAGCTGAATAATATAATCTATTATTTCAAATTAATATATTGAACCATGATTTGAAGTGTCTGGTCTTGCGCTGTGTTATTTTGTGAATTTTGATTTTACAGTGATGTTTGTTATTTGTTAAATTTTGTACCTTTTTGTTCATCAATTCAAACGAAATTTCTTGTATGTACATATGATGTGTTGATTTATACATAGTCCTAATTAGAACGAAATCCTTTCACAAATAATCCAATTATATCGATTTCTTTAAGTGTCGGGTTACAAGTGGCCCTAAGTGTATAGTTACACGGGCAACGATTCGGATAAGAGCCCTTCAGTTAGGAAAGGAACAGGGCTACAACTGGCCGTTTCGGGTGAATAAGACGGCGATGCATAAATGTACTAAGCAATGTTATTTTAAATGGTTGGTATCGTAGTTTTACATCATGGTAACATTCTGGTTTTACTCCCCATAACAGTTTTAATTGTCATATTTACCCGTGACATAGCATTCGTAAATAATCTCTATTACGCACGCAAAATCAGTGTCATGGTCGGAATAAAATCCTGCAGCTTGTGTATTCTGGCAAGTGTCAAACTGGCTTTGATGACTGTTGCTCTCGGGGATCATTTCCCGACGATAAAGAACGATTATTATAATTTTAATGATCCAAATTTCAGTGTGATAAAAAGTTACGCTGATCTATATTGATTTTGTTTGACGCAAACATTCTGAGCAATTACGAGGCCCACTTGTTTTGGTTATTAATTTACTAAAAATATTTTTTTAATTGTTTGGTTCTTCAAAATAGGTACTTTTCTACAGTTTTTGACAGCTTCCTGACCGAAAATTTGACTGCGTCTTATACGAGGGTCTCGGTAAAATCCACCATTTTGACCACCGAAATAGGCGAGGGCGACTTATAGTCGAGAAAATACGATACATGTACAAATACTGAAATAAATAATGTTTAAACTAAACAAACACGCACGTACCTGAGAGTAACCATTAAGATAGGCATCTGGGTACCGGCCACACAAAACGTCATGAACACGAGCAGGATAAGGAATGGTAGAAGATTCTTACACGTCGACTTACACGGACCACTCGTTGCCATCGGAGACATTATTACCTCCGATGTCAAGTGGTCTCCGAGGATACAGGAACACCCAGTAAAATTCTACAATAATGTACAATATGAGGATAATGCATCAATCACATTCCGTCCTTGCACTATATTATATAAGCTTCACAATTAAATAACATTTTGCAATCTATACTGGTACTAGCTACAGTTAGGCCAAACAAAGTTAATGTTAGGACAAGCAACGTTAATGTTAGGCCAAGCAAAGTTAATGTTAGGACAAGCAACGTTAATGTTAGGCCAAGCAAAGTTAATGTTGGGCCAAGCAACGTTAATGTTAGGACAAGCAACGTTAATGTTAGGACAAGCAACGTTAATGTTAGGCCAAGCAAAGTTAATGTTAGGCCAAGCAAAGTTAATGTTGGGCCAAGCAATGTTAATGTTAGGACAAGCAACGTTAATGTTAGGCCAATCAAAGTTAATGTTAGGCCAAGCAAAGTTAATGTTAGGACAAGCAACGTTAATGTTAGGACAAGCAACGTTAATGTTAGGACAAGCAACGGACAAGCAACGTTAATGTTAGGACAAGCAAAGTTAATGTTGGGCCAAGCAACGTTAATGTTAGGACAAGCACCGTTAATGTTAGGACAAGCAACGTTAATGTTAGGCCAAGCAAAGTTAATGTTAGGCCAAGCAAAGTTAATGTTGGGCCAAGCAATGTTAATGTTAGGACAAGCAACGTTAATGTTAGGCCAATCAAAGTTAATGTTAGGCCAAGCAAAGTTAATGTTAGGACAAGCAACGTTAATGTTAGGACAAGCAACGTTAATGTTAGGACAAGCAACGTTAATGTTAGGACAAGCAACGTTAATGTTGGGCCAAACAATGTTAATGTTAGGACAAGCAACGTTAATGTTAGGACAAGCAACGTTAGGCCAAGCAACGTTAATGTTAGGCCAAGCAAAGTTAATGTTGGGCCAAGCAACGTTAATGTTAGGACAAGCAACGTTAATGTTAGGCCAATCAAAGTTAATGTTAGGCCAAGCAAAGTTAATGTTAGGCCAAGCAATGTTAATGTTAGGCCAAGCAACATTAATGTTAGGCCAAGCAACGTTAATGTTAGGCCAAACAAAGTTAATGTTAGGCCAAAGTTAATGTTAAGCCAAGCAAAGTTAATGTTAGACCAAGCAAAGTTAATGTTAGGCCAAGCAAAGTTAATGTTAGGCCAAGCAACATTAATGTTAGACCAAGCAACGTTAATGTTAGGCCAAGCAAAGTTAATGTTTACCGGGTCATGTATTTACCGGGTCAGGTATTTACCGAGACATGCATTTACCGGGTCATGTATTTACCGGGTCATATATTTACCGGGTCATGCATTTACCGGGTCATGTATTTACCGGGTCATATATTTACCGGGTCAGGTATTTACCGAGACACGCATTTACCGGGTCAGGTATTTACCGAGACATGCATTTACCGGGTCATGTATTTACCGGGTCAGGTATTTACCGGGTCATATTTACCGGGTCAGGTATTTACCAGGTCAGGTATTTACCGGGTCATATATTTACCGGGTCAGGTATTTACCGGGTCATGTATTTACCGGGTCATATATTTACCGGGTCATTCATTTACCGGGTCATGTATTTACCGGGTCAGGTATTTACCGGGCGGGTCATATATTTACCGGGTCAGGTATTTACCGGGTCATGCATTTACCGGGTCATGTATTTACCAGGTCATATATTTACCGGGTCAGGTATTTACCGAGACATGCATTTACCGGGTCAGGTATTTACCGAGACATGCATTTACCGAGACATGCATTTACCGGGTCATGTATTTACCGTGTCAGGTATTTACCGGGTCATATATTTACCGGGTCAGGTATTTACCGGGTCAGGTATTTACCGGGTCAGGTATTTACCGGGTCATGTATTTACCGGGTCATATATTTACCGGGTCATGCATTTACCGGGTCAGGTATTTACCAAGACAGTTTTATTTATTTAGCTTGATTGTGAAACAAGTCTTTAGAACATTAGATTAATCACTGTCGGGGCAATGTGGATTTAAGTGGCTTGATTAAGAACACCACCATAGCGGTTCTGTTGGGGCTAGGGCTCACAACCTCTTGGTTACAGGGCGAATAACTGATTTAATATATATACCAATCAATCAATATATACCAAACTATTTTATTGTCAGGTATTACCAGATTGCCATGGACACATGCTCACAAATAGCAAGTAAATTTCTGCAACATAAAATGTCACATAGTAGGGACCACCTGTTGCCCCACATGAAATAAAAATGATGCAAAAGTCTGCAATAAAAAAAAGTAAGTTATGAATTTACAAAGACAAGTTAATTGATGTAATCAGTTCACCACTATCAAAAAGTAGTTGCTCTATGAAAGTAGTTCCTCTATGAAAATAGTTCTTCTATGAAAGTAGTTCCTCTATAAAAAGTAGTTCCTTACCATAATTCTGTGTGCCGGTGCTACTTCGTTGGTGTTAAACTGTGTGCATCCTGCATGACACGGTGAAAAGTAGGTCAATCCATTGATTCCACAGATAGGTTCAAGGTCATTGTTGGAACAGTCACAATACATGTTACATGTGGACGTCAAATTGGCTTCAAACTGATAATCTTCCACTAAGTTATAACCAGAACTAAAATACATAAACACAAACAGTTCTAAGCATTTCAGAACAAATGGAGAAAACTCTGAGTCAGTATCTGAAGTTCTGATGTTCTGAAGTTCTGAAGTTCTGATGTGTGGATGCACGAACATTACTACACGCGATCTGTCCATTTAATTTCACATTATAACAAATGGATGACTCGGCAAAATACCCGCAGGATCATCATACTCTGGGCATGAAATTGGACAAAGATAATAAGACAAGTACAGGGTTCATTCTAGTCGAAATAGTTGCACTAACTACGCCCCCTGGGGGCCCCACTTCTCCCTAAAAAATATAAATTATTTTTACAATTTTTCTACAAAATGTTGTCCAGTAAGCTACACTGGCCTAATATAAAGCACTCCTTCTATTCAAATATTGTATTTAATGGTCATACTGTGAATTTTAACAATATTTTGTTGACATTTATTAAACAACACAATTTAAAGACGCGATCGCGTGCTTTCTCACTTCTCCCAACAATTCTGACCTAGAATGAGTCCTGCAAGTTGATCCATGGATGCTAGACACACATGGTGATCCACGACAGGATAACATGATCAGTGATCATTCACATCAGCAATAATTCAATTCTGGTCTTAAGAATAAAGTCAATAGCTAAGTAGCAACATTTTGATGTCAGAATGAACTGATTGGCTAATACACTCTGTATTTGGGATAATCAACCCTTTATGAGGACCTCACAATTTTGCCTGCAAGATTTGGGATAATCAGCCCTTTACAGGGGCCTCACAATTTTGTCTGCAAGATTTGGGATATTCAACCCTTTACCAGGGCCTCACTGTTTTGCCTGCAAGATTTGGGATAATCAACCCTATATGGGGGCCTCACGGTTTTGCCAGCAAGATTTGGGATAATCAACCCTTTATGGGGGCCTCACGGTTTTGCCTGCAAGATTTGGGATAATCAACCCTTTACGAGGACCTCACTGTTTTGTCTGCAAGATTTGGGATAATCAACCCTTTACGGGGCCTCACTGTTTTGTCTGCAAGATTTGGGATAATCAACCCTTTACGAGGGCCTCACTGTTTTGTCTGCAAGATTTGGGATAATCCACCCTTTACGAGGAGGGCCTCACTGTTTTGTCAGCAAGATTTGGGATAATCCACCCTTTACCAGGACCTCACTGTTTTGTCTGCAAGATTTGGGATAATCCACCCTTTACCAGGACCTCACTGTTTTGCCAGCAAGATTTGGGATAATCCACCCTTTACCAGGACCTCACTGTTTTGTCTGCAAGATTTGGGATAATCCACCCTTTACGGGGCCTCACTGTTTTGTCAGCAAGATTTGGGATAATCAACCCTTTACGAGGGCCTCACTGTTTTGTCAGCAAGATTTGGGATAATCCACCCTTTACCAGGGCCTCACGGTTTTGTCAGCAAGATTTGGGATAATCAACCCTTTACCAGGACCTCACTGTTTTGTCAGCAAGATTTGGGATAATCCACCCTTTACGAGAGGGCCTCACTGTTTTGTCAGCAAGATTTGGGATAATCCACCCTTTACAGGACCTCACTGTTTTGCCAGCAAGATTTGGGATAATCAACCCTTTACGAGGGCCTCACTGTTTTGCCAGCAAGATTTGGGATAATCCACCCTTTACCAGGACCTCACTGCTAGACACACAATCACAGACTGGATGCTAGACACATGATCATAGACCGGAGGCTAGACACACAATCATAGACCGGAGGCTAGACACACAATCACAGACTGGATGCTAGACACACAATCATAGACCGGACGCTAGACACACAATCATAGACCGGAGGCTAGACACACAATCATAGACCGGACGCTAGACACAGAATCATAGACCGGACGCTAGACACACAATCACAGACCGGAGGCTAGACACAGGATCATAGACCGGAGGCTAGACACACAATCATAGACCGGAGGCTAGACACAGGATCATAGACCGGAGGCTAGACACACAATCACAGACCGGAGGCTAGACACACAATCATAGACCGGACGCTAGACACAGAATCATAGACCGGACGCTAGACACACAATCACAGACCGGAGGCTAGACACAGGATCATAGACCGGAGGCTAGACACACAATCATAGACCGGAGGCTAGACACAGGATCATAGACCGGAGGCTAGACACACAATCATAGACCGGAGGCTAGACACAGGATCATAGACCGTAGGCTAGACACAGGATCATAGACCGGAGGCTAGACACAGGATCATAGACCGGAGGCTAGACACACAATCATAGACCGGACGCTAGACACAGGATCATAGACCGGAGGCTAGACACACAATCATAGACCGGACGCTAGACACAGAATCATAGACCGGACGCTAGACACACAATCATAGACCGGAGGCTAGACACAGGATCATAGACCGGAGGCTAGACACACAATCATAGACCGGAGGCTAGACACAGGATCATAGACCGGAGGCTAGACACACAATCATAGACCGGAGGCTAGACACACAATCATAGACCGGACGCTAGACACAGAATCATAGACCGGACGCTAGACACACATCATAGACCGAGGCTAGACACAGGATCATAGACCGGAGGCTAGACACACAATCATAGACCGGAGGCTAGACACAGGATCATAGACCGGAGGCTAGACACACAATCATAGACCGGAGGCTAGACACAGGATCATAGACCGGAGGCTAGACACACAATCATAGACCGGAGGCTAGACACACAATCATAGACCGGACGCTAGACACAGGATCATAGACCGAGGCTAGACACACACTCATAGACCGGAGGCTAGACACAGGATCATAGACCGGAGGCTAGACACACAATCATAGACCGGAGGCTAGACACACAATCATAGACCGGACGCTAGACACAGGATCATAGACCGAGGCTAGACACACAATCATAGACCGGAGGCTAGACACAGGATCATAGACCGGAGGCTAGACACACAATCATAGACCGGAGGCTAGACACACAATCATAGACCGGACGCTAGACACAGGATCATAGACCAGAGGCTAGACACACAATCATAGACCGGAGGCTAGACACACAATCATAGACCGGACGCTAGACACAGGATCATAGACCGGAGGCTAGACACACAATCAAGACCGGACGCTAGACACACATCATAGACCGGACGCTAGACACACAATCATAGACCGGAGGCTAGACACAGGATCATAGACCGGAGGCTAGACACACAATCATAGACCGGAGGCTAGACACACAATCATAGACCGGACGCTAGACACAGGATCATAGACCGGAGGCTAGACACACAATCATAGACTGGAGGCTAGACACAGGATCATAGACCGGAGGCTAGACACACAATCATAGACCGGAGGCTAGACACACAATCATAGACCGGACGCTAGACACAGGATCATAGACCAGAGGCTAGACACACAATCATAGACCGGAGGCTAGACACACAATCATAGACCGGACGCTAGACACAGGATCATAGACCGGAGGCTAGACACACAATCAAAGACCGGACGCTAGACACACAATCATAGACCGGACGCTAGACACACAATCATAGACCGGACGCTAGACACACAATCATAGACCGGAGGCTAGACACAGGATCATAGACCAGAGGCTAGACACACAATCATAGACCAGATGCTAGACACACGATCACAGACCGGACGTTAGACACACAATCACAGATCGGATGTTAGACACACAATCATAGACCAGACACTAGACACATGATCATAGACCAGACGCTAGACACAGGATCATAGACCAGATGCTAGACACAGGATCACACATAGAAATCAGCAGCATAGAAAAGTGAGAAAAACACAAACCTGTTAAAATACGGGAATGTAGCGCCAGCTATTTTGAGATTGTCACAGCCGAGGAAAAAGAAAAAACCATAGCCAATTAGCGCCAGGCCATCCAACAAAATGGTCAATTGTATGGCACCTGTAAACAATCAATACATGTATAGTACATTCAAAGTGAAATACAATGTACATTATGTGTTAGCTACAGAGTGATGTATCTAGATGTGTTAGCTACAGAGTGATGTATCTAGATGTGTTAGCTACAGAGTGATGTATCTAGATATGTTAGCTACATAGTGATGTATCCAGATGTGTTAGCTACATAGTGATGTATCTAGATGTGTTAGACACAGAGTGATGTATCTAGATATGTTAGACACAGAGTGATGTATCTAGATATGTTAGCTACAGAGTGATGTATCTAGATATGTTAGCTACAGAGTGAGGTATCTAGATATGTTAGCTACAGAGTGATGTATCTAGATATGTTAGCTACATAGTGATGTATCTAGATATGTTAGCTACAGAGTGATGTATCTAGATGTGTTAGCTACAGAGTGATGTATCTAGATGTGTTAGCTACAGAGTGATGTATCTAGATATGTTAGCTACAGAGTGATGTATCTAGATGTGTTAGCTACAGAGTGATGTATCTAGATATGTTAGCTACAGAGTGATGTATCTAGATGTGTTAGCTACAGAGTGATGTATCTAGATGTGTTAGCTACAGAGTGATGTATCTAGATGTGTTAGCTACAGAGTGATGTATCTAGATATGTTAGCTACAGAGTGATGTATCTAGATGTGTTAGCTACAGAGTGATGTATCTAGATGTGTTAGCTACAGAGTGATGTATCTAGATGTGTTAGCTACAGAGTGGTGTATCTAGATATGTTAGCTACAGAGTGATGTATCTAGATATGTTAGCTACAGAGTGATGTATCTAGATGTGTTAGCTACAGAGTGATGTATCTAGATGTGTTAGCTACAGAGTAATGTATCTAGATGTGTTAGACACAGAGTGATGTATCTAGATGTGTTAGCTACAGAGTGATGTATCTAGATGTGTTAGACACAGAGTGATGTATCTAGATATGTTAGACACAGAGTGATGTATCTAGATGTGTTAGCTACAGAGTGATGTATCTAGATGTGTTAGTTACAGAGTGATGTATCTAGATGTGTTAGCTACAGAGTGATGTATCTAGATATGTTAGCTACAGAGTGATGTATCTAGATGTGTTAGCTACAGAGTGATGTATCTAGATATGTTAGCTACAGAGTGATGTATCTAGATATGTTAGCTACAGAGTGATGTATCTAGATGTGTTAGCTACAGAGTAATGTATCTAGATATGTTAGCTACAGAGTGATGTATCTAGATATGTTAGACACAGAGTGATGTATCTAGATATGTTAGCTACAGAGTAATGTATCTAGATATGTTAGCTACAGAGTGATGTATCTAGATGTGTTAGACACAGAGTGATGTATATAGATGGGTTAGCTACATAGTGATGTATATAGATGTGTTAGCTACAGATTGATGTATCTAATGAAGTTCTAGAATTCATCCAATTCATATACACAGTGGACGATCATTCAATTAAAATGAATGACCACATATACGCTTTCATCCGAGCCAACGAGAGTGATTAATATAAGTTGTTAAAACTTGCTTCGCAATCGTTGTAAAATAAATAAAGTATTTAAAAAAAAAAAAAAAAATTAAAATGAATATGAAATAAAGAACTAACTATCAAAGAGGACAATTAATATCAATTACTGAACAAGACGTTATAGGAGAAATGGGACTACACAAAAAGGGCTTTAACATGAATGATGATAATGATTGTGTTTTCCATGTATACATCAACATTATTTGCAGAAATCACTGACACATGGACTGAAATAATTTTTTGCATCAACGAGAATTAAAGCGCTTGATAAATTGTATTATTTCATAGTTGTATAAGTGGTGATCATTTGTGAAAAAGTCCATAGCGGTGATAGTGTGTAATTTATCAACTATGATAACTGGTAGGTCCACGGAATATTATTTGTGAGTCGTGTAAATTTGGACAATTGGTGTTTAAGTTTTATGTTCTTTTTCATGTATATGTTGTCTATACATGTCTTGTGCATGTTATCTATAGGCAGTACTATATATAGGCGGTACAAGCCTGAGCAGGCCACGTCGTTGGAACAGGCCACGCTGTTGGAGCAGGCCAAGCCGTTGGAGCAGGCCACGCTGTTGGAGCAGGCCACGCTGTTGGAGCAGGCCACGCTGTTGGAGCAGGCCAAGCCGTTGGAGCAGGCCACGCTGTTGGAGCAGGCCAAGCCGTTGGAGCAGGCCACACTGTTGGAGCAGGCCAAGCCGTTGGAGCAGGCCAAGCCGTTGGAGCAGGCAAAGCCGTTGGAGCAGGCCACGCTGTTGGAGCAGGCCAAGCCGTTGGAGCAGGCCAAGCCATTGGAGCAGGCCAAGCGTTGGAGCAGGCCACGCTGTTGGAGCAGGCCAAGCCGTTGGAGCAGGCCAAGCCGTTGGAGCAGGCCAAGCCGTTGGAGCATGCCACGCTGTTGGAGCAGGCCAAGCCGTTGGAGCAGGCCACGCTGTTGGAGCAGGCCAAGCCGTTGGAGCAGGCCAAGCCATTGGAGCAGACCATGCTGTTGGAGCAGGCCAAGCCGTTGGAGCAGGCCACGCTGTTGGAGCAGGCCACGCTGTTGGAGCAGGCCAAGCCGTTGGAGCAGGCCACGCTGTTGGAGCAGGCCAAGCCGTTGGAGCAGGCCAAGCCGTTGGAACAGGCCAAGCCATTGGAGCAGGCCAAGCCGTTGGAGCAGGCCACGCTGTTGGAGCAGGCCAAGCCGCTGGAGCAGGCCACGCCGTTGGAGCAGGCCACGCTGTTGGAGCAGGCCAAGCCGTTGGAGCAGGCCATGCTGCTGGAGCAGGCCAAGCCGTTGGAGCAGGCCAAGCCGTTGGAACAGGCCACGCTGTTGGAGCAGGCCAAGCCGTTGGAGCAGGCCAAGCCGTTGGAGCAGGCCACGCTGTTGGAGCAGGCCAAGCCGTTGGAGCAGGCCACGCTGTTGGAGCAGGCCACACTGTTGGAGCAGGCCAAGCCGTTGGAGCAGGCCACGCTGTTGGAGCAAGCCACGCTGTTGGAGCAGGCCAAGCCATTGGAGCAGGCCACGCTGTTGGAGCAGGCCAAGCCGTTGGAGCAGGCCACACTGCTGGAGCAGGCCAAGCCGTTGGAGCAGGCCACGCTGTTGGAGCAGGCCAAGCCGTTGGAGCAGGCCAAGCCATTGGAGCAGGCCACGCCGTTGGAGCAGGCCAAGCCGTTGGAGCAGGCCACGCTGTTGGAGCAGGCCAAGCCGTTGGAGCAGGCCACGCTTTGGAGCAGGCCACGCTGTTGGAGCAGGCCAAGCCATTGGAGCAGGCCACGCTGTTGGAGCAGGCCACGCTGTTGGAGCAGGCCAAGCCGTTGTAGCAGGCCACGCTGTTGGAGCAGGCCAAGCCGTTGGAGCAGGCCAAGCCGTTGGAGCAGGCCAGCTGTTGGAGCAGGCCAAGCCGTTGGAGCAGGCCACGCTGTTGGAGCAGGCCAAGCCGCTGGAGCAGGCCACGCTGTTGGAGCAGGCCAAGCCGTTGGAGCAGGCCACGCTGTTGGAGCAGGCCAAGCCGTTGGAGCAGGCCATGCTGCTGGAGCAGGCCAAGCCGTTGGAGCAGGCCACGCTGTTGGAGCAGGCCAAGCCGTTGGAGCAGGCCAAGCCATTGGAGCAGACCATGCTGTTGGAGCAGGCCAAGCCGTTGGAGCAGGCCACGCTGTTGGAGCAGGCCACGCTGTTGGAGCAGGCCAAGCCGTTGGAGCAGGCCACGCTGTTGGAGCAGGCCAAGCCGTTGGAGCAGGCCAAGCCGTTGGAGCAGGCCACGCTGTTGGAGCAGGCCAAGCCGTTGGAGCAGGCCACGCTGTTGGAGCAGGCCAAGCCGTTGGAGCAGGCCACGCTGTTGGAGCAGGCCAAGCCGTTGGAGCAGGCCATGCTGTTGGAGCAGGCCAAGCCGTTGGAGCAGGCCACGCTGTTGGAGCAGGCCAAGCCGTTGGAGCAGGCCACGCCGTTGGAGCAGGCCAAGCCGTTGGAGCAGGCCAAGCCGTTGGAGCAGGCCACGCTGTTGGAGCAGGCCAAGCCGTTGGAGCAGGCCACGCTGTTGGAGCAGGCCACGCCGTTGGAGCAGGCCACGCCGTTGGAGCAGGCCACGCGTTGGAGCAGGCCAAGCCGTTGGAGCAGGCCAACGTGTGGAGCAGGCCAAGCCGTTGGAGCAGGCCAAGCCGTTGGAGCAGGCCACGCTGTTGGAGCAGGCCAAGCCGCTGGAGCAGGCCACGCTGTTGGAGCAGGCCACGCCGTTGGAGCAGGCCACGCTGTTGGAGCAGGCCAAGCCGTTGGAGCAGGCCATGCTGTTGGAGCAGGCCAAGCCGTTGGAGCAGGCCACGCTGTTGGAGCAGGCCAAGCCGCTGGAGCAGGCCACGCTGTTGGAGCAGGCCACGCCGTTGGAGCAGGCCACGCTGTTGGAGCAGGCCAAGCCGTTGGAGCAGGCCATGCTGCTGGAGCAGGCCAAGCCGTTGGAGCAGGCCACGCTGTTGGAGCAGGCCAAGCCGTTGGAGAAGGCCAAGCCATTGGAGCAGACCATGCTGTTGGAGCAGGCCAAGCCGTTGGAGCAGGCCACGCTGTTGGAGCAGGCCACGCTGTTGGAGCAGGCCAAGCCGTTGGAGCAGGCCACGCTGTTGGAGCAGGCCACGCTGTTGGAGCAGGCCAAGCCGTTGGAGCAGGCCACGCTGTTGGAGCAGGCCAAGCCGTTGGAGCAGGCCACGCCGTTGGAGCAGGCCAAGCCGTTGGAGCAGGCCAAGCCGTTGGAGCAGGCCAAGCCGTTGGTGCAGGCCACGCCGTTGGAGCAGGCCAAGCCGTTGGAGCAGGCCAAGCCATTGGAGCAGGCCAAGCCATTGGAGCAGGCCAAGCCGTTGGAGCAGGCCATGCTGTTGGAGCAGACCAAGCCGTTGGAGCATGCCACGCTGTTGGAGCAGGCCAAGCCGTTGAAGCAGGCCAAGCCGTTGGAGCAGGCCACGCTGTTGGAGCAGGCCAAGCCGTTGGAGCAGGCCACGCTGTTGGAGCAGGCCACGCTGTTGGAGCAGGCCAAGCCGTTGGAGCAGGCCACGCTGTTGGAGCAGGCCACGCTGTTGGAGCAGGCCAAGCCATTGGAGCAGGCCACGCTGTTGGAGCAGGCCAAGCCGTTGGAGCAGGCCACACTGCTGGAGCAGGCCAAGCCATTGGAGCAGGCCACGCTGTTGGAGCAGGCCAAGCCGTTGGAGCAGGCCACGCTGTTGGAGCAGGCCAAGCCGTTGGAGCAGGCCACACTGCTGGAGCAGGCCAAGCCGTTGGAGCAGGCCACGCTGTTGGAGCAGGCCAAGCCGTTGGAGCAGGCCAAGCCGTTGGAGCAGGCCAAGCCGTTGGAGCAGGCCAAGCCGTTGGAGCAGGCCACGCCGTTGGAGCAGGCCAAGCCGTTGGAGCAGGCCACGCTGTTGGAGCAGGCCAAGCCGTTGGAGCAGGCCACGCTGTTGGAGCAGGCCACGCTGTTGGAGCAGGCCAAGCCGTTGGAGCAGGCCACGCTGTTGGAGCAGGCCAAGCCGTTGGAGCAGGCCAAGCCGTTGGAGCAGGCCAAGCTGTTGGAGCAGGCCAAGCCGTTGGAGCAGGCCACGCTGTTGGAGCAGGCCAAGCCGTGGAGCAGGCCACGCTGTTGGAGCAGGCCAAGCCGTTGGAGCAGGCCACGCTGTTGGAGCAGGCCAAGCCGTTGGAGCAGGCCATGCTGTTGGAGCAGGCCAAGCCGTTGGAGCAGGCCACGCTGTTGGAGCAGGCCAAGCCGTTGGAGCAGGCCAAGCCGTTGGAGCAGGCCAGCTGTTGGAGCAGGCCAAGCCGTTGGAGCAGGCCACGCTGTTGGAGCAGGCCAAGCCGTTGGAGCAGGCCAGCTGTGGAGCAGGCCAAGCCGTTGGAGCAGGCCACGCTGTTGGAGCAGGCCAAGCCGTTGGAGCAGGCCACGCTGTTGGAGCAGGCCAAGCCGTTGGAGCAGGCCAAGCCGTTGGAGCAGGCCACGCTGTTGGAGCAGGCCAAGCCGTTGGAGCAGGCCACGCTGTTGGAGCAGGCCACGCTGTTGGAGCAGGCCAAGCCGTTGGAGCAGGCCACGCTGTTGGAGCAGGCCAAGCCGTTGGAGCAGGCCATGCTGCTGGAGCAGGCCAAGCCGTTGGAGCAGGCCACGCTGTTGGAGCAGGCCAAGCCGTTGGAGCAGGCCAAGCCATTGGAGCAGGCCACGCTGTTGGAGCAGGCCAAGCCGTTGGAGCAGGCCACGCTGTTGGAGCAGGCCACGCTGTTGGAGCAGGCCAAGCCGTTGGAGCAGGCCACGCTGTTGGAGCAGGCCACGCTGTTGGAGCAGGCCAAGCCGTTGGAGCAGGCCACGCTGTTGGAGCAGGCCAAGCCGTTGGAGCAGGCCACGCTGTTGGAGCAGGCCAAGCCGTTGGAGCAGGCCACGCTGTTGGAGCAGGCCAAGCCGTTGGAGCAGGCCAAGCCGTTGGAGCAGGCCAAGCCGTTGGAGCAGGCCACGCTGTTGGAGCAGGCCAAGCCGTTGGAGCAGGCCAAGCCATTGGAGCAGGCCAAGCCATTGGAGCAGGCCAAGCCGTTGGAGCAGGCCATGCTGTTGGAGCAGACCAAGCCGTTGGAGCATGCCACGCTGTTGGAGCAGGCCAAGCCGTTGGAGCAGGCCAAGCCGTTGGAGCAGGCCACGCTGTTGGAGCAGGCCAAGCCGTTGGAGCAGGCCACGCTGTTGGAGCAGGCCAAGCCGTTGGAGCAGGCCATGCTGTTGGAGCAGGCCACGCTGTTGGAGCAGGCCAAGCCATTGGAGCAGGCCACGCTGTTGGAGCAGGCCAAGCCGTTGGAGCAGGCCACACTGCTGGAGCAGGCCAAGCCGTTGGAGCAGGCCACGCTGTTGGAGCAGGCCAAGCCGTTGGAGCAGGCCACGCTGTTGGAGCAGGCCACGCTGTTGGAGCAGGCCACGCTGTTGGAGCAGACCAAGCCATTGGAGCAGGCCATGCTGCTGGAGCAGGCCAAGCCGTTGGAGCAGGCCACGCTGTTGGAGCAGGCCAAGCCGTTGGAGAAGGCCAAGCCATTGGAGCAGACCATGCTGTTGGAGCAGGCTAAGCCGTTGGAGCAGGCCACGCTGTTGGAGCAGGCCACGCTGTTGGAGCAGGCCACGCTGTTGGAGCAGGCCAAGCCATTGGAGCAGGCCACGCTGTTGGAGCAGCCAAGCCGTTGGAGCAGGCCACGCTGTTGGAGCAGGCCAAGCCGTTGGAGCAGGCCAAGCCGTTGGAGCAGGCCAAGCCGTTGGTGCAGGCCACGCTGTTGGAGCAGGCCAAGCCGTTGGAGCAGGCCAAGCCATTGGAGCAGGCCAAGCCATTGGAGCAGGCCAAGCCGTTGGAGCAGGCCACGCCGCTGGAGCAGGCCAAGCCGTTGGAGCAGGCCAAGCCGTTGGAGCAGACCAAGCCGTTGGAGCATGCCACGCTGTTGGAGCAGGCCAAGCCGTTGGAGCAGGCCAAGCCGTTGGAGCAGGCCACGCTGTTGGAGCAGGCCAAGCCGTTGGAGCAGGCCACGCTGTTGGAGCAGGCCACGCTGTTGGAGCAGGCCAAGCCGTTGGAGCAGGCCACGCTGTTGGAGCAGGCCACGCTGTTGGAGCAGGCCAAGCCATTGGAGCAGGCCACGCTGTTGGAGCAGGCCAAGCCGTTGGAGCAAGCCACACTGCTGGAGCAGGCCAAGCCGTTGGAGCAGGCCACGCTGTTGGAGCAGGCCAAGCCGTTGGAGCAGGCCACGCTGTTGGAGCAGGCCACGCTGTTGGAGCAGGCCACGCTGTTGGAGCAGACCAAGCCATTGGAGCAGGCCACGCTGTTGGAGCAGGCCAAGTCGTTGGAGCAGGCCACACTGCTGGAGCAGGCCAAGCCGTTGGAGCAGGCCACGCCATTGGAGCAGACCATGCTGTTGGAGCAGGCCAAGCCGTTGGAGCAGGCCACGCTGTTGGAGCAGGCCAAGCCGTTGGAGCAGGCCAAGCCGTTGGAGCAGGCCAAGCCGTTGGAGCAGGCCAAGCCATTGGAGCAGGCCACGCTGTTGGAGCAGGCCAAGCCGCTGGAGCAGGCCACGCTGTTGGAGCAGGCCACGCCGTTGGAGCAGGCCACGCTGTTGGAGCAGGCCAAGCCGTTGGAGCAGGCCATGCTGCTGGAGCAGGCCAAGCCGTTGGAGCAGGCCACGCTGTTGGAGCAGGCCAAGCCATTGGAGCAGGCCAAACCGTTGGAGCAGGCCACGCTGTTGGAGCAGGCCAAGCCGTTGGAGCAGGCCACGCTGTTGGAGCAGGCCACGCCGTTGGAGCAGGCCAAGCCGTTGGAGCAGGCCACGCTGTTGGAGCAGGCCAAGCCGTTGGAGCAGGCCAAGCCGTTGGAGCAGGCCACGCTGTTGGAGCAGGCCAAGCCGTTGGAGCAGGCCACGCTGTTGGAGCAGGCCAAGCCGTTGGAGCAGGCCACGCTGTTGGAGCAGGCCACGCTGTTGGAGCAGGCCAAGCCATTGGAGCAGGCCACGCTGTTGGAGCAGGCCACGCTGTTGGAGCAGGCCAAGCCGTTGGAGCAGGCCACGCTGTTGGAGCAGGCCAAGCCGTTGGAGCAGGCCAAGCCGTTGGAGCAGGCCAAGCTGTTGGAGCAGGCCAAGCCGTTGGAGCAGGCCACGCTGTTGGAGCAGGCCAAGCCGTTGGAGCAGGCCACGCTGTTGGAGCAGGCCAAGCCGTTGGAGCAGGCCACGCTGTTGGAGCAGGCCAAGCCGTTGGAGCAGGCCATGCTGTTGGAGCAGGCCAAGCCGTTGGAGCAGGCCACGCTGTTGGAGCAGGCCAAGCCGTTGGAGCAGGCCAAGCCGTTGGAGCAGGCCACGCTGTTGGAGCAGGCCAAGCCGTTGGAGCAGGCCACGCTGTTGGAGCAGGCCACGCTGTTGGAGCAGGCCAAGCCGTTGGAGCAGGCCACGCTGTTGGAGCAGGCCAAGCCGTTGGAGCAGGCCAAGCCGTTGGAGCAGGCCAAGCCGTTGGAGCAGGCCACGCTGTTGGAGCAGGCCAAGCCGCTGGAGCAGGCCAAGCCGTTGGAGCAGGCCACGCTGTTGGAGCAGGCCAAGCCGTTGGAGCAGGCCATGCTGTTGGAGCAGGCCAAGCCGTTGGAGCAGGCCAAGCCATTGGAGCAGGCCAAGCCGTTGGAGCAGGCCACGCCATTGGAGCAGGCCAAGCCGTTGGAGCAGGCCAAGCCATTGGAGCAGGCCAAGCCGTTGGAGCAGGCCAAGCCGTTGGAGCAGGCCAAGCCATTGGAGCAGGCCAAGCCGTTGGAGCAGGCCACGCCATTGGAGCAGTACAAGCCGTTGGAGCAGGCCACGCTGTTGGAGCAGGCCAAGCCGTTGGAGCAGGCCAAGCCGTTGGAGCAGGCCAAGCCGTTGGAGCAGGCCAAGCCATTGGAGCAGGCCAAGCCATTGGAGCAGGCCACGCCGTTGGAGCAGGCCAAGCCGTTGGAGCAGGCCAAGCCATTGGAGCAGGCCAAGCCGTTGGAGCAGGCCAAGCCGTTGGAGCAGGCCAAGCCGTTGGAGCAGGCCACGCCGCTCCAGCCTTCTCCGTATAACACTCCGTATCAACTATAGAAATCAATATGCATGTACATGGTTGTATATACACAAGATTACAATTGACCGCATACATTATTGTGTGTGTGGTATTAATGGTGTTGAGGAACTCGACTACTCGTTATCTCTCTCTGTCTGGTAGACATGATTGTTTATCACAGTAGATGGATGATGTGTTTCTACTTTACTGCAAAAACGTAGCCACAAAGGTCAGACTATTGTTTTTAACAAATGAAATAAGTGTGGTAAATACAGGGGGTTTATCAAGCAGTAAAAACAGGAGATTTACCCAGCAGTAAGTACAGGGGATTTACCAAGCAGTATAAACAGGGTATTTACCCAGCAGTAAGTACAGGGGATTTACCCAGCGTACAGGGGATTTACCCAGCAGTAAGTACAGGGGGTTACCAAGCAGTAAAAACATGGGATTTACCCAGCAGTAAGTACAGGGGATTTACCCAGCGTACAGGGGATTTACCAAGCAGTATAAACAGGAGATTTACCAAGCAGTATAAACAGGAGATTTACCAAGCAGTAAGTACAGGGGATTTACCCAGCAGTAATTACAGGGGAGTTACCAAGCAGTAAAAACAGGAGATTTACCCAGCAGTAAGTACAGGGGATTTACCAAGCAGTAAAAACAGGAGATTTACCCAGCAGTAAGTACAGGGGATTTACCCAGCGTACAGGGGATTTACCAAGCAGTAAAAACAGGGGATTTACCCAGCAGTATAAACAGGAGATTTACCCAGCAGTAAGTACAGGGGATTTACCCAGCAGTAAGTACAGGGGATTTACCCAGCAGTAAGTACAGGGGATATACCAAGCAGTAAAAACAGGGGATTTACCTAGCAGTAAGTATAGGGGATTTACCCAGCAGTAAGTACAGGGGATTTACCCAGCAGTAAGTACAGGGGATTTACCAAGCAGTAAGTACAGGGGGGGTTACCAAGCAGTAAAAACAGGGGATTTACCCAGCAGTATAAACAGAGGATTTACCCAGCGTACAGGGGATTTACCAAGCAGTATAAACAGGAGATTTACCAAGCAGTAAGTACAGGGGATTTACCCAGCAGTAATTACAGGGGGGTTACCAAGCAGTAAAAACAGGAGATTTACCCAGCAGTAAGTACAGGGGATTTACCAAGCAGTAAAAACAGGAGATTTACGCAGCAGTAAGTACAGGGGATTTACCCAGCGTACAGGGGATTTACCAAGCAGTAAAAACAGGGGATTTACCCAGCAGTATAAACAGGAGATTTACCCAGCAGTAAGTACAGGGGATTTACCCAGCAGTAAGTACAGGGGATATACCAAGCAGTAAAAACAGGGGATTTACCTAGCAGTAGGTATAGGGGATTTACCCAGCAGTAAGTACAGGGGATTTACCAAGCAGTAAAAACAGGAGATTTACCCAGCAGTAAGTACAGGGGATTTACCCAGCAGTAAGTACAGGGGATTTACCCAGCAGTAAGTACAGGGGATATACCAAGCAGTAAAAACAGGGGATTTACCCAGCAGTAAGTATAGGGGATTTACCCAGCAGTAAGTACAGGGGATTTACCCAGCAGTAAGTACAGGGGGGGTTACCAAGCAGTAAAAACAGGATATTTACCCAGCAGTAAGTACAGGGAATTTACCAAGCAGTATAAACAGGAGATTTACCCAGCAGTAAGTACAGGGGATTTACCCAGCATACAGGGAATTTACCCAGCAGTAAGTACAGGGGGTTACCAAGCAGTAAAAACATGGGATTTACCCAGCAGTATAAACAGGAGATTTACCCAGCAGTAGAAACAGGAGATTTACCCAGCAGTATAAACAGGAGATTTACCCAGCAGTAAGTACAGGGGATTTACCCAGCAGTAGAAACAGGAGATTTACCCAGCAGTAAAAACATGGGATTTACCCAGCAGTATAAACAGGAGATTTACCCAGCAGTAAGTACAGGGGATATACCAAGCAGTAAAAACAGGGGATTTAGCCAGCAGTAAGTACAGGGAATTTACCAAGCAGTAAGTACAGGGGGGTTACCAAGCAGTAAAAACAGGAGATTTACAAAGCAAACTTGCTGTTCACCATATTAGGTTTGAATATATATCACTGGGGGTTTCAAATTATTTCAAGTGAGAAAGTTATCCAGCTGGCTTGCAGTAGGTTGGTAGTTTTACCCGGGTGCCTGTCATCTATGTCTGGTTCTGTCATATCGAGAATGCATAACTACAAGACAGAGGAGAATGTATAACTACAAGACAGAGGAGAATGTATAACTACAAGACAGAGGAGAATGCATAACTACAGCACAGATGAGAATGCATAACTACAAGACAGAGGAGAATGTATAACTACAAGACAGGAGAATGCATAACTACAAGACAGAGGAGAATGTATAACTACAAGACAGAGGAGAATGCATAACTACAAGACAGAGGAGAATGCATAACTACAAGACAGAGGAGAATGTATAACTACAAGACAGAGGAGAATGCATAACTACAAGACAGAGGAGAATGCATAACTACAAGACAGAGGAGAATGTATAACTACAAGACAGAGGAGAATGCATAACTACAAGACAGAGGAGAATGTATAACTACAAGACAGAGGAGAATGTATAACTACAAGACAGAGGATAATGCATAACTACAGCACAGATGAGAATGCATAACTACAAGACAGAGGAGAATGTATAACTACAAGACAGAGGAGAATGCATAACTACAAGACAGAGGAGAATGCATAACTACAAGACAGAGGAGAATGCATAACTACAAGACAGAGGAGAATGCATAACTACAAGACAGAGGAGATTGCATAACTACAAGACAGAGGAGAATGCATTAACTACAAGACAGAGGAGAATGCATAACTACAAGACAGAGGAGAATGCATAACTACAAGACAGAGGAGAATGTATAACTACAAGACAGAGGAGAATGTATAACTACAAGACAGAGGATAATGCATAACTACAGCACAGATGAGAATGCATAACTACAAGACAGAGGAGAATGTATAACTACAAGACAGAGGAGAATGCATAACTACAAGACAGAGGAGAATGCATAACTACAAGACAGAGGAGAATGCATAACTACAAGACAGAGGAGAATGTATAACTACAAGACAGAGGAGAATGCATAACTACAAGACAGAGGAGAATGTATAACTACAAGACAGAGCAGAATGCATAACTACAGCACAGATGAGAATGCATAACTACAAGACAGAGCAGAATGCATAACTACAGCACAGATGAGAACGCATAACTACAAGACAGAGCAGAATGCATAACTACAGCACAGATGAGAATGCATAACTACAAGACAGAGGAGAATGCATAACTACAAGACAGAGGAGAATGCATAACTACAGCACAGAGGGAAATGTATAACTACAAGACAGAGGAGATTGCATAACTAGACATGACACACAGACATGATTGTTCCACGGTGGGTGAACTGACTGATGCACAGACATGATTGTTCCACGGTGGGTGAACTGACTGACACACAGACATGATTGTTCCACGGTGGGTGAACTGATTGATGCACAGACAGGATTGTTCCACGGTGGGTGAACTGACTGACACACAGACATGATTGTTCCACGGTGGGTGAACTGACTGATGCACAGACATGATTTTCCACGGTGGGTGAACTGACTGACACACAGACATGATTGTTTCACGGTGGGTGAACTGACTGATGCACAGACATGATTGTTCCACGGTGGGTGAACTGACTGATGCACAGACATGATTGTTTCACGGTGGGTGAACTGACTGACACACAGACATGATTGTTCCACGGTGGGTGAACTGACTGATGCACAGACATGATTGTTCCACGGAGGGTGAACTGACTGATGCATTGTTCCACGGTGGGTGAACTGACTGATGCATTGTTCCACGGTGGGTGAACTGACTGATGCACAGACATGATTGTTCCATGGTAGGTGAACTGACTGATGCATTGTTCCACGGTGGGTGAACTGACTGATGCACAGACATGATTGTTCCACGGTGGTTGAACTGACTGCTGACTTTCATCGCTCCTGAAAATCAATCTACATTGACAATGATCAATATTACCACAGGTTTAATATTCCTCACAATATATAGCTAGGGTTAGGGCTAGCTTAGGGGTTTTACCTTTGGGTCCCAACTGAAATCTTTTCAGTAGAAATCCTCCCATTAGTACTCCAAACACAGCACCGGGAATAGCAATTCCACCTAGAATACATACACAATTCCACATATAATACATAGCAATTCCATCTAGAATACATAGCAATTCCACATAGAATACATAGCAATTCCATCTAGAATACATACACAATTCCACATATAATACATAGCAATTCCATCTAGAATACATAGCAATTCCACATAGAATACATAGCAATTCCACCTAGAATACATACACAATTCCACATATAATACATAGCAATTCCATCTAGAATACATACACAATTCCACATATAATACATAGCAATTCCATCTAGAATACATAGCAATTCCACATAGAATACATAGCAATTCCATCTAGAATACATAGCAATTCCACATAGAATACATAGCAATTCCACCTAGAATACATACACAATTCCACATATAATACATAGCAATTCCATCTAGAATACATAGCAATTCCACATAGAATACATAGCAATTCCACATAGAATACATAGCAATTCCACATAGAATACATAGCAATTCCACCTAGAATACATACACAATTCCACCTAGAATACATACACAATTCCACCTAGAATACATACACAATTCCACATATAATACATAGCAATTCCACATAGAATACATAGCAATTCCACATAGAATACATAGCAATTCCACCTAGAATACATAGCAATTCCACATAGAATACATAGCAATTCCACATAGAATACATAGCAATTCCACCTAGAATACATAGCAATTCCACATAGAATATATAGCAATTCCACCTAGAATACATAGCAATTCCACCTAGAATACATACACAATTCCACATAGAATATATAGCAATTCCACATAGAATATATAGCAATTCCACCTAGAATACATAGCAATTCCACCTAGAATACATACACAATTCCACATAGAATATATAGCAATTTCACCTAGAATACATAGCAATTCCACCTAGAATACATAGCAATTCCACATAGAATACATAGCAATTCCACATAGAATACATAGCAATTCCACATAGAATACATAGCAATTCCACATAAAATACATAGCAATTCCACATAAAATACATAGCAATTCCACCTAGAATACATAGCAATTCCACCTAGAATACATACACAATTCCACATAGAATACATACACAATTCCACATAGAATATATAGCAATTCCACATAGAATACATAGCAATTCCACCTAGAATACATACACAATTCCACATAGAATATATAGCAATTCCACATAGAATACATAGCAATTCCACCTAGAATACATAGCAATTCCACATAGAATACATAGCAATTCCACATAGAATACATACACAATTCCACATAGAATACATACACAATTCCATATAGAATATATAGCAATTCCACCTAGAATACATAGCAATTCCACATAGAATACATAGCAATTCCACATAGAATACATAGCAATTCCACCTAGAATACATAGCAATTCCACATAGAATACATAGCAATTCCACATAGAATACATAGCAATTCCACATAGAATACATAGCAATTCTACCTAGAATACATAGCAATTCCACATAGAATACATAGCAATTCCACATAGAATACATAGCAATTCTGCCTAGAATACATACCAATTCCACATAGAATACATACATAATTCTGCCTAGAATACATACCAATTCCACATAGAATACATAACAATTCCACATAGAATACATATACAATTCTGCCTAGAATACATAGCAATTCCACATAGAATACATATACAATTCTGCCTAGAATACATAGCAATTCCACATAGAATACATAGCAATTCCACATAGAATACATATACAATTCTGCCTAGAATACATAGCAATTCCACATAGAATACATATACAATTCTGCCTAGAATACATAGCAATTCCACATAGAATACATAGCAATTCCACCTAGAATACATACACAATTCTGCCTAGAATACATACCAATCCACCTAGAATACACACAATTCTGCCTAGAATACATACCAATTCCACATAGAATACATACACAATTCCACATAGAATACATATACAATTCTGCCTAGAATACATACAATTCTGCCTAGAATACATCGGTCCCAAGTCGCTCACCTCACACAAGTTTCTGATTGGTTCAGACAAGTGTAAATCTTAGAATCATCCAATCCAATCACTTGAGCTCGAGTTTGAGATTTGAGAAATGTTTTATAACCTCGAGGCAAGGGTTTTAAAATAATTTAAATGGTATGTACTATAGAAGCCGAGGGGTTGTCGATAGCGACAAATCTGTAAAAGGGGTTTTAGCATGGTGCTGGAATAGAGCCTTTTTCGACGTGAACCGAGAGTGTCAATAATATTTTTCCGTAATTTGAAGAGAAGTTCAAGAAGTCGATGATAAATGAAGGTGCTTTGGTCTCTAGCAGACAGCATTGTTGTGTTGCTATGGGGATTGTGCTTACCTGTAAAGAGAGAGGCTTCCGACTTGGACGTTCCAAACTGCGTCTCGATGTATTTAGGTAGGAACACAACAAAGCCACTGACGATGGAAATTTCACAACAAATACCAAAACATGCAACCAGATATATCTTGTTCTTCAATAGGCTCATAATTGACCTTGGAATGTCTGCAAGAAACACAAGATACATATGTTTATATTTAATAGAAATTACACTGTGCCGTGTACAATAAGAACCATGTTAATTTATTTGACACCAATTGCGAAACATGCTTTAACAACTTATATTAATGAGAGTGATTAATATAAGTTGTTAAAACTTGCTTCGCAATCGATGTAAAATAAATAAATCTTAAAAAAACAACTTATATTAATCACTCTCTTTGGCGCGTATGAAAAAACGTATATGTGGTCATTCCTGTGGGAGGAAACCGGAGTACATGGAGAAAAGCCACCTGTCTGATCTGGCAACCATCATACCATCTCACAAGGTCCAAGGATTGAACGAGGGTTGCATTGGTGAGAAGCGAGCGTGCTTACCACTGCCTTAATTGGACAGCAATTCCAGAAATTCCATAATTTACTATGCACACGCCATTCCGTCATTGTTAATTTGCATCATAGAGCAAAGGGTATAAATGTGACAATCTGACACAATAGATCAAGCAAATAGAACTGTACATTCCGTGATCCGTGAACACGACAATCATCCAAATAGAACTGTACATTCCGGGATTCTGAACACGACAATCATCCAAATAGAACTGTACATTCCGGGATTCTGAACACCACAATCATCCAAATAGAACTGTACATTCCGGGATTCTGAACACGACAATCATCCAAATAGAACTGTACATTCTGGGATTCTGAACACCACAATCATCCAAATAGAACTGTACATTCTGGGATTCTGAACACCACAATCATCCAAATAGAACTGTACATTCCGGGATTCTGAACACGACAATCATCCAAATAGAACTGTACATTCCGGGATTCTGAACACGACAATCATCCAAATAGAACTGTACATTCCGGGATTCTGAACACCACAATCATCCAAATAGAACTGTACATTCCGGGATTCTGAACACGACAATCATCCAAATAGAACTGTACATTCTGGGATTCTGAACACCACAATCATCCAAATAGAACTGTACATTCTGGGATTCTGAACACCACAATCATCCAAATAGAACTGTACATTCCGGGATTCTGAACACGACAATCATCCAAATAGAACTGTACATTCCGGGATTCTGAACACGACAATCATCCAAATAGAACTGTACATTCCGGGATTCTGAACACCACAATCATCCAAATAGAACTGTACATTCTGGGATTCTGAACACCACAATCATCCAAATAGAATTGTACATTCTGGGATTCTGAACACCACAATCATCCAAATAGAATTGTACATTCCGGGATTCTGAACACCACAATCATCCAAATAGAACTGTACATTCCGGGATTCTGAACACAACAATCATCCAAATAGAACTGTACATTCCGGGATTCTGAACACGACAATCATCCAAATAGAACTGTACATTCCGGGATTCGTGAACACCACAATCGTCCTATAATAAAACTGTGTAAAACCCATCCAATTAGAAATGTCCCACAAACGTGCGAAATTAACAACAAACATGAATACAGGGCGAATGGGACGAAATAGTTGCACTAGGTAGCAGGAGTTCGCCCCCTGGGGACCCCACTTCTCCCTTAAATATCAAAATATTAACCAGTAAGATACACTGGCCCATTATAAAGCACTCCTTCTATTCAATATTGTCAAATTATGACTTTTAACCCTATTTTGTTGAAATTTGTTAAATAATACAATGTAAGGGTGCAATCGGGCGCTGTCTCACTTCTCCCAAACATGTCCTAGAATGAACCCTGGAATAGATTGTTTGCTGCAACTGTTTGTTTAGCCTCCATGTGTAGTCCCTAGACGTGTTTTATATATGCCCATAATAAATTATAGCATAAAATGGACCATTAAACTACGGTATATAATACTACTGGACCATTAAAATCAACTATATAATACTACTGGACCATTAAAATCAACTATATAATACTACTGGACCATCAAAATCAACTATATAAAACTACTGAACCATTATAATCAACTATATAATACTACTGAACCATTAAAATCAACTATATAATACTACTGGATCATTAAAATCAACTATATAATACTACTGGATCATTAAAATCAACTATATAATACTACTGGACCATGAAAATCAACTATATAATACTACTGGACCATTAAAATCAACTATATAATACTACTGGACCATTAAAATCAACTATATAATACTACTGGACCATTAAAATCAACTATATAATACTACTGGACCATCAAAATCAACTATATAAAACTACTGAACCATTAAAATCAACTATATAATACTACTGAACCATTAAAATCAACTATATAATACTACTGGATCATTAAAATCAACTATATAATACTACTGGATCATTAAAATCAACTATATAATACTACTGGACCATTAAAATCAACTATATAATACTACTGGACCATCAAAATCAACTATATAATACTACTGGACCATCAAAATCAACTATATAATACTACTGGACCATTAAAATCAACTATATAATACTACTGGACCATTAAAATCAACTATATAATACTACTGGATCATTAAAATCAACTATATAATACTACTGGACCATTAAAATCAACTAAATACTACTACTGGACCATTAAAATCAACCATATAATAAAGTAGACCATTAAAATCAACTAAATACTACTACTGGACCATTAAAATCAACTATATAATAAAGTGGACCATTAAAATCAACTATATAATAAAGTGGACCATTAAAATCAACTATATAATACTACTGGACCATTAAAATCAACTAATCAGGCCAAGCTTCAATCAGGCCAAGCTTCGGTCAGACCAAGCTTCAATCAGGCCAAGCTTCAATCAGGCCAAGCTTCGGTCAGGCCAAGCTTCAATCAGGCCAAGCTTCAATCAGGCCAAGCTTCAATCAGGCCAAGCTTCAATCAGGCCAAGCTTCAATCAGGCCAAGCTTTGGTCAGGCCAAGCTTTGGTCAGGCCATGCTTCAATCAGGCCAAGCTTCAATCAAGCCAAGCTTTGATCAGGCCAAGCTTCGATCAGGCCAAGCTTCGGTCAGGCCAAGCTTCAATCAGGCCAAGCTTCAATCAGGCCAAGCTTCAATCAGGCCAAACTTCAATCAGGCCAAGCGTCAATCAGGCCAAGCGTCAATCAGGCCAAGCTTCAATCAGGCCAAGCTTCAATCAGGCCAAGCTTCAATCAGGCCAAGCTTCAATCAGGTCTATCAGGCCAAGCGTCAATCAGGCCAAGCTTCGATCAGGCCACGCTTCAATCAGGCCAAGCTTCGATCAGGCCACGCTTCAATCAGGCCAAGCTTCGATCAGGCCAAGCTTCAATTAGGCCAAGCTTCAATCAGGCCAAGCTTCAATCAGGCCAAGCTTCGATCAGGCCAAGCTTCGATCAGGCCAAGCTTCAATCAGGCCAAGCTTCGATCAGGCCAAGCGTCGATCAGGCCAAGCTTCGATCAGGCCAAGCTTCGATCAGGCCAAGCTTCGATCAGGCCAAGCTTCAATCAGGCCAAGCTTTGATCAGGCCAGCTTCAATCAGGCCACGCTTCGATCAGGCCACTAAAATAATGAAGCAATCCAACCCCAAAATCAATAAAATATTAATCAATGTTAATAGTAAATTTAAAACACATTCCAAAATGTAGAAAACACCTAGAGAATCAAAAATCATCTACAATTCATTATATGCGTTTTGCAATCTCCCCAAGCTCCCGTATCCAGGGAAATGTAATGATCCATTTACTGATTACTACAAAATCTGCTATTAAATATATTATTGAATGATATGCTTGCAAGATAATATAATGTTTAGCAGCCCCACAGGAAATGCCAATTCAATTATTATATGGAATGAGTTCCTCCCGGGGCAGTATCATCACATATCCGATACATAGACACACCATAAACGTATGGTGATTGCATATAGATATAGCAGCACCCCCCCCCCCACCCCACAGGGGTTATGACAGGCCAGCCCCACCCTGGACAGTGTATAACAGGCCCGTCCCCCATGGACAGGGTATAGCAGGTCAGCCCAACTTGGACAGGGTATAACAGGTCAGCCCCACCCTGGACAGGGTATAACAGGTCAGCCCCACCCTGGACAGTGTATAACAGGTCAGCCCAACCTGGACAGTGTATAACAGGCCAGCCCCACCCTGGACAGTGTGTAACAGGCAGCCCCCCCCCACGGACAGGGTATAACAGGCCAGCTCCACCCTGGACAGTGTATAACAGGCCCGCCCCCCCATGGACAGGGTATAGCAGGTCAGCCCAACTTGGACAGAGTATAACAGGTCAGCCCCACCCTGGACAGGGTATAACAGGTCAGCCCCACCCTGGACAGTGTATAACAGGTCAGCCCAACCTGGACAGGGTATAACAGGTCAGCCCCACCCTGGACAGTGTATAACAGGTCAGCCCAACCTGGACAGTGTATAACAGGCAGCCCCCCCCCCACGGACAGGGTATAACAGGTCAGCCCCACCCTGGACAGGGTATAACAGGCCAGCCCCACCCTGGACAGTGTGTAACAGGCAGCCCCCCTCCCACGGACAGGGTATAACAGGTCAGCCCCACCCCGGACAGGGTATAACAGGTCAGTCCCACCCCGGACAGGGCATAACAGGTCAGCCCCACCCCGGACAGGGTATAACAGGTCAGCCCCACCCTGGACAGTGTATAACAGGCCAGCCCCCCCAAGGACAGGGTATAACAGGTCAGCCCAACCTGGACAGTGTATAACAGGCCAGCCCCCCCCACGGACAGTGTATAACAGGTCAGCCCCACCCCGGACATGGTATAACAGGTCAGCCCCAACCCTGGACAGGGTATAATAGGTCATCCTCACCTCAGACAGGGTATAACAGGTCAACCCCACCCCGGACAGGGTATAACAGGTCAGCCCCACCCAGGACATGGTATAACAGGCCAGCCCCACCCCGGACAGGGCATAACAGGCCATCCCCACCCCTGGACAGTGTATAACAGGCAAGCCCCACCCCTGGACAGTGTATACCAGGCCAGCCCCACCCCTGGACAGTGTATAACAGGCCAGCCCCACCCCTGGACAGTGTATAACAGGCCAACCCCACCCGTGACAAGGTTTATCAGGTCAGCCCCACCCCGGACAGTGTATAAACAGGTCAGCCCAACCCTGGACAGGGCATAACAGGTCAGTCCCACCCCGGACAGGGTATAACAGGTCAGCCCCACCTACTAGAAAGGGATATGACAGGTCAGCCCCACCCAGGACAGGGTATAACAGGTCAGCCCCACCCCGGACAGGGTATAACAGGTCAGCCCCACCTACTAGACAGGGATATGACAGGTCAGCCCCACCCAGGACAGGGTATAACAGGTCAGCCCCACCCAGGACAGGGTATAACAGGTCAGCCCCACCCAGGACAGGGTATAACAGGTCAGCCCCACCCAGGGCAGGGTATAACAGGTCAGCCCCACCTACTAGAAAGGGATATGACAGGTCAGCCCCACCTACTAGACAGGTATATGACAGGTCAGCCAGCCCCACCTACTAGACAGGTATATGACAGGCCAGCCCCACCTACTAGACAGGTATATGACAGGTCAGCCCCACCTACTAGACAGGGATATGACAGGTCAGCCCCACCTACTAGACAGGGATATGACAGGTCAGCCCCACCTACTAGACAGGGATATGACAGGCCAGCCCCACCTACTAGACAGGTATATGACAGGTCAGCCCCACCTACTAGACAGGTATATGACAGGCTAGCCCCACCTACTAGACAGGGATATGACAGGCTAGCCCCACCTACTAGACAGGGATATGACAGGCTAGCCCCACCTACTAGACAGGGATATGACAGGTCAGCCCCACCTACTAGACAGGGATATGACAGGTCAGCCCCACCTACTAGACAGGTATATGACAGGCTAGCCCCACCTACTAGACAGGTATATGACAGGCTAGCCCCACCTACTAGACAGGTATATGACAGGTCAGCCCCACCTACTAGACAGGTATATGACAGGCTAGCCCCACCTACTAGACAGGGATATGACAGGTCAGCCCCACCTACTAGACAGGTATATGACAGATCAGCCCCACCTACCAGACAGGTATATGACAGGTCAGCCCCACCTACTAGACAGGTATATGACAGGTCAGCCCACCTACTAGACAGGTATATGACAGGCTAGCCCCACCTACTAGACAGGTATATGACAGGTCAGCCCCACCTACTAGACAGGTATATGACAGATCAGCCCCACCTACTAGACTATGACAGGCTAGCCCCACCTACTAGACAGGGATATGACAGGTCAGCCCACCTACTAGACAGGGATATGACAGGTCAGCCCCACCTACTAGACAGGTATATGACAGGTCAGCCCCCTACTAGACAGGTATATGACAGGCTAGCCCCACCTACTAGACAGGGATATGACAGGTCAGCCCCACCTACTAGACAGGTATATGACAGGTCAGCCCCACCTACTAGACAGGTATATGACAGGCTAGCCCCACCTACTAGACAGGGATATGACAGGCTAGCCCCACCTACTAGACAGGGATATGACAGGCTAGCCCCACCTACTAGACAGGGATATGACAGGTCAGCCCCACCTACTAGACAGGTATATGACAGGCTAGCCCCACCTACTAGACAGGTATATGACAGGTCAGCCCCACCTACTAGACAGGTATATGACAGGTCAGCCCCACCTACTAGACAGGTATATGACAGGTCAGCCCCACCTACTAGACAGGTATATGACAGGTCAGCCCCACCTACTAGACAGGTATATGACATGCTAGCCCCACCTACTAGACAGGGATTGACAGGTCAGCCCCGCCTACTAGACAGGTATATGACAGGTCAGCCCCACCCACTAGACAGGTATATGACAGGTCAGCCCCACCTACTAGACAGGTATATGACAGGTCAGCCCCACCTACTAGACAGGTATATGACAGGCTAGCCCCACCTACTAGACAGGGATATGACAGGTCAGCCCCACCTACTAGACAGGTATATGACAGGCTAGCCCCACCTACTAGACAGGTATATGACAGGCTAGCCCCACCTACTAGACAGGGATATGACAGGTCAGCCCCACCTACTAGACAGGTATATGACAGGTCAGCCCCACCTACTAGACAGGTATATGACAGGCTAGCCCCACCTACTAGACAGGGATATCACAGGCCAGCCATCACCTTGTTCAAGGATATATCACGCTCCCCCCCATGGATGAGGATATCACAGGCCAGCCATCACCTTGTTGAAGGATATATCACGCTCCCCCCCATGGATGAGGATATCACAGGCCAGCCATCACCTTGTTCAAGGATATATCAAGCTCCCCCCCATGGATGAGGATATCACAGGCCAGCCATCACCTTGTTCAAGGATATATCACGCTCCCCCCCATGGATGAGGATATCACAGGCCAGCCATCACCTTGTTCAAGGATATATCACGCTCCCCCCATGGATGAGGATATCACAGGCCAGCCATCACCTTGTTCAAGGATATATCACGCTCCCCCCATGGATGAGGATATCACAGGCCAGCCATCACCTTGTTCAAGGATATATCACGCTCCCCCCCATGGATGGCGATATATCACGCTATAATGCATTGTGCAGGAGTACCAGCTGAACTTTCTACTCAATTCTCATTTATTTCTGCTCCTTTCGGAGAATAGTTGATGCAATGGAAAATGAAAATCGATTTTCAGTGAGGGGAGATATAATTATTCCTACTTTGTACATCTATCTAAAACTCACATTGAAAGTATTACAGTTAGGTAAGATATATTCCTACTTTGTACATCTATCTAAAACTCACATTGAAAGTATTACAGTGAGGGGAGATATATTCCTACTTTGTACATCTATCTAAAACTCACATTGAAAGTATTACAGTTAGGTAAGATATAATCCTACTTTGTACATCTATCTAAAACTCACATTGAAAGTATTACAGTTAGGTAAGATATATTCCTACTTTGTACATCTATCTAAAACTCACATTGAAAGTATTACAGTTAGGTAAGATATATTCCTACTTTGTACATCTATCTAAAACTCACATTGAAAGTATTACAGTTAGGTAAGATATATTCCTACTTTGTACATCTATCTAAAACTCACACTGAAAGTATTACAGTTAGGTAAGATATATTCCTACTTTGTACATCTATCTAAAACTCACATTGAAAGTATTACAGTTAGGTAAGATATATTCCTACTTTGTACATCTATCTAAAACTCACATTGAAAGTATTACAGTTAGGTAAGATATATTCCTACTTTGTACATCTATCTAAAACTCACACTGAAAGTATTACAGTTAGGTAAGATATATTCCTACTTTGTACATCTATCTAAAACTCACATTGAAAGTATTACAGTTAGGTAAGATATATTCCTACTGTGTACATCTATCTAAAACTCACATTGAAAGTATTACAGTTAGGTAAGATATATTCCTACTTTGTACATCTATCTAAAACTCACATTGAAAGTATTACAGTTAGGTAAGATATATTCCTACTTTGTACATCTATCTAAAACTCACATTGAAAGTATTACAGTTAGGTAAGATATATTCCTACTTTGTACATCTATCTAAAACTCACATTGAAAGTATTACAGTTAGGTAAGATATATTCCTACTTTGTACATCTATCTAAAACTCACATTGAAAGTATTACAGTTAGGGGAGATATATTCCTACTGTGTACATCTATCTAAAACTCACATTGAAAGTATTACAGTTAGGTAAGATATATTCCTACTTTGTACATCTATCTAAAACTCACATTGAAAGTATTACAGTTAGGTAAGATATATTCCTACTTTGTACATCTATCTAAAACTCACATTGAAAGTATTACAGTTAGGGGAGATATATTCCTACTGTGTACATCTATCTAAAACTCACATTGAAAGTATTACAGTTATGTGTTGACACACCAAAATTCGCTATTGGAACATGGAATGACAATTTCATACATTAGCGAAATATTGAACTTGCTTGCTGTGTTCTTTCACAAATTGTTGCAAAACCAAAACTTGCCAATCAATAGTTATTTACAATAATTAATAACAAACAGCTTACGGCACACAGCCACTCCCCAACTATTATTATAGCACAAACAGCTTACGACGCACAGCCACTACCCAACTATTATTATCGCACAAACAGCTTACGACACACAGCCACTCCCCAACTATTATTATCACACAAACAGCTTACGACACACAGCCACTACCCAACTATTATTATCGCACAAACAGCTTACGACACACAGCCACTCCCCAACTATTATTATCACACAAACAGCTTACGACACACAGCCACTCCCCAACTATTATTATCACACAAACAGCTTACGGCAGACAGCCACTCCCCAACTATTATTATCACACAAACAGCTTACGGCAGACAGCCACTCCCCAACTATTCTTATCTCACAAACAGCTTACAGCACACAGCCACTCCCCAACTATTATTATCGCACAAACAGCTTACGACACACAGCCACTCCCCAACTATTATTAACGCACAAACAGCTACTGATGGTATGACAGTAAACATATACTGATGGTATGACAATAAAACATCTGCTGATGGTATGACAGTAGTGCATC
>CM026396.1:11415194-11525950 GCA_014843695.1 Archivesica marissinica | reverse complement strand
TGACAGTAAAACCTCTACTGATGGTATGACAGTAAAACATATACTGATAGTATGACAGTAAAACCTCTACTGATGGTATGACAGTAAAACATATACTGATGGTATGACAGTAAAACATCTACTGATGGTATGACAGTAAAACATCTACTGATGGTATGACAATAAAACATCTACTGATGGTATGACAGTAAAACATCTACTGATGGTAGGACAGTAAAACATCTACTGATGGTATGACAGTAGTGCATCTACTGATAGCATGACAGTAGTTCATCTACTGATGGTATGACTGTAAAACATCTACTGATGGTATGACAGTAAAACATATACTGATGGTATGACAGTAAAACATCTATTGATGGTATGACAGTAAAACCTTTACTGATGGTATGACAGTAAAACATATACTGATGGTATGACAGTAAAACCTCTACTGATGGTATGTATGACAGTAAAACATATACTGATGGTATGACAGTAAAACATCTACTGATGGTATGACAGTAAAACATATACTGATGGTATGACAGTAAAACATCTACTGATGGTATGACAGTAGTGCATCTACTGATAGCATGACAGTAGTTCATCTACTGATGGTATGACTGTAAAACATCTACTGATGGTATGACAGTAAAACCTCTACTGATGGTATGACAGTAAAACATATACTGATGGTATGACAGTAAAACATATACTGATGGTATGACAGTAAAACCTCTACTGATGGTATGTATGACAGTAAAACATATACTGATGGTATGACAGTAAAACATCTACTGATGGTATGACAGTAAAACATCTACTGATGGTATGACTGTAAAACATATACTGATGGTATGACAGTAAAACATCTACTGATGGTATGACAGTAAAACATCTACTGATGGTATGTCAGTAAAACATATACTGATGGTATGACAGTAAAACATCTACTGATGGTATGACAGTAAAACATCTACTGATGGTATGACAGTAAAACATCTACTGATGGTATGACTATAAAACATCTACTGATGGTATGACAGTAAAACATATACTGATGGTATGACAGTAAAACATCTACTGATGGTATGACAGTAGTGCATCTACTGATGGTATGACAGTAAAACATCTACTGATGGTATGACAGTAAAACATCTACTGATGGTATGACAGTAAAACATCTACTGATGGTATGACAGTAAAACATCTACTGATGGTATGACAGTAAAACATCTACTGATGGTATGACAGTAAAACATATACTGATGGTATGACAGTAAAACATATACTAATGGTATGACTGTAAAACATCTACTGATGGTATGACAGTAAAACATATACTGATGGTATGACAGTAAAACATCTACTGATGGTATGACAGTAAAACATATACTGATGGTATGACAGTAAAACATATACTGATGGTATGACAGTAAAGATGTTTGGTTAAAAACATATGTAGACATCAACAGTTCTGGTTTCTACTAAATTGGTCATTTTGTAATTGTCCTTATTGGTTTATTGACTTAAGATTTGCAGCCAGACTCAATATACCATCTCTGTGAAGACTTCCGACAAGCCATTCTTCAATTAGACCTCCGTTATGTAATATATTGAAGCAAAGAAATGAGCAAGGCGTACTAAATGACACTTGCTCGACATAATAAAGACAACTGCCGGCACACGGGACAGACATCAGGCCTGATCACCGTGGCAATCATTAAGACAGATGCGATGGATTTTTTCCGCATCACAACACAGAGTCCGATTGAATCCCATCAAATATTAACAGAGAAACACATATAAAACTTGTACTTTCCAGGACTACAAGCACTCTATCAATTCTACCTGCGTGTGTAGCACATTCCCAGCTACGGCCCGTAATCATTGATATTTGGTTGATGAGAATTGAGTGTCACGGCCCGTAATCATTGATATTTGGTTGATGAGAATTGAGTGTCGACATGATCAAGATTGATTCAGTGTCCCCAAATATAACGAGGAATGCAAAGTTGCACTAATGATGATTCTGCCAGTCTATAATTGATGTCAACTCGATCGTGAAATCAGTTCTGACAGTGTTGATTTAACAGTCCCTCGAGACCTCATTCCTGATGGAATCCATCGCCATGGTCTATTAGGAAGAGGGAGAACAGGCTATGTGGAATTTAAAAGAATGCTTTGCCTAACACCACAAGCTTGGTCTCTCGTATCTGAAGCTAACGCGCTACCACTGCGCTATCACGACATATCGCTTCTGCTGTATCATTCTATTCCATTTCTACATGTTTTCACATTAAATATGTAACTCTATGTCATATAGAACCTGACATATGTATATATGTATGTACCAGCCACTTGTTGCTAATCCCTATGTACCCTATCCCCATATACACTATCCCCATGTACACATCCCTATGTACACATCCCTATGTACACTATCCCTATGTACACTATCCCTATGTACCCTATCCCCATATACACTATCCCCATGTACACTATCCCTATGTACACATCCCTATGTACACTATCCCCATGTACACTATCCCTATGTACACTATCCCCATGTACACTATCCCTATGTACACTATCCCCATGTACACTATCCCATGTACACTATCACTATGTACACATCCCTATGTACACTATCCCATGTACACTATCCCTATGTACACATCCCTATGTACACTATCCCATGTACACTATCCCATGTACACTATCCCTATGTACACATCCCTATGTACACATCCCTATGTACACTATCCCCACTATCCCTATGTACACATCCCTATGTACACTATCCCTATGTACACATCCCTATGTACACTATCCCCATGTACACTATCCCTATGTACACTATCCCCATGTACACATCCCTATGTACACATCCCTATGTACACTATCCCTATGTACACTATCCCCATGTACACATCCCTATGTACACATCCCTATGTACACTATCCCTATGTACACATCCCTATGTACACATCCCTATGTACACTATCCCATGTACACTATCCCTATGTACACTATCCCTATGTACACTATCCCCATGTACACATCCCTATGTACCCATCCCTATGTACACTATCCCCATGTACACTATCCCCATGTACACTATCCCATGTACACTATACCCATGTACACTATCCCCATGTACACTATCACCATGTACACTATCCCCATGTACACTATCCCATGTACACTATCCCTATGTACACTATCCCCATGTACACTATCCCCATGTACACTATCCCCATGTACACTATCCCCATGTACACTATCCCATGTACACTATCCCCATGTACACTATCCCCATGTACACTATCCCTATGTACACTATCCCCATGTACACTATACCTATGTACACTATCCCCATGTACACTATCCCCATGTACACTATCCCTATGTACACATCCCTATGTACACATCCCTATGTACACTATCCCTATGTACACATCCCTATGTACACATCCCTATGTACACTATCCCATGTACACTATCCCTATGTACACTATCCCTATGTACACTATCCCCATGTACACTAGCCCCATGTACACTATCCCCATGTACACTATCCCTATGTACACTATCCCTATGTACACTATCCCCATGTACACTATCCCCATGTACACTATCCCCATGTACACTATCCCTATGTACACTATCCCTATGTACACTATCCCAATGTACACTATCCCTATGTACACTATCCCTATGTACACTATCCCCATGTACACTATCCCTATGTACACTATCCCTATGTACACTATCCCCATGTACACTATCCCTATGTACACTATCCCCATGTACACTATCCCTATGTAATTACCTTTAGCATCTTTCCCATAATCCTCTGATCTCGTTTGACTGTCGGTGGTGCTGGGACTTAGCAGATCTTCACGCGCCTTGCTCTCTAGGACCTTGCGTTTCTCCTCGACCAGGACGTGTGGGAACATTAGGAATGGTACAGCAATGGTGAACAGCATGGCTCCGCAGATGATGAAACCCCCCCACCAGGCGCCAATCCACCGGGGATGGGCCGGCGAGAGGTCAACTTTATAACTGAACACATCTACATAAAACTGTAGGAGCAGGGCACCCAGAGCATATCCCACAACCGGACCTAGAGCCCCAGTAGCATAGATAAAGGCTGAAATGTAACATATACAGTAATATAGAACATATCCCACAACCAGACCTACAGCCCCAGTAGCATAGATATAACATATACAGTAATATAGAACATATCCTACAACCAGACCTACAGCCCCAGTAGCATAGATATAACATATACAGTAATATAGAACATATCCCACAACCAGACCTAGAGCCCCAGTAGCATGGATATAACATATACAGTAATATAGAACATATCCCACAACCGGACCAACAGCCCCAGTAGCATAGATATAACATATACAGTAATATAGAACATATCCCATAACCGGACCTGGAGCCCCAGTAGCATGGATATAACATATACAGTAATATAGAACATATCCCACAACCGGACCTACAGCCCCAGTAGCATAGATATAACATATACAGTAATATAGAACATATCCCACAAAAGGACCTGGAGCCCCAGTAGCATGGATATAACATATACAGTATATAGAACATATCCTACAACCAGACCTGGAGCCCCAGTAGCATAGAACATATCCCACAACCAGACCTACAGCCCCAGTGGCATAGATGTAACATATACAGTAATATAGAACATATCCCACAACCAGACCTACAGCCCCAGTAGCATGGATATAACATATACAGTAATATAGAACATATCCCACAACCGGACCTACAGCCCCAGTAGCATAGATATAACATATACAGTAATATACAACATATCCCACAACCGGACCTACAGCCCCAGTAGCATAGATATAACATATACAGTATATAGAACATATCCCACAACCAGACCTAGAGCCCCAGTAGCATGGATATAACATATACAGTATATAGAACATATCCCACAACCGGACCTAGAGCCCCAGTAGCATGGATATAACATATACAGTAATATACAACATATCCCACAACCAGACCTGGAGCCCCAGTAGCATAGATATAACATATACAGTAATATAGAACATATCCCACAACTGGACCTAGAGCCCCAGTAGCATGGATATAACATATACAGTAAAATAGAACATATCCCACAACCGGACCTGGAGACCCAGTAGCATAGATATAACATATACTATAGAACATATCCCACAACCAGACCTAGAGCCCCAGTAGCATGGATATAACATATACAGTAATATAGAACATATCCCACAACCAGACCTACAGCCCCAGTAGCATAGATATAACATATACAGTAATATAGAACATATCCCACAACCAGACCTAGAGCCCCAGTAGCATGGATATAACATATACAGTAATATAGAACATATCCCACAACTGGACCTGGAGCCCCAGTAGCATAGATATAACATATAAAGTATATAGAACATATCCCACAACCGGACCTGGAGCCCCAGTAGCATAGATATAACATATACAGTAATATAGAACATATCCCACAACCGGACCTACAGCCCCAGTAGCATAGATATAACATATACTATAGAACATATCCCACAACCAGACCTACAGCCCCAGTAGCATGGATATAACATATACAGTACATAGAACATATCCCACAACCAGACCTGGAGCCCCAGTAGCATGGATATAACATATACAGTAATATAGAACATATCCCACAACCAGACCTATAGCCCCAGTAGCATGGATATAACATATACAGTAATATAGAACATATCCCACAACCGGACCTGGAGCCCCAGTAGCATAGATATAACATATACAGTAATATAGAACATATCCCACAACCAGACCTGGAGCCCCAGTAGCATGGATATAACATATACAGTAATATAGAACATATCCCACAACCGGACCTGGAGCCCCAGTAGCATAGATGTAACATATACAGTAATATAGAACATATCCCACAACCGGACCTGGAGCCCCAGTAGCATAGATGTAACATATACAGTAATATAGAACATATCCCACAACCGGACCTGGAGCCCCAGTAGCATGGATATAACATATACAGTAATATAGAACATATCCCACAACCGGACCTACAGCCCCAGTAGCATAGATATAACATATACTATAGAACATATCCCACAACCAGACCTACAGCCCCAGTAGCATAGATATAACATATACAGTAATATAGAACATATCCCACAACCAGACCTACAGCCCCAGTAGCATAGATATAACATATACAGTAATATAGAACATATCCCACAACCAGACCTGGAGCCCCAGTAGCATAGATATAACATATACAGTAATATAGAACATATCCCACAACCAGACCTGGAGCCCCAGTAGCATAGATATAACATATACAGTAATATAGAACATATCCCACAACCAGACCTACAGCCCCAGTAGCATAGATATAACATATACAGTAATATAGAACATATCCCACAACCAGACCTGGAGCCCCAGTAGCATAGATATAACATATACAGTAATATAGAACATATCCCACAACCAGACCTGGAGCCCCAGTAGCATAGATATAACATATACAGTAATATAGAACATATCCCACAACCAGACCTGGAGCCCCAGTAGCATGGATATAACATATACAGTAATATAGAACATATCCCACAACCAGACCTACAGCCCCAGTAGCATAGATATAACATATACAGTAATATAGAACATATCCCACAACCGGACCTGGAGCCCCAGTAGCATAGATGTAACATATACAGTATATAGAACATATCCCACAACCGGACCTGGAGCCCCAGTAGCATAGATGTAACATATACAGTATATAGAACATATCCCACAACCAGACCTAGAGCCCCAGTAGCATAGATATAACATATACAGTAATATAGAACATATCCCACAACCGGACCTACAGCCCCAGTAGCATAGATATAACATATACAGTAATATAGAACATATCCCACAACCGGACCTGGAGCCCCAGTAGCATAGATGTAACATATACAGTATATAGAACATATCCCACAACCAGACCTGGAGCCCCAGTAGCATAGATGTAACATATACAGTATATAGAACATATCCCACAACCGGACCTGGAGCCCCAGTAGCATAGATATAACATATACAGTAATATAGAACATATCCCACAACCGGACCTAGAGCCCCAGTAGCATGGATATAACATATACAGTAATATAGAACATATCCCACAACCAGACCTACCGCCCCAGTAGCATGGATATAACATATACAGTAATATAGAACATATCCCACAACCGGACCTGGAGCCCCAGTAGCATGGATATAACATATACAGTAATATATTACAATACATACAAATAGGCCAATAATACTACAATACATACAAATAGGCCAATAATACTACAATACATACAAATAGGCCAATAATACTACAATACATACAAATAGGCCAATAATATTACAATACATACAAATAGGCCAATAATACTACAATACATACAAATAGGCCAATAATACTACAATACATACAAATAGGCCAATAATACTACAATACATACAAATAGGCCAATAATATTACAATACATACAAATAGGCCAATAATACTACAATACATACAAATAGGCCAATAATACTACAATACATACAAATAGGCCAATAATACTACAATACATACAAATAGGCCAATAATATTACAATACATACAAATAGGCCAATAATACTACAATACTTACAAATAGGCCAATAATACTACAATACATACAAATAGGCCAATAATATTACAATACATACAAATAGGCCAATAATATTACAATACATACAAATAGGCCAATAATACTACAATACATACAAATAGGCCAATAATATTACAATACATACAAATAGGCCAATAATATTACAATACATACAAATAGGCCAAATAAAATGAAAACACAATTTTTTTTGTTTTGAACCTGACACCATTTGTCCAGACCCCAAAAGCCTGTGGTAACGCAGATCTATAAACCATTTGTCCAGCCCCCAAGAGTCTGTGGTAACGCAGATCTATAAACCATTTGTCCAGACCCCAAGAGCCGGTGGTAACGCAGATCTATAAACCATTTGTCCAGCCCCCAAGTGCCTGTGGTAACGCAGATCTATAAACCATTTGTCCAGACCCCAAGAGTCTGTGGTAACGCAGATCTATAAACCATTTGTCCAGCCCCCAAGAGCCTGTGGTAACGCAGATCTTTGTCCAGACCCCAAGAGCCTGTGGTAACGCAGATCTATAAACCATTTGTTCAGACCCCAAGTGCCTGTGGTAACGCACATCTATAAACCATTTGTCCAGACCCCAAGAGTCTGTGGTAATGCAGATCTATAAACCATTTGTCCAGACGCCTGTGGTAACGCAGATCTATAAACCATTTGTCCAGACCCCAAGAGTCTGTGGTAACGCAGATCTATAAACCATTTGTCCAGCCCCCAAGAGTCTGTGGTAACGCAGATCTTTGTCCAGACCCCACGAGTCTGTGGTAACGCAGATCTATAAACCATTTGTCCAGACCCCAAGAGCCTGTGGTAACGCAGATCTATAAACCATTTGTCCAGACCCCAAGAGTCTGTGGTAACGCAGATCTATAAACCATTTGTCCAGACCCCAAGAGCCTGTGGTAACGCAGATCTTGTCCAGACCCCAAGAGCCGGTGGTAACGCAGATCTATAAACCATTTGTCCAGACCCCAAGAGCCTGTGGTAACGCAGATCTATAAACCATTTGTCCAGACCCCAAGAGCCTGTGGTAACGCAGATCTATAAACCATTTGTCCAGACCCCAAGAGCCTGTGGTAACGCAGATCTATAAACCATTTGCCCAGCCCCCAAGAGCCTGTGGTAACGCAGATCTATAAACCATTTGTCTAGCCCCCAAGAGCCGGTGGTAACGCAGATCTATAAACCATTTGTCCAGACCCCAAGAGCCTGTGGTAACGCAGATCTATAAACCATTTGTCCAGACCCCAAGAGCCTGTGGTAACGCAGATCTATAAACCATTTGTCAAGACCCCAAGATCCGGTGGTAACGCAGATCTATAAACCATTTGTCCAGACCCCAAGAGCCTGTGGTAACGCAGATCTTTGTCCAGACCCCAAGAGCCGGTGGTAACGCAGATCTATAAACCATTTGTCCAGCCCCCAAGAGTCTGTGGTAACGCAGATCTTTGTCCAGACCCAAGAGCCGGTGGTAACGCAGATCTATAAACCATTTGTCCAGACCCCAAGCGTCTGTGGTAACGCAGATCTATAAACTATTTGTCCAGCCCCCAAGAGTCTGTGGTAATGCAGATCTATAAACCATTTGTCCAGACCCCAAGAGCCTGTGGTAACACAGATCTATAAACCATTTGTCCAGACCCCAAGAGTCTGTGGTAACGCAGATCTTTGTCCAGACCCCAAGAGTCTGTGGTAACGCAGATCTATAAACCATTTGTCCAGACCCCAAGAGCCTGTGGTAACGCAGATCTATAAACCATTTGTCCAGCCCCCAAGAGCCGGTGGTAACGCAGATCTATAAACCATTTGTCCAGACCCCAAGAGCCGGTGGTAACGCAGATCTATAAACCATTTGTCCAGACCCCAAGAGTCTGTGGTAACGCAGATCTTTGTCCAGACCCCAAGAGTCTGTGGTAACGCAGATCTTTGTCCAGACCCCAAGAGTCTGTGGTAACGCAGATCTATAAACCATTTGTCCAGACCCCAAGAGCCTGTGGTAACGCAGATCTATAAACCATTTGTCCAGACCCCAAGAGTCTGTGGTAACGCAGATCTTTGTCCAGACCCCAAGAGCCGGTGGTAACGCAGATCTATAAACCATTTGTCCAGACCCCAAGAGCCTGTGGTAACGCAGATCTATAAACCATTTGTCCAGACCCCAAGAGTCTGTGGTAACGCAGATCTTTGTCCAGACCCCAAGAGCCGGTGGTAACGCAGATCTATAAACCATTTGTCCAGACCCCAAGAGCCTGTGGTAACGCACATCTATAAACCATTTGTCCAGACCCCAAGAGTCTGTGGTAACGCAGATCTTTGTCCAGACCCCAAGAGCCTGTGGTAACGCAGATCTATAAACCATTTGTCCAGACCCCAAGAGCCTGTGGTAACGCAGATCTATAAACCATTTGTCCAGACCCCAAGAGCCTGTGGTAACGCAGATCTTTGTCCAGACCCCAAGAGCCTGTGGTAACGCAGATCTATAAACCATTTGTCCAGACCCCAAGAGCCGTGGTAACGCAGATCTATAAACCATTTGTCCAGACCCCAAGAGCCTGTGGTAACGCAGATCTATAAACCATTTGTCCAGACCCCAAGAGCCTGTGGTAACGCAGATCTATAAACCATTTGTCCAGACCCCAAGAGTCTGTGGTAACGCAGATCTTTGTCCAGACCCCAAGAGCCGGTGGTAACGCAGATCTATAAACCATTTGTCCAGACCCCAAGAGTCTGTGGTAACGCAGATCTTTGTCCAGACCCCACGAACGTGGTAACGCAGATCTATAAACCATTTGTCCAGCCCCAAGAGTTTGTCCAGACCCCAAGAGCCTGTGGTAACGCAGATCTATAAACCATTTGTCCAGCCACCAAGAGTCTGTGGTAACGCAGATCTATAAACCATTTGTCCAGACCCCAAGAGTCTGTGGTAACGCAGATCTATAAACCATTTGTCCAGACCCCAAGATCCGGTGGTAACGCAGATCTATAAACCATTTGTCCAGCCCCCAAGAGTCTGTGGTAACGCAGATCTATAAACTATTTGTCCAGCCCCCAAGAGTCTGTGGTAACACAGATCTATAAACCATTTGTCCAGACCCCAAGAGTCTGTGGTAACGCAGATCTATAAACCATTTGTCCAGACCCCAAGAGCCGGTGGTAACGCAGATCTATAAACCATTTGTCCAGCCCCCAAGAGTCTGTGGTAACGCAGATCTATAAACCATTTGTCCAGCCCCCAAGAGTCTGTGGTAACGCAGATCTATAAACCATTTGTCCAGACCCCAAGAGCCTGTGGTAACGCAGATCTATAAACCATTGGTCCAGCCCCCAAGAGCCTGTGGTAACGCAGATCTATAAACCATTTGTCCAGACCTCAAGAGCCTGTGGTAACGCAGATCTATAAACCATTTGTCCAGCCCCCAAGAAACTGTGGTAACGCAGATCTATAAACCATTTGTCCAGACCCCAAGAGCCTGTGGTAACGCAGATCTATAAACCATTTGTCCAGCCCCCAAGAGCCTGTGGTAACGCAGATCTATAAACCATTTGTCCAGACCCCAAGAGCCTGTGGTAACGCAGATCTATAAACCATTTGTCCAGCCCCCAAGAGCCTGTGGTAACGCAGATCTATAAACCATTTGTCCAGACCCCAAGAGCCTGTGGTAACGCAGATCTATAAACCATTTGTCCAGCCCCCAAGAGCCTGTGGTAACGCAGATCTATAAACCATTTGTCCAGACCCCAAGAGCCTGTGGTAACGCAGATCTATAAACCATTTGTCCAGACCCCAAGAGCCTGTGGTAACGCAGATCTATAAACCATTTGTCCAGACCCCAAGAGTCTGTGGTAACGCAGATCTATAAACCATTTGTCCAGACCCCAAGAGCCTGTGGTAACGCAGATCTATAAACTATTTGTCCAGACCCCAAGCGTCTGTGGTAACGCAGATCTATAAACTATTTGTCCAGCCCCCAAGAGTCTGTGGTAACACAGATCTATAAACCATTTGTCCAGACCCCAAGCGTCTGTGGTAACGCAGATCTATAAACCATTTGTCCAGACCCCAAGAGTCTGTGGTAACGCAGATCTATAAACCATTTGTCCAGACCCCAAGAGTCTGTGGTAACGCAGATCTATAAACCATTTGTCCAGACCCCAAGAGCCTGTGGTAACGCAGATCTATAAACCATTTGTCCAGACCCCAAGCGTCTGTGGTAACACAGATCTATAAACAAACACAACATGCACACACGGATACATTGTGTTGCTTGTGTACTTACCCAGATAAGCCGGAGCCTTGTCTTTGGGTACATGATTGTCAATGTAGGTGGTTCCCAGGGTGAATATCGGGGTTCCTCCAGTCCCTATCAGTATCTGCGCTGTTATAAGAATTAACACATACACTAAATTACCCGCATTTTTGTCGATACAGTTTTCACCGGAGTGGTCGGAACCGACAATTTTACATATATTTTCATCAGTAAGGTTAGATGTAAGACCTTGATGAACTGTGTATTTTTTAGCAATGATATGCGGCAACGCAAACAGAAGAGCACCAAAACCCATCAAAATAACCCCTTTCCCGATCCAGCGGGGAATGTGCCGTCTGCCACCAAAATACGAAATAAAAATCACAGCAACTAGACTGCCGAATTCGTACGATGCGGCTATCAGTCCTGATATGGTACTTCCGATTTCGAAGCGTTTTTCTATCGTTGTTATCACACTGTTTAAATAGCCGGTTGACAATGTGCCGGACATTGTAATCAGCAGACACATGAAGATTACAAATAATTTTATGCTTGCAAACCACTGAATACATTTTGGTCGAAATATCCCAATCCCACATTGCCGCTTGTCCATCGACGATCGAATTTGGCAAAGTTGATCGTCTATTATCACATCACGCTCAGTACCACGCTTCAGTAGCTTCGACGCGCTACTAACAGAATATCCACTTGTTGAACTTTCTACACCTAATGACCGTTGACCCAAACTTTGACCTCCTGGTGTGGATGTCACATCAGGTAACGGTGAAAATACAACTTGACCTTTGAACTGGAGGTCAATATGGTCCGGACGCTTCGCCATGGTGATGACCTTGAAGTGTTTCCAACCTCTGCACTGGGTTCAGCAATCAGGAGTCGCATTCAACCTTGAATCAACAGTCATAATCACTGCTGTTCTGAAAATAGACATGATACAGTTTGTTAATGCCGGTATGGTGAGGTAGGTAGTTCTGGTCCTGGATCGCTCAACTGTGTTGAAAAGCAGAAAAAGATACGAGTGTTCTGGAAGTTTGCACATTCTTTTTCAATCTACTAGGTACGTCAAATTCATTTTATCGTATACTAACAGGTCTCCCATTGAAAGATTGTAGTTGCAGCTAAACACCTTGTCTACACTCTATATACAGTCAAAACGGGAACCCCTCTAAACACCTTGCTGACAATCTATATACAGTCAAAACGGGAACCCCTCTAAACACCTTGCCTACACTCTATATACACTCTATATACAGTCTATATACAGTCTATATACAGTCTATATACAGTCTATATACAGTCAAAACGGGAACCCCTCTAAACACCTTGCCTACACTCTATATACAGTCTATATACAGTCAAAACGGGAACCCCTCTAAACACCGTGCCTACACTCTATGTACAGTCTATATACAGTCTATATACAGTCTATATACAGTCAAAACGGGAACCCCTCTAAACACCTTGTCTACACTCTATATACAGTCAAAACGGGAACCCCTCTAAACACCTTGCCTACACTCTATATACAGTCTATATACAGTCAAAACGGGAACCCCTCTAAACACCTTGTCTACTCTCTATATACAGTCTATATACAGTCAAAACGGGAACCCCTCTAAACACCTTGCCTATACTCTAAATACAGTCTATATACAGTCTATATACAGTCTATATACAGTCAAAACGGGAACCCCTCTAAACACCTTGCCTATACTCTATATACAGTCTATATACAGTCAAAACGGGAACTCCTCTAAACACCTTGCCTACACTCTATATACAGTCTATATACAGTCAAAACGGGAACCCCTCTAAACACCTTGTCTACACTCTATATACAGTCAAAACGGGAACCCCTCTAAACACCTTGTCTACTCTCTATATACAGTCTATATACAGTCAAAACGGGAACCCCTCTAAACACCTTGCCTATACTCTAAATACAGTCTATATACAGTCTATATACAGTCTATATACAGTCAAAACGGGAACCCCTCTAAACACCTTGCCTACACTCTATATACAGTCTATATACAGTCAAAACGGGAACCCCTCTAAACACCTTGCCTACACTCTATATACAGTCTATATACAGTCAAAACGGGAACCCCTCTAAACACCTTGCCTACACTCTATATACAGTCTATATACAGTCAAAACGGGAACCCCTCTAAACACCTTGCCTACACTCTATATACAGTCTATATACAGTCAAAACGGGAACCCCTCTAAACACCTTGCCTACACTCTATATACAGTCTATATACAGTCAAAACGGGAACCCTCTAAACACATTGCCTACACTCTATATACAGTCTATATACAGTCAAAACGGGAACCCCTCTAAACATCTTGCCTACACTCTAAATACAGTCAAAACGGAAACCCCTCTAAACACCTTGTCTACACTCTATATACAGTCTATATACAGTCAAAACGGGAACCCCTCTAAACACCTTGTCTACACTCTATATACAGTCTATATACAGTCAAAACGGGAACCCCTCTAAACACCTTGTCTACACTCTATATACAGTCAAAACGGGAACCCCTCTAAACACCTTGCCTACTCTCTATATACAGTCTATATACAGTCAAAACGGGAACCCCTCTAAACACCTTGTCTACACTCTATATACAGTCAAAACGGGAACCCCTCTAAACACCTTGCCTACACTCTATATACAGTCAAAACGGGAACCCCTCTAAACACCTTGCCAACACTCTATATACAGTCAAAACGGGAACTGGAATTCCCTCCAAACCGAACAAATATGTCTTGGTCTCAAATTTGTACCTTCTTTCTTCATTGTACGAAAACCTCTAAACCTGATCGATCGTGAACCCCTCTTTTCAGTATATATAACATATTATTAATACCATTATGTGTAATTTACCCCTGTGAACAACAACTTGTCTCAACTGTTTAAAAGAATAGTTTTTTTAACAATCACATTTCAGTTATTTCTTTTTCAGAATATTGTATTGTACACTTAAAATTAATTAGTTCTAGTCTTAACTTCCAAACTATGAACATGACTCAGCCTCCTTCTAGCATTGCGTGCTTCAACAGTTTATTCAGGAGAATCCGGATCAGGATATCTATCTATATTCCTGGAGAAACCTTTCCAAAGCGAACTTTTGGTTTAGAAGGGTTTCGCTGTATATATACATATTCCACAAATGAATGTCTTTTACAAATAACTGTTGATTTATCAGTTGAATTAATCTTTCTGTGATGAATATCTGGAGGGAAATATTCACTAAAATAAGAAATTTTATTCAATAGAAGTTCCATTTTTTCCCAATTATGTCGCTTTTAAGGGAATGTTAGCTGAAGCTGAGCTCCAACAATCAGTGTTAATTGGACAGTAAATATTGTAAGTTTCTCAGACTTGGTCTACAGAGATTTGTTTCCCACAAAACACAAGTGGAGAAAAGACGAGTCATTGGGTACAGACATGCAAAATATAGCATCCCTTACAGTCGATTATCTCTACATTTAACACACTGATATACCATACCTTACAGTCAATGTATCTCTACATTTAACACACATATATAACATATGATACCTTACAGTTGATGTATCTCTACATTTAACACACTGATATAACATACCTTACAGTTGATGTATCTCTACATTTAACACATTGATATACCATACTTTAGAGTTGATGTATCTCTACATTTAACACACTGATATAACATACCTTACAGTCGACAGTTGATGTATCTCTACATTTAACAAACTGATATAACATACCTTACAGTCGATGTATCTCTACATTTAACACACTGATATAACATACCTTACAGTCGATGTATCTCTACATTTAACACTGATATACCATACCTTACAGTTGATGTATCTCTACATTTAACACTGATATACCATACCTTACAGTCGATGTATCTCTACATTTAACACACTGATATAACATACCTTACAGTCAATGTATCTCTACATTTAACACACTGATATAACATACCTTACAGTTGATGTATCTCTACATTTAACACACTGATATAACATACCTTACAGTCGATGTATCTCTACATTTAACACATTGATATAACATACCTTACAGTCGATGTATCTCTACATTTAACACTGATATAACATACCTTACAGTCGATGTATCTCTACATTTAACACACTGATATAACATACCTTACAGTTGATGTATCTCTACATTTAACACTGATATAACATACCTTACAGTCGATGTATCTCTACATTTAACACTGATATACCATACCTTACAGTTGATGTATCTCTACATTTAACACTGATATAACATACCTTACAGTCGATGTATCTCTACATTTAACACACTGATATAACATACCTTACAGTCGATGTATCTCTACATTTAACACTGATATACCATACCTTACAGTTGATGTATCTCTACATTTAACACTGATATACCATACCTTACAGTCGATGTATCTCTACATTTAACACACTGATATAACATACCTTACAGTCAATGTATCTCTACATTTAACACACTGATATAACATACCTTACAGTTGATGTATCTCTACATTTAACACACTGATATAACATACCTTACAGTCGATGTATCTCTACATTTAACACATTGATATAACATACCTTACAGTCGATGTATCTCTACATTTAACACTGATATAACATACCTTACAGTCGATGTATCTCTACATTTAACACACTGATATAACATACCTTACAGTTGATGTATCTCTACATTTAACACTGATATAACATACCTTACAGTCGATGTATCTCTACATTTAACACTGATATACCATACCTTACAGTTGATGTATCTCTACATTTAACACTGATATAACATACCTTACAGTCGATGTATCTCTACATTTAACACACTGATATAACATACCTTACAGTCGATGTATCTCTACATTTAACACTGATATACCATACCTTACAGTTGATGTATCTCTACATTTAACACTGATATACCATACCTTACAGTCGATGTATCTCTACATTTAACACACTGATATAACATACCTTACAGTCAATGTATCTCTACATTTAACACACTGATATAACATACCTTACAGTTGATGTATCTCTACATTTAACACACTGATATTATGAAGACAGGAGTGCTGCTAGGGCACAGCACCACATTAATATCATAAAACCTCCCATAGTTCCACAACACGCAAGCAACATTCCGGTTTACAAGATCACTCTGACATATTAAATAAAGTTCAGCTATATTATTTACACGAAGCATGTAAAATAACACGAGGAGCCTCTAAAATGGGGTTCTATCATGCACTATCCTCCAAATCGTAACATGAGGTCTCGCCCCATTCAGGAGGACAAATAACCGCACAATAAAACCTAACGTACAATCTTTCATTTGTAATTTTAAACCATTTCAACTGACTGGTCCATTTCTTCTAATTATGTTTGTTAAATGTTTACAAAACCGGTTAATACCATGGATGTATATTGACATAGGATATCCAGAAATATTGTTGATCCAGAACATGTTATAGTTATATTTCGGGTTTTACGCCTGCATCAGCACCATTTTGGGCTATATCGCCGGCGGGCATTTTACATAACAACACCTTTCCTGGGCAGGCTCCAGCGGTTAACCAGTACTTCGGTGCACCAACCTCCGTAAAAAAAAATGCCAACTTTTTCATATAAATGAGACACGTTCTGAGCGGGAGGTGATCCAGAACAACCGTTGCATAACGCCACATCTGATCAGGATCTATGTTGTTTGCTATTCAGCCAAGTGTTTTAGCTCCACTATCCGAATAGCAAACAGCATAGAGCCTGATCAGACGGCACGTTCTATGCCGTCTGATCTGGCTCTATGCTGTTTGCAAAAGTGATTTTATCTGCCGCTAGCGTGCAAAGGGTTAATGATTCTTTGACAGCCTACCTATTATTCTAACACTTTAGTACAAAAATGGGAGCGTCCCCAGAATGCTGAGAGAACATACCATAAAGAGAAACAGGCTGCCAGCACTTTGTGGGATTGTTGTTCTGTTTGACATGACTGGTGAACAGTGGCTAGCTGCTATATGTCGTCCAATATCTCACAATAAAACACAATGCTGGAGCCACAAACTACAAACAGCACAAAAATTGATTGCAGTTTCTTCTAATGTATTATTCAGAAAATCGGATATTTCCAAAGGGAATCTAGGCAACCCTTGTATTTCCTCCTCTGAGACTACAGTTAAGTACTATTTGCATTGTGCAGTGATTCTGTTCATCTATAATCACTGCTTTCATGAACATGAATGTATGAATGCCTCTAGTTACACAAACATTTACAAACACAAACATATTCCCCTGTGCTTGCTATCTTACAATACGCTCAATTACAGATACAGCACAACAAAGTTCAGTTAATACACAAAACAAGGCATGTAACAAAACAAGGCATGTAACCTAACAAGGCATGTAACCTAACAAAATCAGTCAGTGATCTTGGAATCGAAATCATATCTTCTATTTATAGTAACTATCAGTCAGCCATCTTGGAATCTAACTAATAGCTTCTATTTATAGTAACAATCAGTCGGCCATCTTGGAATCTAACTAATAGCTTCTATTTATAGTAACAATCAGTCAGCCATCTTGGAATCTAACTAACAGCTTCTATTTATAGTAACAATCAGTCAGTCATCTTGGAATCTAACTAATAGCTTCTATTTATAGTAACAATCAGTCAGCCATCTTGGAATCTAACTAATATCTTCTATTTATAGTAACAATCAGTCAGTCATCTTGGAATCTAACTAATATCTTCTATTTATAGCAATATTCAGACAGTATTCCTGGACTCCAAATCATATCTTCTATTTATAGTAACAATCAGTCAGCCATCTTGGAATCTAACTAATAGCTTCTATTTATAGTAACAATCAGTCAGCCATCTTGGAATCTAAATAATAGCTTCTATTTATAGTAACAATCAGTCAGCCATCTTGGAATCTAACTAATAGCTTCTATTTATAGTAACAATCAGTCAGCCATCTTGGAATCTAACTAATAGCTTCTATTTATAGTAACAATCAGTCAGCCATCTTGGAATCTAACTAATAGCTTCTATTTATAGTAACAATCAGTCAGCCATCTTGGAATCTAACTAATATCTTCTATTTATAGTAACAATCAGTCAGCCATCTTGGAATCTAAATAATATCTTCTATAACAAACAACAACACCCAAACAACCATTATAGTAACAATCAGTCAGCCATCTTGGAATCTAACTAATAGCTTCTATTTATAGTAACAATCAGTCAGCCATCTTGGAATCTAACTAATAGCTTCTATTTATAGTAACAAAAGTCAGCCATCTTGGAATCTAACTAATAGCTTCTATTTATAGTAACAATCAGTCAGCCATCTTGGAATCAACTAATAGCTTCTATTTATAGTAACAATCAGTCAGCCATCTTGGAATCCAACTAATATTTCTATCCATAGCAACAATCAGACAGCCATCTTGGAATCCAATTAATATTTATACATAGCAACATTCACACAGCCATCTTGGAATGCAATTAATATTGTATCCATAGCAACATTCAGACAGCTATCTTGGAATCCAATTAATATATTATATCCATAGCAACATTCAGACAGCCATCTTGGAATCCAATTAATATATTGTATCCATAGCAACATTCAGACAGCCATCTTGGAATCCAATTAATATATTATATCCATAGCAACATTCAGACAGCCATCTTGAACCAATAATATATTTATCCATAGCAACATTCAGACAGCCATCTTGGAATCCAATTAATATATTATATCCATAGCAACATTCAGACAGCCATCTTGGAATCCAATTAATATATTGTATCCATAGCAACATTCAGACAGCCATCTTGGAATCCAATTAATATATTATATCCATAGCAACATTCAGACAGCCATCTTGAACCAATAATATATTTATCCATAGCAACATTCAGACAGCCATCTTGGAATCAAATAATAATTTATCCATAGCAACATTCAGACAGCCATCTTGGAATCCAATTAATATATTGTATCCATAGCAACATTCAGACAGCCATCTTGGAATCAAACTAATATATTATATCCATAGCAACATTCAGACAGCCATCTTGGAATCAAACTAATATATTATATCCATAGCAACATTCAGACAGCCATCTTGGAATCCAATTAATATATTATATCCATAGCAACATTCAGACAGCTATCTTGGAATCCAATTAATATATTGTATCCATAGCAACATTCAGACAGCCATCTTGGAATCAAACTAATATATTATATACATAGCAACATTCAGACAGCCATCTTGGAATCAAATTAATACATTGTATCCATAGCAACATTCAGACAGCCATCTTGGAATCCAATTAATATATTATATCCATAGCAACATTCAGACAGCCATCTTGGAATCCAATTAATATATTATATCCATAGCAACATTCAGACAGCCATCTTGGAATCCAATTAATATATTCTATCCATAGCAACATTCAGACAGCCATCTTGGAATCAATTAATATATTGTATCCATAGCAACATTCAGACAGCCATCTTGGAATCCAATTAATATATTATATCCATAGCAACATTCAGACAGCTATCTTGGAATGCAATTAATATTGTATCCATAGCAACATTCAGACAGCCATCTTGGAATCCAATTAATATATTATATCCATAGCAACATTCAGACAGCTATCTTGGAATCCAATTAATATATTATATCCATAGCAACATTCAGACAGCAATCTTGGAATCCAATTAATATATTGTATCCATAGCAACATTCAGACAGCCATCTTGGAATCCAATTAATATATTATATCCATAGCAACATTCAGACAGCCATCTTGGAATCAAATTAATATATTATATCCATAGCAACATTCAGACAGCCATCTTGGAATCCAATTAATATATTATATCCATAGCAACATTCAGACAGCCATCTTGGAATCCAATTAATATATTGTATCCATAGCAACATTCAGACAGCCATCTTGGAATCAAATTAATATATTATATCCATAGCAACATTCAGACAGCCATCTTGGAATCCAATTAATATATTCTATCCATAGCAACATTCAGACAGCCATCTTGGAATCCAATTAATATATTGTATCCATAGCAACATTCAGACAGCCATCTTGGAATCAAATTAATATATTATATCCATAGCAACATTCAGACAGCCATCTTGGAATCAAATTAATATATTGTATCCATAGCAACATTCAGACAGCCATCTTGGAATCCAATTAATATATTATATCTATAGCAACATTCAGACAGCCATCTTGGAATCAAACTAATATATTATATCCATAGCAACATTCAGACAGCCATCTTGGAATCCAATTAATATATTATATCCATAGCAACATTCAGACAGCTATCTTGGAATCCAATTAATATATTGTATCCATAGCAACCTTCAGACAGCCATCTTGGAATCAAACTAATATATTATATACATAGCAACATTCAGACAGCCATCTTGGAATCAAATTAATACATTGTATCCATAGCAACATTCAGACAGCCATCTTGGAATCCAATTAATATATTATATCCATAGCAACATTCAGACAGCCATCATGGAATCAAACTAATATATTATATCCATAGCAACATTCAGACAGCCATCTTGGAATCCAATTAATATATTATATCCATAGCAACATTCAGACAGCTATCTTGGAATCCAATTAATAGATTGTATCCATAGCAACATTCAGACAGCCATCTTGGAATCAAACTAATATATTATATACATAGCAACATTCAGACAGCCATCTTGGAATGCAATTAATATTGTATCCATAGCAACATTCAGACAGCTATCTTGGAATCCAATTAATATATTATATCCATAGCAACATTCAGACAGCTATCTTGGAATGCAATTAATATTGTATCCATAGCGACATTCAGACAGCTATCTTGGAATCCAATTAATATATTCTATCCATAGCAACATTCAGACAGCTATCTTGGAATCCAATTAATATATTATATCCATAGCAACATTCAGACAGCCATCTTGGAATCCAATTAATATATTGTATCCATAGCAACATTCAGACAGCCATCTTGGAATCCAATTAATATATTATATCCATAGCAACATTCAGACAGCCATCTTGGAATCAAACTAATATATTATATCCATAGAAACATTCAGACAGCCATCTTGGAATCCAATTAATATATTATATCCATAGCAACATTCAGACAGCTATCTTGGAATCCAATTAATATATTGTATCCATAGCAACATTCAGACAGCCATCTTGGAATCAAACTAATATATTATATACATAGCAACATTCAGACAGCCATCTTGGAATCCAATTAATATATTGTATACATAGCAACATTCAGACAGCTATCTTGGAATCCAATTAATATATTCTATCCATAGCAACATTCAGACAGCCATCTTGGAATCCAATTAATATATTATATCCATAGCAACATTCAGACAGCCATCTTGGAATCCAATTAATATATTATATCCATAGCAACATTCAGACAGCCATCTTGGAATCAAATTAATACATTGTATCCATAGCAACATTCAGACAGCCATCTTGGAATCCAATTAATATATTATATCCATAGCAACATTCAGACAGCCATCTTGGAATCCAATTAATATATTATATCCATAGCAACATTCAGACAGCCATCTTGGAATCCAATTAATATATTATATCCATAGCAACATTCAGACAGCCATCTTGGAATCAAACTAATATATTATATCCATAGCAACATTCAGACAGCCATCTTGGAATCAATAATATTATCCATAGCAACATTCAGACAGCATTAATATATTATATCCATAGCAACATTCAGACAGCTATCTTGGAATGCAATTAATATTGTATCCATAGCAACATTCAGACAGCTATCTTGGAATCCAATTAATATATTGTATCCATAGCAACATTCAGACAGCTATCTTGGAATCCAATTAATATATTATATCCATAGCAACATTCAGACAGCCATCTTGGAATCCAATTAATATATTGTATCCATAGCAACATTCAGACAGCCATCTTGGAATCCAATTAATATATTATATCCATAGCAACATTCAGACAGCCATCTTGGAATCAAACTAATATATTATATCCATAGCAACATTCAGACAGCCATCTTGGAATCCAATTAATATATTATATCCATAGCAACATTCAGACAGCCATCTTGGAATCCAATTAATATATTGTATCCATAGCAACATTCAGACAGCCATCTTGGAATCAAATTAATATATTATATACATAGCAACATTCAGACAGCCATCTTGGAATCCAATTAATATATTGTATCCATAGCAACATTCAGACAGCTATCTTGGAATCCAATTAATATATTGTATCCATAGCAACATTCAGACAGCCATCTTGGAATCCAATTAATATATTATATCCATAGCAACATTCAGACAGCCATCTTGGAATCCAATTAATATATTGTATCCATAGCAACATTCAGACAGCCATCTTGGAATCCAATTAATATATTATATCCATAGCAACATTCAGACAGCCATCTTGGAATCCAATTAATATATTATATCCATAGCAACATTCAGACAGCCATCTTGGAATCCAATTAATATATTGTATCCATAGCAACATTCAGACAGCTATCTTGGAATCCAATTAATATATTATATCCATAGCAACATTCAGACAGCCATCTTGGAATCAAATTAATATATTATACATAGCAACATTCAGACAGCCATCTTGGAATCCAATTAATATATTGTATCCATAGCAACATTCAGACAGCCATCTTGGAATCCAATTAATATATTATATCCATAGCAACATTCAGACAGCCATCTTGGAATCAAACTAATATATTATATCCATAGCAACATTCAGACAGCCATCTTGGAATCCAATAAATATTGTATCCATAGCAACATTCAGACAGCCATCTTGGAATCAAATTAATATATTATATCCATAGCAACATTCAGACAGCCATCTTGGAATCCAATTAATATATTGTATCCATAGCAACATTCAGACAGCCATCTTGGAATCCAATTAATATATTATATCCATAGCAACATTCAGACAGCCATCTTGGAATCAAACTAATATATTATATCCATAGCAACATTCAGACAGCCATCTTGGAATCCAATTAATATATTATATCCATAGCAACATTCAGACAGCTATCTTGGAATCCAATTAATATATTGTATCCATAGCAACATTCAGACAGCCATCTTGGAATCAAATTAATATATTATATACATAGCAACATTCAGACAGCCATCTTGGAATCAAATTAATATATTGTATCCATAGCAACATTCAGACAGCTATCTTGGAATCCAATTAATATATTGTATCCATAGCAACATTCAGACAGCCATCTTGGAATCCAATTAATATATTGTATCCATAGCAACATTCAGACAGCCATCTTGGAATCCAATTAATATATTATATCCATAGCAACATTCAGACAGCCATCTTGTAACCCAATTAATATATTGTATCCATAGCAACATTCAGACAGCTATCTTGGAATCCAATTAATATATTGTATCCATAGCAACATTCAGACAGCCATCTTGGAATCCAATTAATATATTGTATCCATAGCAACATTCAGACAGCCATCTTGGAATCCAATTAATATATTATATCCATAGCAACATTCAGACAGCCATCTTGTAACCCAATTAATATATTGTATCCATAGCAACATTCAGACAGCTATCTTGGAATCCAATTAATATATTGTATCCATAGCAACATTCAGACAGCCATCTTGGAATCCAATTAATATATTGTATCCATAGCAACATTCAGACAGCCATCTTGGAATCAAACTAATATATTATATCCATAGCAACATTCAGACAGCCATCATGGAATCAAACTAATATATTATATCCATAGCAACATTCAGACAGCCATCTTGGAATCCAATTAATATATTATATCCATAGCAACATTCAGACAGCTATCTTGGAATCCAATTAATATATTGTATCCATAGCAACATTCAGACAGCCATCTTGGAATCAAACTAATATATTATATACATAGCAACATTCAGACAGCCATCTTGGAATGCAATTAATATTGTATACATAGCGACATTCAGACAGCTATCTTGGAATCCAATTAATATATTCTATCCATAGCAACATTCAGACAGCTATCTTGGAATCCAATTAATATATTATATCCATAGCAACATTCAGACAGCCATCTTGGAATCCAATTAATATATTATATCCATAGCAACATTCAGACAGCCATCTTGGAATCAAATTAATACATTGTATCCATAGCAACATTCAGACAGCCATCTTGGAATCCAATTAATATATTATATCCATAGCAACATTCAGACAGCCATCATGGAATCAAACTAATATATTATATCCATAGCAACATTCAGACAGCCATCTTGGAATCCAATTAATATATTATATCCATAGCAACATTCAGACAGCTATCTTGGAATCCAATTAATATATTGTATCCATAGCAACATTCAGACAGCCATCTTGGAATCAAACTAATATATTATATACATAGCAACATTCAGACAGCCATCTTGGAATGCAATTAATATTGTATCCATAGCAACATTCAGACAGCTATCTTGGAATCCAATTAATATATTATATCCATAGCAACATTCAGACAGCTATCTTGGAATGCAATTAATATTGTATCCATAGCGACATTCAGACAGCTATCTTGGAATCCAATTAATATATTCTATCCATAGCAACATTCAGACAGCTATCTTGGAATCCAATTAATATATTATATCCATAGCAACATTCAGACAGCAATCTTGGAATCCAATTAATATATTGTATCCATAGCAACATTCAGACAGCCATCTTGGAATCAAATTAATATATTATATCCATAGCAACATTCAGACAGCCATCTTGGAATCCAATTAATATATTATATCCATAGCAACATTCAGACAGCCATCTTGGAATCAAATTAATATATTATATCCATAGCAACATTCAGACAGCCATCTTGTAACCCAATTAATATATTGTATCCATAGCAACATTCAGACAGCTATCTTGGAATCCAATTAATATATTATATCCATAGCAACATTCAGACAGCCATCTTGGAATCAAATTAATATATTATATCCATAGCAACATTCAGACAGCCATCTTGGAATCCAATTAATATATTATATCCATAGCAACACTCAGACAGCCATCTTGGAATCAAACTAATATATTATATCCATAGCAACATTCAGACAGCCATCTTGGAATCCAATTAATATATTGTATCCATAGCAACATTCAGACAGCCATCTTGGAATGCAATTAATATTGTATCCATAGCAACATTCAGACAGCTATCTTGGAATCCAATTAATATATTCTATCCATAGCAACATTCAGACAGCTATCTTGGAATCCAATTAATATATTATATCCATAGCAACATTCAGACAGCCATCTTGGAATCCAATTAATACGTTGTATCCATAGCAACATTCAGACAGCCATCTTGGAATCCAATTAATATATTGTATCCATAGCAACATTCAGACAGCTATCTTGGAATCCAATTAATATATTATATCCATAGCAACATTCAGACAGCCATCTTGGAATCAAATTAATATATTGTATCCATAGCAACATTCAGACAGCCATCTTGGAATCCAATTAATATATTGTATCCATAGCAACATTCAGACAGCTATCTTGGAATCCAATTAATATATTGTATCCATAGCAACATTCAGACAGCCATCTTGGAATCCAATTAATATATTGTATCCATAGCAACATTCAGACAGCCATCTTGGAATCCAATTAATATATTATATCCATAGCAACATTCAGACAGCCATCTTGTAACCCAATTAATATATTGTATCCATAGCAACATTCAGACAGCTATCTTGGAATCCAATTAATATATTGTATCCATAGCAACATTCAGACAGCCATCTTGGAATCCAATTAATATATTGTATCCATAGCAACATTCAGACAGCCATCTTGGAATCCAATTAATATATTATATCCATAGCAACATTCAGACAGCCATCTTGTAACCCAATTAATATATTGTATCCATAGCAGATCAGGGAAAAGAAGCACCTCATTTGTTCAGATCAGGGTAAACAAGCACCTCATTTGTTCAGATCAGTGTAAACAAGCACCTCAATTGCTTAGATCATGGTAAACAAGCACCTCAATTGCTTAGATCATGGTAAACAAGCACCTCAATGGTCCAGAGCAACATTACTATTTCATTACTGACAATCATATTTATCTTATAATCCTAACTAGTTCCAAATGTTCTCACATAAATATTTACATCCCTTGTTAAATCTGCTTAATTTCCTTAAATTATAAAAAACATCAATACGAATCACCATGGTTACCCGATAGTTCCCATAGCAACCTACACTATCTTGTACAGTTAGTATACTAGTACAATACTCGTTATATGCACAGTATTACAGACAGTACTAGCCTGACGTGCCTAACCTGCTTGACAAAAAGATCCTGTGGTTAGACAAAATCAAAATAAATTTGGAATTTTAAGTGCATTTTAATGACAGACAGACAGACAGACAGACAGACAGACAGACAGACAGACAGACAGACAGACAGACAGACAGACAGACAGACAGACAGACAGACAGACAGACAGACAGACAGACAGACAGACAGACAGACAGACAGACAGACAGACAGACAGACAGACAGACAGACAGACAGACAGACAGACAGACAGACACTGTACAAAGTAAAGGAAACAGCTTAGAAATCCTGATAATTAATCGAGATAATATTTAACAAACAACCTGATGTTCTGTTGTTTTCTGTACAGTATTTAGTAAATCTCCAGCATTTATCTCCACACTGCTAACAATTTCTCACACATTTAATAATCAATATCAATATTAATATAACTCCCAAAGAATTTTAGCAAACACAGCAATAGAAATGTTGCCAGCACTGACCTTGCACTTATGGACACTGTCTCACAGTAATATTGATACCAGAGAGAAATGGAATATTCATATCCATGCTTTCTAACATCCTCAGGTAGGTTACTGTAACACCGGGTAGGTTACTGTAACACCGGGTAGGTTACTGTAACACCGGGTAGGTTACTGTAACACCGGGTAGGTTGCTGTAACACCGGGTAGGTTGCTGTAACACCGGGTAGGCTACTGTAACACCGGGTAGGTTACTGTAACACCGGGTAGGTTACTGTAACACCGGGTAGGTTACTGTAACACCGGGTAGGTTACTGTAACACCGGGTAGGTTACTGTAACACCGGGTAGGTTACTGTAACACCGGGTAGGTTACTGTAACACCGGGTAGGTTACTGTAACACCGGGTAGGTTACTGTAACACCGGGTAGGTTACTGTAACACCGGATAGGTTACTGTAACACCGGGTAGGCTACTGTAACACCGGGTAGGTTACTGTAACACCGGGTAGGTTACTGTAACACCGGGTAGGCTACTGTAACACCGGGTAGGCTACTGTAACACCGGGTAGGCTACTGTAACACCGGGTAGGTTACTGTAACACCGGGTAGGTTACTGTAACACCGGGTAGGTTACTGTAACACCGGGTAGGTTACTGTAACACCGGGTAGGTTACTGTAACACCGGGTAGGTTACTGTAACACCGGGTAGGTTACAGTAACACCTGGTAGTAACACATCATTAAACACTGGTGAACAACCAACTACATCATCAAACACTGGTGAACAACCGACTACATCATCAAACACTGGTGAACAACCAACTTCATCATCAAACACTGGTGAACAATCAACTACATCATCAAACACTGGTGAACAACCAACTACATCATCAAACACTAGTGAACAACCAACTACATCATTAAACACTGGTGAACAACCAACTACATCATCAAACACTGGTGAACAACCAACTACATCATTATACACTGGTGAACAACCAATTACATCATTAGATACAGGTGAACAACCAACTACATCATTATACACTGGTGAACAACCAACTACATCATCAAACACTGGTGAACAACCAACTACATCATTAAACACTGGTGAACAACCAACTACATCATCAAACACTGGTGAACAACCAACTACATCATCAAACACTGGTGAACAACCAACTACATCATCAAACACTGGTGAACAACCAACTACATCATCAAACACTGGTGAACAACCGACTACATCATCAAACACTGGTGAACAACCAACTTCATCATCAAACACTGGTGAACAATCAACTACATCATCAAACACTGGTAAACAACCAACTACATCATTATACACTGGTGAACAACCAACTACATCATTAGATACAGGTGAACAACCAACTACATCATCAAACACTGGTGAACAACCAACTACATCATTATACACTGGTGAACAACCAACTTAGGGATGGTAACGAATGTTCGAATATTCGAATATTCGTTCGAACGTCCGAATATTCGAATATTAAAACAATATTCGAATATTAAAATAAAAATTCAAATCAAATTTTAATCAATTGCAGTTAAATCATAACTTAAAAGGATATATATGTTTGTTTAAATTTCAATCAATTAAGTTTCGAAAACAAAGAATGACCCAATGCGTGCCGTGCCCAAAGGTGCGAAATGTCATCGCGATTTGGCTCCAAATAACAAAGGAGGCCGATGACATGTTGTTCACACCTTACAGGGGTCACTAATTGATTAATGCAGTCTATTTGACGGGACACAAACTGAGAAGCATTTGTTTTACAGGTACTAACTGTAGTGAAAATCGAAAGTTGGAGAAATTTGCGAATATTCGAATATTCGTTCGGAAGATCATCCGAATATTCGAATATCACAATCACCATTCGTTGCCATCCCTAAACCAACTACATCATTATACACTGGTGAACAACCAACTACATCATTAAACACTGGTGAACAACCAACTACATCATTATACACTGGTGAACAACCAACTACATCATCAAACACTGGTGAACAACCAACTACATCATTATACACTGGTGAACAACCAACTACACTATCAAACACTGGTGAACAACCAACTACATCATCAAATACTGGTGAACAACCAACTACATCATTATTCACTGGTGAACAACCAACTACATCTACATCATTATACACTGGTGAACAACCAACTACATCATTATACACTGGTGAACAACCAACTACATCATCAAACACTGGTGAACAACCAACTACATCATTAAACACTGGTGAACAACCAACTACATCATTAAACACTGGTGAACAACCAACTACATCATTATACACTGGTGAACAACCAACTACATCATTATACACTGGTGAACAACCAACTACATCATCAAACACTGGTGAACAACCAACTACATCATTATACACTGGTGAACAACCAACTACATCATCAAAAACTGGTGAACAACCAACTACATCATCAAACACTGGTGAACAACCAACTACATCATTAAACACTGGTGAACAACCAACTACATCATCAAACACTGGTGAACAACCAACTACATCATTATACACTGGTGAACAACCAACTACATCATCAAAAACTGGTGAACAACCAACTACATCATCAAACACTGGTGAACAACCAACTACATCATTAAACACTGGTGAACAACCAACTACATCATTAAACACTGGTGAACAACCAACTACATCATTATACACTGGTGAACAACCAACTACATCGTTATACACTGGTGAACAACCAACTACATCATCAAACACTGTTGGTAATCGAACTTAAAATTTGAAAGATTTATTATTGGACAATTGAATTATTAAACATTTAGTGCAACTAAGTTAGTTTATACAAGAAGAGGCAACATGGAAATTAAATGCCTTGCCTAAAGGCACAATCGCAACTAAGTTACAATCATACTGAGACCCTATTTTCAAACAAACAAAGGCAATTCGTATACATGTACAATGATAGATGCACTAATTAGTATGATCTAACATCATCCCACAATAGCTCTATTGGCAAATACTCCCATATTTCATGTCTACTGACCTCTCACCTGTGAACTGTGAATGATATTTATTCTTTATTTATTTCCCATTAACTGTATTACATACAAACTTCTACAGTAAACCTCTCATTACGCTGACAAACTAGTCTCCATACAAACTTCTACAGTAAACCTCTCATTACGCTGACAAACTAGTCTCCATACAAACTTCTAGAGTAAACCTCTCATTACGCTGACAAACTAGTCTCCATGCTGCAATACATACGATGTCCGCCTCGTAACAGAGGGCCTGGGAGTCCAGCCAGAGCCTGATGGTGGTGTCCATAGGCAAGCCTGGTGGTGGTGTCCATAGGCAAGCCTGGTGGGGGTGTCCATAGGCAAGCCTGATGGGGGTGTCCATAGGCAAGCCTGGTGGGGGTGTCCATAGGCAAGACTGATGGGGGTGTCCATAGGCAAGCCTGATGGTGGTGTCCATAGGCAAGCCTGATGGTGGTGTCCATAGGCAAGCCTGATGGTGGTGTCCATAGGCAAGCCTGATGGTGGTGTCCATAGGCAAGCCTGATGGTGGTGTCCATAGGCAAGCCACTTAAATCCACATTGCCTCTTCACTCTCCCTCATATATATACTGTGTATATACCAGATATATGGGTGTTACTGATTATATACTAGATATATGGGTGTTACTGTGTATATACTAGATATATGGGTGTTACTGTGTATATACTAGATATATGGGTGTTACTGTGTATATACTACATATATGGGTGTTACTGTGTATATACTACATATATGGGTGTGACTGTGTATATAATAGATATATGGGTGTTACTGTGTATATACTAGATATATGGGTGTGACTGTGTATATACTAGATATATGGGTGTTACTGTGTATATACTATATATATGGGTGTTACTGTGTATATACTAGATATATGGGTGTTACTGTGTATATACTAGATATATGGGTGTTACTGTGTATATACTAGATATATGGGTGTTACTGTGTATATACTAGATATATGGGTGTTACTGTGTATATACTAGATATATGGGTGTTATTGTATATACAAGATATATGGGTGTTACTGTGTATATACTATATATATGGGTGTTACTGTGTATATACTAGATATATGGGTGTTATTGTGTATATACTACATATATGGGTGTTACTGTGTATATACTATATATATGGGTGTTACTGTGTATATACAAGATATATGGGTGTTACTGTGTATATACAAGATATATGGGTGTTACTGTGTATATACTAGATATATGGGTGTTACTGTGTATATACTAGATATATGGGTGTTACTGTGTATATACCAGATATATGGGTGTTACTGTGTATATACTAGATATATGGGTGTTACTGTGTATATATACTAGATATATGGGTGTTACTGTTTATATACTAGAAATATGGGTGTTACTGTATATATACTACATATATGGGTGTTACTGTGTATATACTATATATATGGGTGTTACTGTGTATATACAAGATATATGGGTGTTACTGTGTATATACAAGATATATGGGTGTTACTGTGTATATACTACATATATGGGTGTTACTGTGTATATACTACATATATGGGTGTTACTGTGTATATACAAGATATATGGGTGTTACTGTGTATATACTATATATATGGGTGCTATTGTATATACTAGATATATGGGTGTTACTGTGTATATACTACATATATGGGTGTTACTGTGTATATACTAGATATGTGGGTGTTACTGTGTATATACTAGATATATGGGTGTTACTGTGTATATACTACATATATGGGTGTTACTGTGTATATACTAGATATGTGGGTGTTACTGTATATATACTAGATATATGGGTGTTACTGTGTATATACTAGATATATGGGTGTTACTGTGTATATACTACATATATGGGTGTTATTGTATATACTACATATATGGGTGTTATTGTATATACTAGATATATGGGTGTTACTGTGTATATACAAGATATATGGGTGTTATTGTATATACCTGATATATTATTGTAGACAGTACATTGGTGGTCAGTCAATCAAGCTGGTGTATAGACATTGGTGGTCTGTCTGTCCAGCTAGTGTATAGACAGTACATTGGTGGTCAGTCTGTCCAGCTAGTGTATAGACAGTACATTGGTGGTCTGTCTGTCCAGCTAGTGTATAGACAGTACATTGGTGGTCTGTCTGTCCAGCTAGTGTATAGACAGTACATTAGTGGTCTGTCTGTCCAGCTAGTATATAGACAGTACATTGGTGGTGAGTCTGTCCAGCTAGTATATAGACAGTACATTAGTGGTCAGTCTGTCCAGCTAGTATATAGACAGTACATTGGTGGTCTGTCTGTCCAGCTAGTATATAGACAGTACATTGGTGGTCTGTGTCCAGCTAGTATATAGACAGTACATTGGTGGTCTGTGTCCAGCTAGTATATAGACAGTACATTGGTGGTCAGTCTGTCCAGCTAGTATATAGACAGTACATTGGTGGTCTGTCTGTCCAGCTAGTATATAGACAGTACATTGGTGGTCTGTGTCCAGCTAGTATATAGACAGTACATTGGTGGTCAGTCTGTCCAGCTAGTATATAGACAGTACATTGGTGGTCAGTCTGTCCAGCTAGTATATAGACAGTACAGTGGTGGTCAGTCTGTCCAGCTAGTGTATAGACAGTACATTGGTGGTCAGTCTGCCCAGCTAGTGCATAGACAGTACATTGGTGGTCAGTCTGTCCAGCTAGTGTATAGACAGTACATTGGTGGTCAGTCTGTCCAGCTAGTATATAGACAGTACATTGGTGGTCAGTCTGTCCAGCTAGTGTATAGACAGTACATTGGTGGTCAGTCTGTCCAGCTAGTATATAGACAGTACATTGGTGGTCAGTCTGTCCAGCTAGTATATAGACAGTACATTGGTGGTCTGTCTGTCCAGCTAGTATATAGACAGTACATTGGTCGTCAGTCTGTCCAGCTAGTATATAGACAGTACATTGGTGGTCAGTCTGTCCAGCTAGTATATAGACAGTACATTGGTGGTCAGTCTGTCCAGCTAGTATATAGACAGTACATTGGTGGTCTGTCTGTCCAGCTAGTATATAGACAGTACATTGGTGGTCAGTCTGTCCAGCTAGTGTATAGACAGTACATTGGTGGTCTGTCTGTCCAGCTAGTATATAGACAGTACATTGGTGGTCAGTCTGTCCAGCTAGTATATAGACAGTACATTGGTGGTCAGTCTGTCCAGCTAGTGTATAGACAGTACATTGGTGGTCTGTCTGTCCAGCTAGTATATAGACAGTACATTGGTGGTCTGTCTGTCCAGCTAGTATATAGACAGTACATTGGTGGTCTGTCTGTCCAGCTAGTGTATAGACAGTACATTGGTGGTCGTCTGTCCAGCTAGTATATAGACAGTACATTAGTGGTCTGTCTGTCCAGCTAGTGTATAGACAGTACATTGGTGGTCAGTCTGTCCAGCTAGTGTATAGACAGTACATTGGTGGTCAGTCTGTCCAGCTAGTATATAGACAGTACATTAGTGGTCTGTCTGTCTGTCTGTCCAGCTAGTGTATAGACAGTACATTGGTGGTCAGTCTGTCCAGCTAGTATATAGACAGTACATTGGTGGTCAGTCTGTCCAGCTAGTGTATAGACAGTACATTGGTGGTCAGTCTGTCCAGCTAGTATATAGACAGTACATTGGTGGTCAGTCTGTCCAGCTAGTGTATAGACAGTACATTGGTGGTCAGTCTGTCCAGCTAGTGTATAGACAGTACATTGGTGGTCAGTCTGTCCAGATAGTATATAGACAGTACATTAGTGGTCTGTCTGTCCAGCTAGTGTATAGACAGTACATTGGTGGTCAGTCTGTCCAGCTAGTATATAGACAGTACATTGGTGGTCAGTCTGTCCAGCTAGTATATAGACAGTACATTGGTGGTCAGTCTGTCCAGCTAGTGTATATACAGTACATTGGTAGTCTGTCTGTCCAGCTAGTGTATAGACAGTACATTGGTGGTCTGTCTGTCCAGCTAGTATATAGACAGTACATTGGTGGTCAGTCTGTCCAGCTAGTGTATAGACAGTACATTGGTGGTCTGTCTGTCCAGCTAGTATATAGACAGTACATTGGTGGTCTGTGTCCAGCTAGTATATAGACAGTACATTGGTGGTCTGTCTGTCCAGCTAGTATATAGACAGTACAGTGGTGGTCAGTCTGTCCAGCTAGTGTATAGACAGTACATTGGTGGTCAGTCTGTCCAGCTAGTATATAGACAGTACATTGGTGGTCTGTGTCCAGCTAGTATATAGACAGTACATTGGTGGTCAGTCTGTCCAGCTAGTATATAGACAGTACATTGGTGGTCTGTCTGTCCAGCTAGTGTATAGACAGTACATTGGTGGTCTGTCTGTCCAGCTAGTATATAGACAGTACATTGGTGGTCAGTCTGTCCAGCTAGTATATAGACAGTACATTGGTGGTCTGTCTGTCCAGCTAGTATATAGACAGTACATTAGTGGTCTGTCTGTCCAGCTAGTGTATAGACAGTACATTGGTGGTCAGTCTGTCCAGCTAGTATATAGACAGTACATTGGTGGTCTGTCTGTCCAGCTAGTATATAGACAGTACATTGGTGGTCTGTCTGTCCAGCTAGTATATAGACAGTACATTGGTGGTCTGTCTGTCCAGCTAGTGTATAGACAGTACATTGGTGGTCAGTCTGTCCAGCTAGTGTATAGACAGTACATTGGTGGTCTGTCTGTCCAGCTAGTATATAGACAGTACATTAGTGGTCTGTCTGTCCAGCTAGTGTATAGACAGTACATTGGTGGTCTTTCTGTCCAGCTAGTGTATAGACAGGCAGTACATTGGTGGTCAGTCTGTCCAGCTAGTATATAGACAGTACATTGGTGGTCAGTCTGTCCAGCTAGTATATAGACAGTACATTGGTGGTCTGTCTGTCCAGCTAGTATATAGACAGTACATTGGTGGTCAGTCTGTCCAGCTAGTATATAGACAGTACATTGGTGGTCAGTCTGTCCAGCTAGTATATAGACAGTACATTGGTGGTCAGTCTGTCCAGCTAGTGTATAGACAGTACATTGGTGGTCAGTCTGTCCAGCTAGTGTATAGACAGTACATTGGTGGTCAGTCTGTCCAGCTAGTGTATAGACAGTACATTGGTGGTCAGTCTGTCCAGCTAGTATATAGACAGTACATTGGTGGTCTGTCTGTCCAGCTAGTATATAGACAGTACATTGGTGGTCAGTCTGTCCAGCTAGTATATAGACAGTACATTGGTGGTCAGTCTGTCCAGCTAGTATATAGACAGTACATTGGTGGTCAGTCTGTCCAGCTAGTGTATAGACAGTACATTGGTGGTCAGTCTGTCCAGCTAGTGTATAGACAGTACATTGGTGGTCAGTCTGTCCAGCTAGTGTATAGACAGTACATTGGTGGTCAGTCTGTCCAGCTAGTGTATAGACAGTACATTAGTGGTCTGTCTGTCCAGCTAGTGTATAGACAGGCAGTACATTAGTGGTCAGTCTGTCCAGCTAGTGTATAGACAGTACATTGGTGGTCAGTCTGTCCAGCTAGTGTATAGACAGTACATTAGTGGTCAGTCTGTCCAGCAAACATCAATCAATATCAGTAAATGATCACTGTTGGAGATTGTTATGCTGTGGCAGGAGAATATATTATGTCCAAATGAAACCATGTGTATTCCATTATCGGTATGGACCAGTCAGTAAGCATCCATGTAATGGCAAAATTGATTTATTTTATCTTTTATTGCATGTGACCTAGTGACCTAGTGCTGGTGTTATTAATGATCTAGATGAATATAATTTGATTGTCATGATGATAATATCTTAAAGCGACATATATCAACATGGAGTTTACAAAACAACATACCGGTACATACGTAGAACTATCCATAGCAACACGGAGACTACAAAACAACATACCGGTATATACGTAGAACTATCCATAGCAACACGGAGACTACAAAACAACATACCGGTACATACGTAGAACTATCACAACATACCTGTACATACGTAGAACTATCACAACATACCAGTACATACATAGAAACTATCACAACATACCGGTACATATGTAGAACTATCACAACATACTGGTACATACATAGAACTATCACAACATACCAGTACATATATATAGAAACTATCACAACATACCGGTACATACATAGAACTATCACAACATACCGGTACATACGTAGAACTATCACAACATACTGGTACATATGTAGAACTATCACAACATACCGGTACATATGTAGAACTAGCACAACATACCGGTACATATGTAGAACTATCACAACATACCGGTACATATGTAGAACTATCACAACAAACCGGTACATATGTATAACTATCACAACATACCGGTACATATGTATAACTATCACAACATACCGGTACATACATAGAAACTATCACAACATACCGGTACATATGTAGAACTATCACAACATACCGGTACATACGTAGAACTATCACAACATACCGGTACATATGTAGAACTATCACAACATACCAGTACATACATAGAACTATCACAACATACCGGTACATACGTAGAACTATCACAACATACCGGTACATACGTAGAACTATCACAACATACCGGTACATATGTAGAACTATCACAACATACCATTACATACATAGAACTATCACAACATACCGGTACATACGTACAACTATCACAACATACCGGTACATACGTAGAACTATCACAACATACTGGTACATACGTAGAAACTATCACAACATACTGGTACATACGTAGAACTATCACAACATACCGGTACATACGTAGAACTATCACAACATACCGGTACATATGTAGAACTATCACAACATACCGGTACATACATAGAACTATCACAACATACTGGTACATACGTAGAAGTTATCACAACATACCGGTACATACGTAGAACTATCACAACATACCGGTACATACGTAGAACTATCACAACATACCGGTACATACGTAGAACTATCACAACGTACCGGTACATACATAGAAACTGGCACAACATACCGGTACATATGTAGGAACTATCACAACATACTGGTACATATGTAGAAACTATCACAACATACCGGTACATATGTAGAACTATCACAACATACCGGTACATATGTAGAAACTATCATAACATACCGGTACATATGTAGGAACTATCACAATATACCAGTACATACGTAGAACTATCACAACATACCGGTACATACGTAGGAACTGTCACAACATACCGGTACATATGTAGGAACTATCACAACATACCGTAGTACATATATAGAACTATCACAACATACCGGTACATACGTAGAAACTATCACAACATACCGGCACATACGTAGAATTATCACAACATACCGTACATACGTAGAAACTATCACAACATACCGTACATACGTAGAACTATCACAACATACCAGTGCATACGTAGAACTATCACAACATACCGGTACATCTGTAGAACTATCACAACATACCGGTACATACGTAGAACTATCACAACATACCAGTACATATGTAGAACTATCACAACATACCGGTACATATGTAGAACTATCACAACATACCGGTACATACGTAGAACTATCACAACATACCGGTACATACGTACAACTATCACAACATACTGGTACATATGTAGAACTATCACAACATACCGGTACATACGTAGAACTATCACAACATACCAGTACATACATAGAACTATCACAACATACTGGTACATATGTAGAAACTATCACAACATACCGGTACATACGTAGAACTATCACAACATACCGGTACATATGTAGAACTATCACAACATACCGGTACATACATAGAACTATCACAACATACCGGTACATATGTAGAAACTATCACAACATACCGGTACATACGTAGAACTATCACAACATACCGGTACATACGTAGAACTATCACAACATACCGGTACATACGTATAACTATCACAACATACCGGTACATACGTAGAACTATCACAACATACCGGTACATATGTAGAAACTATCACAACATACCGGTACATATGTAGAACTATCACAACATACCGGTACATACATAGAACTATCACAACATACCGGTAAATACATAGAAATATCACAACATACTGGTACATAAGTAGAAACTATCACAACATACCAGTACATATGTAGAACTATCACAACATACTGGTACATACATAGAACTATTACAACATACTGGTACATATGTAGAAACTATCACAACATACCGGTACATACGTAGAAACTATCACAACATACCGATAAATACATAGAAATATCACAACATACCGGTACATATGTAGAACTATCACAACATACTGGTACATACGTAGAACTATCACAACATACTGGTACATACGTAGAAACTATCACAACATACCGGTAAATACATAGATATATCACAACATACTGGTACATAAGTAGAAACTATCACAACATACCAGTACATATGTAGAACTATCACAACATACTGGTACATATGTAGAATTATCACAACATACTGGTACATATGTAGAAACTATCACAACATACCGGTACATACGTAGAAACTATCACAACATACCGGTACATACGTAGAAACTATCACAACATACTGGTACATACGTAGAACTATCACAACATACTGGTACATACGTAGAAACTATCACAACATACCGGTGCATACATAGAAATATCACAACATACCGGTACATATGTAGAACTATCACAACATACTGGTACATACGTAGAAACTATCACAACATACCAGTACATATGTAGAACTATCACAACATACTGGTACATATGTAGAACTATCACAACATACTGGTACATACGTATAAACTATCACAACATACCGGTACATATGTAGAAACTATCACAACATACCGTGCATACGTAGAAACTATCACAACATACCAGTACATACGTAGAAACTATCACAACATACCGTGCATACGTAGAAACTATCACAACATACCAGTACATATGTAGAACTATCACAACATACTGGTACATACGTAGAACTATCACAACATACCGGTACATATGTAGAACTATCACAACATACCGGTACATACATAGAACTATCACAACATACCAGTACATACGTAGAACTATCACAACATACCGGTACATACGTAGAACTATCACAACATACCAGTACATACGTAGAACTATCACAATGTACCGGTACATATGTAGAAACTATCACAACATACCGGTACATACGTAGAAACTATCACAACATACCGGTACATACGTAGAAACTATCACAACATACTGGTACATACGTAGAACTATCACAACATACTGGTACATACGTAGAAACTATCACAACATACCGGTGCATACGTAGAACTATCACAACATACTGGTACATACGTAGAAACTATCACAACATACTGGTACATACGTAGAACTATCACAACATACCGGTACATACGTAGAACTATCACAACATACCGGTACATATGTAGAACTATCACAACATACCGGTACATACATAGAACTATCACAACATACTGGTACATACGTAGAAGTTATCACAACATACCGGTACATACGTAGAACTATCACAACATACCGGTACATACGTAGAACTATCACAACATACCGGTACATACGTAGAACTATCACAACGTACCGGTACATACATAGAAACTGGCACAACATACCGGTACATATGTAGGAACTATCACAACATACTGGTACATATGTAGAAACTATCACAACATACCGGTACATATGTAGAACTATCACAACATACCGGTACATATGTAGAAACTATCATAACATACCGGTACATATGTAGGAACTATCACAATATACCAGTACATACGTAGAACTATCACAACATACCGGTACATACGTAGGAACTGTCACAACATACCGGTACATATGTAGGAACTATCACAACATACCGTAGTACATATATAGAACTATCACAACATACCGGTACATACGTAGAAACTATCACAACATACCGGCACATACGTAGAATTATCACAACATACCATACATACGTAGAAACTATCACAACATACCGTACATACGTAGAACTATCACAACATACCGGTGCATACGTAGAACTATCACAACATACCGGTACATCTGTAGAACTATCACAACATACCGGTACATATGTAGAACTATCACAACATACCGTTACATACGTAGAACTATCACAACATACCGGTACATACGTACAACTATCACAACATACTGGTACATATGTAGAACTATCACAACATACCGGTACATACGTAGAACTATCACAACATACCAGTACATACATAGAACTATCACAACATACTGGTACATATATAGAAACTATCACAACATACCGGTACATACGTAGAACTATCACAACATACCGGTACATATGTAGAACTATCACAACATACCGGTACATACATAGAACTATCACAACATACCGGTACATATGTAGAAACTATCACAACATAACGGTACATACGTAGAACTATCACAACATACCGGTACATACGTAGAACTATCACAACATACCGGTACATACGTATAACTATCACAACATACCGGTACATACGTAGAACTATCACAACATACCGGTACATATGTAGAAACTATCACAACATACCGGTACATATGTAGAACTATCACAACATACCGGTACATACATAGAACTATCACAACATACCGGTAAATACATAGAAATATCACAACATACTGGTACATAAGTAGAAACTATCACAACATACCAGTACATATGTAGAACTATCACAACATACTGGTACATACATAGAACTATTACAACATACGGTACATATGTAGAAATATCACAACATACCGGTACATACGTAGAACTATCACAACATACCGGTATATACGTAGAACTATCACAACATACCGGTACATACGTAGAACTATCACAACATACCTGTACATACGTAGAATCACAACATACCAGTACATACATAGAAACTATCACAACATACCGGTACATATGTAGAACTATCACAACATACTGGTACATACATAGAACTATCACAACATACCGGTACATATGTAGAAACTATCACAACATACCGGTACATACATAGAACTATCACAACATACCGGTACATACGTAGAACTATCACAACATACTGGTACATATGTAGAACTATCACAACGTACATATGTAGAACTATCACAACATACCGGTACATATGTAGAACTATCACAACATACCGGTACATATGTAGAACTATCACAACATACCGGTACATATGTAGAACTATCACAACATACCGGTACATACGTATAACTATCACAACATACCGGTACATACGTAGAAACTATCACAACATACCGGTACATACGTAGAACTATCACAACATACCAGTACATACGTAGAACTATCACAACATACCGGTACATACGTAGAACTATCACAACATACCAGTACATACGTAGAACTATCACAACATACCGGTACATACGTAGAACTATCACAACATACCGGTACATACGTAGAAACTATCACAACATACCGGTACATATGTAGAACTATCACAACATACCAGTACATACATAGAACTATCACAACATACCGGTACATACGTACAACTATCACAACATACCGGTACATACGTAGAACTATCACAACATACTGGTACATACGTAGAAACTATCACAACATACTGGTACATACGTAGAACTATCACAACATACCGGTACATACGTAGAACTATCACAACATACCGGTACATATGTAGAACTATCACAACATACCGGTACATACATAGAACTATCACAACATACTGGTACATACGTAGAAGTTATCACAACATACCGGTACATACGTAGAACTATCACAACATACCGGTACATACGTAGAACTATCACAACATACCGGTACATACGTAGAACTATCACAACGTACCGGTACATACATAGAAACTGGCACAACATACCGGTACATATGTAGGAACTATCACAACATACTGGTACATATGTAGAAACTATCACAACATACCGGTACATATGTAGAACTATCACAACATACCGGTACATATGTAGAAACTATCATAACATACCGGTACATATGTAGGAACTATCACAATATACCAGTACATACGTAGAACTATCACAACATACCGGTACATACGTAGGAACTGTCACAACATACCGGTACATATGTAGGAACTATCACAACATACCGTAGTACATATATAGAACTATCACAACATACCGGTACATACGTAGAAACTATCACAACATACCGGCACATACGTAGAATTATCACAACATACCGTACATACGTAGAAACTATCACAACATACCGTACATACGTAGAACTATCACAACATACCGGTGCATACGTAGAACTATCACAACATACCGGTACATCTGTAGAACTATCACAACATACCGGTACATATGTAGAACTATCACAACATACCGGTACATACGTAGAACTATCACAACATACCGGTACATACGTACAACTATCACAACATACTGGTACATATGTAGAACTATCACAACATACCGGTACATACGTAGAACTATCACAACATACCAGTACATACATAGAACTATCACAACATACTGGTACATATGTAGAAACTATCACAACATACCGGTACATACGTAGAACTATCACAACATACCGGTACATATGTAGAACTATCACAACATACCGGTACATACATAGAACTATCACAACATACCGGTACATATGTAGAAACTATCACAACATAACGGTACATACGTAGAACTATCACAACATACCGGTACATACGTAGAACTATCACAACATACCGGTACATACGTATAACTATCACAACATACCGGTACATACGTAGAACTATCACAACATACCGGTACATATGTAGAAACTATCACAACATACCGGTACATATGTAGAACTATCACAACATACCGGTACATACATAGAACTATCACAACATACCGGTAAATACATAGAAATATCACAACATACTGGTACATAAGTAGAAACTATCACAACATACCAGTACATATGTAGAACTATCACAACATACTGGTACATACATAGAACTATTACAACATACTGGTACATATGTAGAAACTATCACAACATACCGGTACATACGTAGAAACTATCACAACATACCGATAAATACATAGAAATATCACAACATACCGGTACATATGTAGAACTATCACAACATACTGGTACATACGTAGAACTATCACAACATACTGGTACATACGTAGAAACTATCACAACATACCGGTAAATACATAGATATATCACAACATACTGGTACATAAGTAGAAACTATCACAACATACCAGTACATATGTAGAACTATCACAACATACTGGTACATATGTAGAATTATCACAACATACTGGTACATATGTAGAAACTATCACAACATACCGGTACATACGTAGAAACTATCACAACATACCGGTACATACGTAGAAACTATCACAACATACTGGTACATACGTAGAACTATCACAACATACTGGTACATACGTAGAAACTATCACAACATACCGGTGCATACATAGAAATATCACAACATACCGGTACATATGTAGAACTATCACAACATACTGGTACATATGTAGAACTATCACAACATACTGGTACATACGTAGAAACTATCACAACATACCAGTACATATGTAGAACTATCACAACATACTGGTACATATGTAGAACTATCACAACATACTGGTACATACGTATAAACTATCACAACATACCGGTACATATGTAGAAACTATCACAACATACCGTGCATACGTAGAAACTATCACAACATACCAGTACATACGTAGAAACTATCACAACATACCGTGCATACGTAGAAACTATCACAACATACCAGTACATATGTAGAACTATCACAACATACTGGTACATACGTAGAACTATCACAACATACCGGTACATATGTAGAACTATCACAACATACCGGTACATACATAGAACTATCACAACATACCAGTACATACGTAGAACTATCACAACATACCGGTACATACGTAGAACTATCACAACATACCAGTACATACGTAGAACTATCACAATGTACCGGTACATATGTAGAAACTGGCACAACATACCGGTACATATGTAGAACTATCACAACATACCGGTAAATACATAGATATATCACAACATACTGGTACATAAGTAGAAACTATCACAACATACCAGTACATATGTAGAACTATCACAACATACTGGTACATACGTAGAACTATCACAACATACTGGTACATATGTAGAAACTATCACAACATACCGGTGCATACGTAGAAACTATCACAACATACCGATAAATACATAGAAATATCACAACATACCGGTACATATGTAGAACTATCACAACATACTGGTACATACGTAGAACTATCACAACATACTGGTACATACATAGAAACTATCACAACATACCGGTAAATACATAGATATATCACAACATACTGGTACATAAGTAGAAACTATCACAACATACCAGTACATATGTAGAACTATCACAACATACTGGTACATATGTAGAATTATCACAACATACTGGTACATATGTAGAAACTATCACAACATACCGGTACATACGTAGAAACTATCACAACATACCGGTACATACGTAGAAACTATCACAACATACTGGTACATACGTAGAACTATCACAACATACTGGTACATACGTAGAAACTATCACAACATACCGGTGCATACATAGAAATATCACAACATACCGGTACATATGTAGAACTATCACAACATACTGGTACATATGTAGAACTATCACAACATACTGGTACATACGTAGAAACTATCACAACATACCAGTACATATGTAGAACTATCACAACATACTGGTACATATGTAGATCTATCACAACATACTGGTACATACGTATAAACTATCACAACATACCGGTACATACGTAGAAACTATCACAACATACCGTGCCTACGTAGAAACTATCACAACATACCAGTACATACGTAGAAACTATCACAACATACCGTGCATACGTAGAAACTATCACAACATACCAGTACATACGTAGAAACTATCACAACATACCGGTACATACGTAGAACTATCACAACATACCGGTACATATGTAGAACTATCACAACATACCGGTACATACATAGAACTATCACAACATACCGGTACATACATAGAACTATCACAACATACCGGTACATACATAAAACTATCACAACACACCAGTACATACGTAGAACTATCACAACATACTGGTACATATGTAGAACTATCACAACATACTGGTACATATGTAGAACTATCACAACATACCTGTACATATGTAGAACTATCACAACATACCGGTACATACATAGAACTATCACAACATACCAGTACATACGTAGAACTATCACAACATACCGGTACATACGTAGAACTATCACAACATACCAGTACATACGTAGAACTATCACAATGTACCGGTACATATGTAGAAACTGGCACAACATACCGGTACATATGTAGAACTATCACAACATACCGGTAAATACATAGATATATCACAACATACTGGTACATAAGTAGAAACTATCACAACATACCAGTACATATGTAGAACTATCACAACATACTGGTACATACGTAGAACTATCACAACATACTGGTACATATGTAGAAACTATCACAACATACCGGTACATACGTAGAAACTATCACAACATACCGGTACATACGTAGAAACTATCACAACATACCGGTACATACGTAGAAACTATCACAACATACCGGTACATATGTAGAAACTATCACAACATACCGGTAAATACATAGATATATCACAACATACTGGTACATAAGTAGAAACTATCACAACATACCAGTACATATGTAGAACTATCACAACATACTGGTACATACGTAGAACTATCACAACATACTGGTACATATGTAGAAACTATCACAACATACTGGTACATACGTATAAACTATCACAACATACCGGTACATACGTAGAAACTATCACAACATACCGGTACATACGTAGAAACTATCACAACATACCGGTACATACATAGAACTATCACAACACACCAGTACATACGTATAACTATCACAACACACCAGTACATATGTAGAACTATCACAACATACCAGTACATACGTAGAACTATCACAACATACCGGTACATATGTAGAACTATCACAACATACGGTACATAGTAGAACTATCACAACATACCGTACATATGTAGAACTATCACAACATACCGGTACATACGTAGAACTATCACAACATACCGGTACATACGTAGAACTATCACTGCACAATATGTAAACTTCCATGTGAACTAGTATAAGGTGTTTAATGACAAAAAACAACTTATAAAGTTGATGAAGACATCAGCTGCTTGTCCCACCCAGACACTATCTGACACACCCACACTCACTGTACAATGAATTTACCAATTTCCTATTAACTCAATTAACAGAAGGTGCTGATAAGTCAGACAGCTCCATGAATAATAAATTACATGTAGTAATTGGAAGAGAAAGAGAGAGATAATGCATTATACATAATACTAGATTAAATAAGGTTTACTGCTAAACCAATTACATTGTACTAGTATAGATGTGTTAATATTTAATTAGCCAAATATCTCCAGAGAATGAATGTTTGATGTTTGACACTTTGTTCCACAGGTTTTGTTTGGCAGGTTTTGTTTGGCAGGGTTTGTTCCGCTGGTTTTGTTCCGCTGGTTTTGTTTGGCAGGTTTTGTTTGGCAGGTTTTGTTTGGCAGGTTTTGTTCGGCAGGTTTTGTTCGGCAGGTTTTGTTTGGCAGGTTTTGTTTGGCAGGTTTTGTTTGGCAGGGTTTGTTCCGCTGGTTTTGTTCCGCTGGTTTTGTTCGGCAGGTTTTGTTTGGCAGATTTTGTTTGGCAGGTTTTGTTTGGCAGGTTTTGTTCGGAGGTTTTGTTTGGCAGGTTTTGTTTGGCAGGTTTTGTTTGGCAGGATTTGTTTGGCAGGTTTTGTTCGGAGGTTTTGTTTGGCAGGTTTTGTTCGGAGGTTTTGTTTGGCAGGTTTTGTTCAGCAGGTTTTGTTTGGCAGGGTTTCTTTGTCTGGTTTCATTTGGCATGTATTGTTTGTTAGCCTTTGGATTTAGAATTGCGCCAACAGACTCTGGTTACATAGATTTTCCAACTTTTGGTGCCGGGTGATGACACATGGTGTGGGTTTGGGTGAACAGTGGTCTGGATGACCTGTGGTGTGACTTTGGGCACTGTTTCTGGCACACGCTTGATAGCTTCCTCACTTGAAATAATTTGACACCCCTGTTTGGATATGAACCTAGAGCAGTGAGCAGAGATTCAACAACTTTCCCATGGAGATCAACTGTTTGTTCCCATGGAGACCAACCGTTTGTTCCCATGGAGACCAACCGTTTGTTCCCATGGAGTCTGATGATGGAGACCAACCGTTTGACAAATCTAAAGACATTTAGTTCCTATGGTGCCAAAGTGTGACGTAAATCATGTAGATCAATACCCAGTCTAGGTCTAGGAGGAAGCGATTAAGCAATTAGGGGTCTAGGAGGATACGATTAGGGCTTAGGAGGAAGTGATTAGGGGTTTAGGAGGAAGTGATTAGGGTTCTAGGAGGAAGCGATTAGGGGTCTACGAGGAAGTGATTAGGGGTCTAGGAGGAAGTGATTAGGGGTTTAGGAGGAATTGATCAAGGGTCTAGGAGGAAGTGATTCAGGTTATGAGGAAGTGATTAGGGGTCTATGAGGAGGTGATAAGGGTTCTAGGAGGAAGTGATTATGGGGGTCTATGAGGAAGTGATTAGGGATCTAGGAGGAAGTGATTAGGGGTTTTGTGAGGAAGTGATTAAGGGTTTTAGGATGAAGTGATAGTAAGTGAGGAGGAAGTGATGATGAGTCTAGATGTGTGCTTGTGTGTGTGTGTGCTTGTGTGTGTGTGTTAGGAGGAAGTTATGGTGAGTTAGGAGGAAGTGATGGTGAGTTAGGAGGAAGTGATGGTGAGTTAGGAGGAAGTGATGGTGAGTTAGGAGGAGGTGATGGTGAGATAGGAGGAAGTGATGGTGAGCTAGAAGGAAGTGATGGTGAGATAGGAGGAAGTGATGGTGAGTTAGGAGGAAGTGATGGTGAGTTAGGAGGAAGTGGTGGTGAGTTAGGAGGAAGTGATGGTGAGTTAGGAGGAAGTGATGGTGAGTTAGGAGGAAGTGAGGGTGAGTTAGGAGGAAGTGATGGTGAGTTAGGAGGAAGTGATGGCAAGTTAGGAGGAAGTGATGGTGAGTTAGGAGGAAGTGATGGTGAGTTAGGAGGAAGTGATGGTGAGTTAGGAGGAAGTGGTGGTGCGCTAGGAGGAAGTGATGGTGAGCTAGGAGGAAGTGATGGTGTGCTAGGAGGAAGTGATGGTGGGCTAGCAGGAAGTGATGGTGAGCTAGGAGGAAGCGGTGTTGAGCTATGAGGAAGTGATGGTGAGCTAGGAGGAAGTGATGGTGAGCTAGGAGGAAGTGGTGGTGAGCTAGGAGGAAGTGATGGTGAGCTAGGAGGAAGTGATGGTGAGTTAGGATGAAGTGATGGTGAGATAGGAGGAAGTGATGGTGAGCTAGGAGGAAGTGATGGTGAGTTAGGAGGAAGTGATGGTGAGTTAGGAGGAAGTGGTGGTGAGCTAGGAGGAAGTGATGGTGAGTTAGGAGGAAGTGGTGGTGAGCTAGGAGGAAGTGATGGTGAGTTAGGAGGAAGTGATGGTGAGTTAGGAGGAAGTGGTGGTGAGTTAGGAGGAAGTGATGGTGAGTTAGGAGGAAGTGATGGTGAGCTAGGAGGAAGTGATGGTGAGCTAGGAGGAAGTGAGGGAGTTAGCAGGAAGTGAGGGAGTTAGGAGGAAGTGAAGGAGTTAGGAGGAAGTGAGTGAGTTGGTCTAACAGGATGAGGAATAAATAAAAAGAAAGGTAATTTCCGAACTTTGAAACAAAACAAATCTGAACGAGCAAAATTTAATGCAGAAATGAATACCACCTTTCTCCGAAAGTTACGTCAATATCCGATGTCATTTGTTGAATATTTAGCTATACTTCAAACTCAATAATAGTGAAAATTTAGATTGAATTTAAATTCCTCATGCGTAAATGTACAGATAACCAGTCTGTCAGCGGTTGTTAGAACATTACATCTTACTTTCAAAATTACATGTTCTAGAATCAATTACAAAAAATATCAACATTCTGGGAAGAACCTGTGTTTCTATATCTAGGTTTCCCTGGGCATTTAAGCAGACTACGAGTTCAATTTATTATCGATTACAGTCGATTACAGAGACGGGTCTTGAAATTTTTACATCCAGTCATTCATCCAGTCATTCGTCTAGTCATCCGTCTAGTCATCCATCCAGTCATCCATCTAGTCATCCATCTAGTCATTCATCTAGTCATCCATCTAGCCATCTGTCTAGTCATTCATCTATTAATCTGTCTAGTAATTCATCTAGTCATCCATCTAGTCATCCATCTAGTCATTTGTCTAGTCATCCATCTAGTCATCCATCCAGTCATTCATTTAGTCATCCATCTAGTCATTCATCTAGTCATTCATCTAGTCATCCATCGGGTCATCCATCTAGTCATTCATATATAGTCATTCATCTAGTCATTAATTCAGTCATTCATTCATCTAGTCATCCATATAGTCATTCATCTAGTCATTCATCCAGTCATCCATATAGTCATCCATCTAGTCATTCATCTAGTCATTCATCTAGTCATCCATCTAGTCATTCATCTAGTCATCTGTCTAGTCATCCATCTAGTCATCCATCTAGTCATCCATCTAGTCATCCATCTAGTCATCCGTCTAGTCATCTGTCTAGTCATCCGTCTACTCATTCATCTATTAAGCTGTCTAGTCATCCGTCTAGTCATTCATCTATTAATCTGTCTAGTCATCCATCTAGTCATCTGTCTAGTCATCCGTCTAGTCATTCATCTATTAATCTGTATAGTCATACGTCTAGTCATTCATCTATTAATCTGTCTAGTAATTCATCTAGTCATCCATCTAGTCATTCATCTAGTCATCCATCTAGTCATCTGTCTATTCATCCATCTAGTCATCAGTCTAGTCAGTCATTCAGTCATCCATCTAGTCATCTGTTTAGTCATTCATTCAGTCATCCATCTAGTCATATGTCTAGTCATTCATCTATTAATCCGTCTAGTCATTCATCTATTAATCTGTCTAGTCATCCATCTAGTCATCAATCTAGTCATCTGTCTAGTCATCCATCTAGTCATTCATCTATTAATATGTATAGTCATCCGTCTAGTCATTCATCTATTAATCTGTCTAGTCATCCATCTAGTCATCTGTCTAGTCATCCATCTAGTCATTCATTTATTAATCTGTATAGTCATCCGTCTAGTCATTCATCTATTAATCTGTCTAGTAATTTATTTAGTCATCCATCTAGTCATTCATCTAGTCATCCATATAGTCATTCATCTAGTCATTCATCCAGTCATCCATATAGTCATCCATCTAGTCATTCATCTAGTCATCCATCTAGTCATTCATCTAGTCATCTGTCTAGTCATCCATCTAGTCATCCATCTAGTCATCCATCTAGTCATCCGTCTAGTCATCTGTCTAGTCATCCATCTACTCATTCATCTATTAAGCTGTCTAGTCATCCGTCTAGTCATTCATCTATTAATCTGTCTAGTCATCCATCTAGTCATCTGTCTAGTCATCCGTCTAGTCATTCATCTATTAATCTGTATAGTCATCCGTCTAGTCATTCATCTATTAATCTGTCTAGTAATTCATCTAGTCATCCATCTAGTCATTCATCTAGTCATCCATCTAGTCATCTGTCTATTCATCCATCTAGTCATCAGTCTAGTCAGTCATTCAGTCATCCATCTAGTCATCTGTTTAGTCGTTCATTCAGTCATCCATCTAGTCATCTGTCTAGTCATTCATCTATTAATCCGTCTAGTCATTCATCTATTAATCTGTCTAGTCATCCATCTAGTCATCAATCTAGTCATCTGTCTAGTCATCCATCTAGTCATTCATCTATTAATATGTATAGTCATCCGTCTAGTCATTCATCTATTAATCTGTCTAGTCATCCATCTAGTCATCTGTCTAGTCATCCATCTAGTCATTCATTTATTAATCTGTATAGTCATCCGTCTAGTCATTCATCTATTAATCTGTCTAGTAATTCATTTAGTCATCCATCTAGTCATCCATCTAGTCATCTGTCTAGTCATCCGTCTAGTCATTCATCTATTAATCTGTCTAGTCATCCGTCTAGTCATTCATCTATTAATCTGTCTAGTCATCCATCTAGTCATCTGTCTAGTCATCCATCTAGTCATTCATCTATTAATCTGTATAGTCATCCGTCTAGTCATTCATCTATTAATCTGTCTAGTCATCCATCTAGTCATCTGTCTAGTCATTCATCTAGTCGTCTGTCTAGTCATTCATTCAGTCATCCATCTAGTCATCTGTCTAGTCATTCATCTATTAATCTGTCTAGTAATTCATCTAGTCATCCATCTAGTCATTCATCTAGTCATCCATCTAGTCATCCATCTAGTCATTCATCTAGTCATCTGTCTAGTCATCCATCTAGTCATCCATCTAGTCATTCATTCAGTCATCCATCTAATCATCCATCTAGTCATATGTCTAGTCATTCATTCAGTCAGGCATTCAGTCAGTCATCCATCTAGTCATCCATCCAGTCATCCATCTAGTCATCTGTCTAATCATTCATCTAGTCATCTGTCTAGTCATCCATCTAGTCATCTGTCTAGTCATCCATCTAGTCATCCGTCTAGTCATCCGTCTAGTCATACATCTAGTCATATGTCTAGTCATCCATCTAGTCATCCATCTAGTCATCCATCTAGTCATCCGTCTAGTCATCCATCTAATCTAGTCATCCATCTAGTCATCCCTCTAGTCATTCATCTAGGTATCCATCTAGTCATCCGTCTAGTCATTCATCTAGTCATCCATCTAGTCATCCGTCTAGTCATTCATCTAGTCATCCGTCTAGTCATCCATCTAGTCATCCATCTAGTCATCCATCTAGTCATCTGTCTAGTCATCCATCTAGTCATCCGTCTAGTCATCCATCTAGTCATCTGTCTAGTCATTCATATAGTCATCCATCTAGTCATCCGTCTAGTCATCCATCTAGTCATCCGTCTAGTCATCCATCTAGTCATCCATCTAGTCATCCGTCTAGTCATCCATCTAGTCATCCATCTAGTCATCCGTCTAGTCATCCATCTAGTCATCTGTCTAGTCATCCATCTAATCATCCATCTAGTCATACAATATATATACAATATATATACAATATATATACAATATATATACAATATAATATACAATATATATATACAATATATATACAATATAATATATATACAATATATATACAATATAATATATATACAATATATATACAATATATATATACAATATATATACAACATAATATATATACAATATATATACAATATATATTACATATATATGCAATATAATATACAATATATATACAATATATATACAATATATATACATATATATACAATATATATATAACATATATATACAATATATATACAATATATATACAATATATATACAATATATATACAATATATATATACAATATATATGCAATATAATATACAATATATATACAATATATATACTATATATACAATATATTATATACAATATATATACAATATATATACAATATAATATATATACAATATATATACAATATATATACAATATATACAATATAATATACATATATATATACAATATATATACAATATTATACAATATAATATATATACAATATATATACAATATATATACATATATACAATATATATACAATATATATACAATATATATACAATATAATATACAATATATATATACAATATATATACAATATAATATATATACAATATATATACAATAAATAGATATACAATATATATACAATATATATATACAATATATATACAATATATATATACAATATATATACAATATATATACAATATAATATACAATATATATACAATATATATACAAATAAATATATATACAATATATATACAATATAATATATACAATATATATACAATATATATACATATTATACAATATATATACAATATATATACAATATATATACAATATATATACAATATATATACAATATATATACAATATAATATACAATATATATATACAATATATATACAATATATAACAATATATATACAATATAATATACAATATAATATACAATATATATACAATATATATACAATATATATACAATATATATACAATATAATATATATACAATATATATACAATATATATACAATATATATATATAATATATATACAATATATATACAATATATATACAATATATATACAATATATATACAATATTACATAAAATTACAGTAATTATATTTATCAACTTACACCGAATGCAATCAACCTTCCTTCCTCCGTCAAACAATTTGATGCTATTATATGTATAATATGTATGCAATGCTATTAACTATAATTAGAGCAAGAATAAACACAATGACATTCTGTAGGTACAACAAGAGATATACTGTAATTACTTAGGCCAACCTTCAATAATTGTTTGTTTGGCAAAACACGACACAGAAATTTGAGGGGGGTAGGAAGGTGGACAAAAAATATTTTGGGAAATTATTGGGAGGGGGGGTGGTAGGGGGTAGGGGGTAATGCATATTAAAGACTTTACCATGAAAAAAAATAAAGAGTGTCTAATGCTTGTGTTATTAAACATATTAATTAGTAACTACTAACTAGCTTCTGACTGTGTTTTAAGTTAATGTGGTACAACAGATACTTGCATTTTCCTTTGTAACGAAATGAGCAGAAAATCACAGAAAGGTTAAAAAAACAAGCGTAAAGTGTGCATACATGACTGTGGCACTTATAAAATAAAATTGGTGGGACATCTCATACAAATATTTGGGTCGCGTGAATTTAGCTGGGTGGGTGGGGTTATGACAAACAAACAATGATTTAAGGGTGGCCTTACTGCATTCTGCTGACAACTACACGCTCGGCATGATGGATGTTAACAGGTTACAGGGTGATATGCTCTATATGTATAATACACTAGTGTACTTTTTGACATGACAGTTTAAAACAAATGGTAATTGACAAGTATCCTCTATGACAGTAGTCCTTTATGTCCAGTGGCTTTATTAAGACCGATGATGTCATTGAGTGAGTTTTCCCTCAAACATTAATTTCTCTCAACCATAGGCAATTCATTCCCCCTTACATAATCCATTTATTCCCCCTTACATAATTCATTCATTCCCCCTTACATAATTCATTAATTACCCCAACATAGGTCATTCATTCCCCCAACCATAGGCCATGCATTCCCCCTTACATAATTCATTAATTCCCCCAACATAGGTCATGCATTCCCCCTTACATAATTCATTCATTCCCCCAACATAGGTCATGCATTCCCCCTTACATAATTCATTCATTCCCCCAACATAGGTCATGCATTCCCCCTTACATAATTCATTCATTGCCCCAACCATACATTATTCATTGCCCCAACCATACCTTATTCATTCCCCCAACCATACCGTATTCATTCCCCCAACCATAGGTCATGCATTCCCCCTTACATAATTCATTCATTGCCCCAACCATACATTATTCATTGCCCCAACCATACCATATTCATTCCCCAACCATACCGTATTCATTCCCCCAACCATACCTTATTCATTCCCCCAACCATACCATATTCATTCCCCCAACCATAGGCCATGCATTCCCCCTTACATAATTCATGCATCCCCTTACATAATTCATTCATTCCCCCAACATAGGCCATGCATTCCCCCTTACATAATTCATGCATCCCCCTTACATAATTCATTCATTCCCCCTTACATAATTCATTCATTCCCCCAACATAGGCCATGCATTCCCCCTTACATAATTCATTCATTCCCCCAACATAGGTCATTCATTCCCCCAACCATAGGCCATGCATTCCCCCTTACATAATTCATGCATTCCCCCTTACATAATTCATTCATTCCTCCTTACATAATGCATGCATCCCCCTTACATAATTCATTCATTCCCCCTTACATAATTCATGCATTCCCCCTTACATAATTCATTCATTCCCCCTTACATAATTCATGCATCCCCTTACATAATTCATGCATTCCCCCTTACATAATTCATGCATTCCCCCTTACATAATTCATGCATTCCCCCTTACATAATTCATGCATTCCCCCTTACATAATTCATTCATTCCCCTTACATAATTCATTCATTCCCCCTTACATAATTCATGCATTCCCCCTTACATAATTCATGCATTCCCCTTACATAATTCACATAATTCATTCATTCCCCTTACATAATTCATTCATTCCCCCTTACATAATTCATGCATTCCCCCTTACATAATTCATGCATTCCCCTTACATAATTCATTCATTCCCCTTACATAATTCATTCATTCCCCCTTACATAATTCATGCATTCCCCCTTACATAATTCATGCATTCCCCCTTACATAATTCATTCATTCCCCCAACATAATTCATGCATTCCCCCAACCATAGGCCATGCATTCCCCCTTACATAATTCATGCATTCCCCCTTACATAATTCATGCATTCCCCCTTACATAATTCATGCATTCCCCCTTACATAATTCATGCATTCCCCCAACCATAGGCACAAATTAGTATAGTTACAGTTTTGTTCGTAAACAAAACAATATGACAAATTAAACTTAACGATACATGTAAGTTATATATGATTTTTGTAAATGTTCATAAAGATACATGATACAAACAACTAATATTAACAAAGCATTAAACACAACTCTTCTTACTGTTAATAAAAATCCTATTCCATAAATGGGTACTGCCCTCCTGTGTAGTACCAATAAATCAGTGTAAATTATGTGACCCCTACCGTGGGGTCAATTAGTGTCCATACTCGCCAATAAGACAATCTCACCCCTATTAGATGACTCCCCCCCACTAGTTTGGTCATGTAATATGTGGGTTTTGGCATGCACACGTATATAAGACAGGTTGATAAAACGGATACCAGTATAAATTGCATGTTTGGACAGTGCAAGTTGAAGACATTTTCAGTGTCAGGGTAGTTGCTTTCTTTTCTAATACGTAATTCTGGATACCATAAATTTTAACACATTTGAAAAAAGAGTTTATGTATTATTTTTAGTACTTACAAGATGGGACGCCACTTTGAGGTCATAATCTGGTGGTAAAATAGTTGTGTTATAGACGAGTACAGATGGTCTTACCCCTACTCACTTACAAGAAGGGACGCCACTTTGAGGTCATAGTCTGGTGGTAAAATAGTCATGTTATAGACGGGTACGGACGGTCTTACCCCTACTCACTTACAAGATGGGACACCACTTTGAGGTCATAGTCTGGTGGTAAAATAGTCATGTTATAGACGGGTACGGACGGTCTTACCCCTACTCACTTACAAGATGGGACGCCACTTTGAGGTCATAGTCTGGTGGTAAAATAGTTGTGTTATAGACGAGTACGGACGGTCTTACCCCTACTCACTTACAAGATGGGACGCCACTTTGAGGTCATAGTCTGGTGGTAAAATAGTCATGTTATAGACGGGTACGGACGGTCTTACCCCTACTCACTTACAAGATGGGACGCCACTTTGAGGTCATAGTCTGGTGGTAAAATAGTTGTGTTATAGACGAGTACGGACGGTCTTACCCCAGTACCACAACTTGAACAAACTTAATAATGGTCAACTAAAAGATGTTACCTGCCAAACATAAAAGACCTGTGCATTGCATTACACAGTCAAACCTCTCCGGATGTGACGTTTGGGGAGGTGGGACCTGTGCATTGCATTATACAGTCAAACCTCTCCTGATGTGACGTTTGGGAGGTGGGACTGTATGTTTATGAGAAGAGGTTGTTTCAAAGATTTACTACATAATGCTACAAGGAATATACCAAACCCCACCCACTGGTAGCCATTTGAAGTCTCTATACGGCTTGAGCAAACAATAGGCTTGAAGACTCTATACGGCTTGAGCAAACAATAGACTTGAAGACTCTATACAGCTTGAGCAAACAATAGACTTGAAGACTCTATACGGCTTGAGCAAACAATAGACTTGAAGACTCTATACGGCTTGAGCAAACAATAGACTTGAAGACTCTATATGGCTTGAGCAAACAATAGACTTGAAGACTCTATATGGCTTGAGCAAACAATAGACTTGAAGACTCTATATGGCTTGAGCAAATAATAGACTTGAAGACTCTATACGGCTTGAGCAAACAATAGACTTGAAGACTCTATACGGCTTGAGCAAACAATAGACTTGAAGACTATACGGCTTGAGCAAACAATAGACTTGAAGACTCTATACAGCTTGAGCAAACAATAGACTTGAAGACTCTATACGGCTTGAGCAAACAATAGACTTGAAGACTCTATACGGCTTGAGCAAACAATAGACTTGAAGACTCTATACAGCTTGAGCAAACAATAGACTTGAAGACTCTATACGTCTTGAGCAAACAATAGACTTGAAGACTCTATATGGCTTGAGCAAACAATAGACTTGAAGACTCTATACGGCTTGAGCAAACAATAGACTTGAAGACTCTATACGGCTTGAGTAAACGATAGACTTGAAGACTCTATACGGCTTGAGCAAACAATAGACTTGAAGACTCTATACAGCTTGAGCAAACAATAGACTTGAAGACTCTATACGGCTTGAGCAAACAATAGACTTGAAGACTCTATACAGCTTGAGCAAACAATAGACTTGAAGACTCTATACAGCTTGAGCAAACAATAGACTTGAAGACTCTATACGGCTTAAGCAAACGATAGACTTGAAGACTCTATACGGCTTGAGCAAACAATAGACTTGAAGACTCTATACAGCTTGAGCAAACAATATACTTGAAGACTCTATATGGCTTGAGCAAACAAGACTTGAAGACTCTATATGGCTTGAGCAAACAATAGACTTGAAGACTCTATGCGGCTTGAGCAAACAATAGACTTGAAGACTCTATATGGCTTGAGCAAACAAGACTTGAAGACTCTATATGACTTGAGCAAACAATAAGACTTGAAGACTCTATACGGCTTGAGCAAACAATAGACTTGAAGACTCTATACGGCTTGAGCAAACAATAGACTTGAAGACTCTATATGGCTTGAGCAAACAATAAGACTTGAAGACTCTATACGGCTTGAGCAAACAATAGACTTGAAGACTCTATACGGCTTGAGCAAACAATAGACTTGAAGACTCTATACGGCTTGAGCAAACAATAGACTTGACGACTCTATACGGCTTGAGCAAACAATAGACTTGAAGACTCTATACGGCTCACATGCTAATCACATACAAAGTAAACAAACGCCTACCTGCATTGCTTCATTAACCCCACAGAGGTAATCCCCACCCCATCAGCTTCACACTGTAAATTTAAAACAGAATTTTATTAACATTTCCAAATGTAATAACACTGATATAATACATGGGAGAAGCTTAAGGCATACATGGGAGAAGTCTAATATATACATGGGAGATGTCTAAGATATACATGGGAGAAATCTAAGATATACATGGAATATGTCTAAGATATACATGGGAGAAATCTAAGATATACATGGTAGAAGTATAAGATATATAAGGGAGAAGTCTATGATATATAAGGGAGAAGTGTAAGACATATAAGGGAGAAGTGTAAGATATATAAGGGAGAAGTGTAAGATATATAAGGGAGAAGTGTCAGATATATAAGGGAGAAGTGTATGATATATAAGGGAGAAGTGTAATATATATATAAGGGAGAAGTGTCAGATATATATGGGAGAAGTGTAAGATATATAAGGGAGACGTGTAAGATATATATAAGGGAGAAGTGTAATATATATATAAGGGAGAAGTGTAAGATATATATAAGGGAGAAGTGTAAGATATATATAAGGGAGAAGTGTAAGATATATATAAGGGAGAAGTGTAAGATATATATAAGGGAGAAGTGTAAGATATATATAAGGGAGAAGTGTAAGATATATATAAGGGAGAAGTGTAAGATATATATAAAGGAGAAGTGTAAGATATATAAGGGAGAAGTGTATGATATATATAAGGGAGAAGTGTAAGATATATATAAGGGAGAAGTGTACGATATATATAAGGGAGAAGTGTAAGATATATATATAAGGGAGAAGTGTAAGATATATATAAGGGAGAAGTGTAAGATATATATAAGGGAGAAGTGTAAGATATATATAAGGGAGAAGTGTAAGATATATAAGGGAGAAGTGTAAGATAGATAAACTTCCATACGCCCTCCAGCTTAACATCAATATACACCACAGATACAGCCTCCTTCCATACGCCCTCCACCTTAACATCAATATACACCACAGATACGGCTTCCTTCCATACACCCCCTAGCTTAACATTCAGCCAAGCTACATCCCTGTGATTCTTATATATATTCAGTCAATCTATACCCTTATATATATTCAGTCAATCTATACCCCTGATACCCGTGTATACATTCTACCCAGCTACACCCCTGAGACACTTTTATACATACTGCCCAGCTACACCACTGTATACATTCAGCCCCAGCTACACCCCTGTGACTCATATATATACTGCCCAGCTACGTCCCTGTCACCCTTATACCTTCAGCCCCGCATTCCAATAATGTAAATAACAGAATAAATACTTGGCACAGTGATAAACTCCATCCACAAATTCAGAATATACATAAACAAAATCTCACCTTTAAAACTGAAGAAATCACAACAAAGGAGAAATGCCCAATATGTAAAATGTCCAAATTTGTCATTTACGGTGGATAATCTGTGTTTACATGTGATCTCAGGCTGACTCAGACAAATCAATAAGATTGTGAGACTGTTGTGCGAGAGACTAGATGGGAATTTTGAGAAAGTGCATGAGACTCATTGATTGGTTATTTAGTAACCGTGGCAACCATTTTGACAAGAGGGAATCGCTTTCCAACGATTCCAAGAGGCTATCCCTAACCAGAAGATAATTATTAATTATCTGGAAATTGGTCTGCAAGTGCTTGAGAAGAACGATGTAATTGAAATGTACGAGTAAATTACACGTTATACGGTAATTATTGCCACACTGATTTTCGCATCATAAAATACAGGCTGGAATTATAGTGGTCAGTGGTACTGCAAACCGTCGGTGGTATCGCTAGCGGTCAGTGGTAGTGTAAACCGTCGGTGGTATCGCTAGCGGTCAGTGGTAGTGTAAACCGTCGGTGGTATCGCTAGCGGTCAGTGGTATCGCTAGTGGTCAGTGGTATCGCTAGCGGTCAGTGGTACTGCAAACCGTCGGTGGTATCGCTAGCGGTCAGTGGTACTGCAAACCGTCGGTGGTATCGCTAGCGGTCAGTGGTAGTGTAAACCGTCGGTGGTATCGCTAGCGGTCAGTGGTACTGCAAACTGTCGGTGGTATCGCTAGCGGTCAGTGGTACTGCAAACCGTCGGTGGTATCGCTAGCGGTCAGTGGTACCGCAAACCGACAGTGGTAACGCTAGCGGTCAGTGGTACTGCAAACCACCAGTGGTACCACTAGTGGTCAGTGGTACCGCAAACCGTCAGTGGTATCGCTAGCGGTCAAAAACCCGTGGTATCGCTAGTGGTCAGTGGTAACACTAGCGGTCAGTGGTACTGCAAACCGTCGGTGGTATCGCTAGCGGTCAGTGGTACTGCAAACCGTCGGTGGTATCGCTAGCGGTCAGTGGTACTGCAAACCGTCGGTGGTATCGCTAGCGGTCAGTGGTACTGCAAACCGTCGGTGGTAACGCTAGCGGTCTGTGGTACTGCAAACCGTCGGTGGTATCGCTAGCGGTCAGTGGTACTGCAAACCGTCGGTGGTATCACTAGTGGTCAGTGGTACTGCAAACCGTCGGTGGTATCGCTAGCGGTCAGTGGTAGTGTAAACCGTCGGTGGTATCGCTAGTGATCAGTGGTACTGCAAAACCGTCGGTGGTATCGCTAGCGGTCAGTGGTAGTGTAAACCGTCGGTGGTATCGCTAGCGGTCAGTGGTACTGCAAACTGTCGGTGGTATCGCTAGCGGTCAGTGGTACTGCAAACCGTCGGTGGTATCGCTAGCGGTCAGTGGTACTGCAAACTGTCGGTGGTATCGCTAGCGGTCAGTGGTACTGCAAACCGTCGGTGGTATCACTAGTGGTCAGTGGTACTGCAAACCGTCGGTGGTATCGCTAGCGGTCAGTGGTAGTGTAAACCGTCGGTGGTATCGCTAGTGGTCAGTGGTAATGCTAGCGGTCAGTGGTACTGCAAACCGTCGGTGGTATCGCTAGCGGTCAGTGGTACTGCAAACCGTCGGTGGTATCGCTAGCGGTCAGTGGTACTGCAAACCGTCGGTGGTATCACTAGTGGTCAGTGGTACTGCAAACCGTCGGTGGTATCGCTAGCGGTCAGTGGTAGTGTAAACCGTCGGTGGTATCGCTAGTGATCAGTGGTAACGCTAGTGGTCAGTGGTACTGCAAACCGTCGGTGGTATCGCTAGCGGTCAGTGGTACTGCAAACCGTCGGTGGTATCACTAGTGGTCAGTGGTACTGCAAACCGTCGGTGGTATCGCTAGCGGTCAGTGGTAGTGTAAACCGTCGGTGGTATCGCTAGTGGTCAGTGGTATCGCTAGTGGTCAGTGGTAACGCTAGCGGTCAGTGGTACTACAAACCGTCGGTGGTATCGCTAGCGGTCAGTGGTACTGCAAACCGTCGGTGGTATCGCTAGCGGTCAGTGGTACTGCAAACCGTTGGTGGTATCGCTAGTGGTCAGTGGTACTGCAAACCGTCGGTGGTATCGCTAGCGGTCAGTGGTACTGCAAACGTCGGTGGTATCGCTAGCGGTCAGTTGTACTGCAAACCGTTGGTGGTATCGCTAGCGGTCAGTGGTATCGCTAGCGGTCAGTGGTATCGCTAGTGGTCGGTGGTATCGCTAGCGGTCAGTGGTATCGCTAGTGGTCAGTGGTAACGCTAGCGGTCAGTGGTAGTGTAAACCGTCGGTGGTATCGCTAGTGGTCGGTGGTATCGCTAGCGGTCAGTGGTATCGCTAGTGGTCAGTGGTAGTGTAAACCACCAGTGGTATCGCTAGCGGTCAGTGGTATCGCTAGTGGTCAGTGGTATCGCTAGTGGTCAGTGGTATCGCCAGTGGTCAGTGGTATCGCTAGCGGTCAGTGGTACTGTAAACCACCAGTGGTATCGCTAGTGGTCAGTGGTACTGTAAACCACCAGTGGTATCGCTAGCGGTCAGTGGTACTGTAAACCACCAGTGGTATCACTAGTGGTCAGTGGTATCACCAATGGTCAGTGGTATCGCTAGCGGTCAGTGGTACTGTAAACCACCAGTGGTATCGCTAGCGGTCAGTGGTATCGCTAGCGGTCAGTGGTACTGTAAACCACCAGTGGTATCGCTAGCGGTCAGTGGTATCGCTAGCGGTCAGTGGTACTGTAAACCACCAGTGGTATCGCTAGTGGTCAGTGGTAGTGTAAACCACCAGTGGTATCGCTAGCGGTCATTGGTATCGCTAGCGGTCAGTGGTACTGTAAACCACCAGTGGTATCGCTAGTGGTCAGTGGTACTGTAAACCACCAGTGGTATCGCTAGCGGTCAGTGGTATCGCTAGTGGTCAGTGGTAACGCTAGCGGTCAGTGGTATCGCTAGCGGTCAGTGGTACTGTAAACCGTCGGTGGTATCGCTAGTGGTCGGTGGTATCGCTAGTGGTCAGTGGTACTGTAAACCGTCGGTGGTATCGCTAGTGGTCGGTGGTATCGCTAGCGGTCAGTGGTACTGTAAACCGTCGGTGGTATCGCTAGTGGTCGGTGGTATCGCTAGCGGTCAGTGGTATCGCTAGTGGTCAGTGGTATCGCTAGTGGTCAGTGGTACTGTAAACCACCAGTGGTATCGCTAGTGGTCAGTGGTATCGCTAGCGGTCAGTGGTACTGTAAACCACCAGTGGTATCGCTAGCGGTCAGTGGTATCGCTAGCGGTCAGTGGTATCGCTAGCGGTCAGTGGTATCGCTAGCGGTCAGTGGTACTGTAAACCACCAGTGGTATCGCTAGCGGTCAGTGGTATCGCTAGTGGTCAGTGGTAATGCTAGCGGTCAGTGGTAGTGTAAACCACCAGTGGTACTGCTAGTGGTCAGTGGTATCGCTAGCGGTCAGTGGTATCGCTAGCGGTCAGTGGTATCGCTAGTGGTCAGTGGTAACGCTAGTGGTCAGTGGTATCGCTAGTGGTCAGTGGTATCGTAGCCATAGTGATGGTCTAATGTGAGTGGTTATGTGACGTAACCATAGTGATGGTCTAATGTGAGTGGTTATGTGACATAACCATAGTGATGGTCTAATGTGAGTGGTTATGTGATGTAACCATAATGATGGTCTAATGTGAGTGGTTATGTGATGTAACCATAGTGATGGTATAATGTGAGTGGTTATGTGATGTAACCATAGTGATGGATTAATGTTAGTGGTTATGTGATGTAACCATAGTGATGGTATAATGTGAGTGGTTATGTGACGTAACCATAGTGATGGTATGCCAGTGGTCAACAGTACTATTGCACTATTTATACACTTTCATTTGAAATTTAAAGGAAACGTATGGGTACACATTAATAAAGAAGTCATCCCACTCGTCCAGAAACCTCACGAACTCGTCCAGAAACCTCACGATCACCCCTCATATTGTTAATGTACTCGTCCAGAAACCTCACGATCACCCCTCATATTGTTAATGTACTCGTCCAGAAACCTCACGATCACCCCTCATATTGTTAATGTACTCGTCCAGAAACCTCACGATCACCCCTCATATTGTTAATGTACTCGTCCAGAAACCTCACGATCACCCCTCATATTGTTAATGTACTCGTCCAGAAACCTCACGATCACCCCTCATATTGTTAATGTACTCGTCCAGAAACCTCACGATCACCCCTCATATTGTTAATGTACTCGTCCAGAAACCTCACGATCACCCCTCATATTGTTAATGTACTCGTCCAGAAACCTCACGATCACCCCTCATATTGTTAATGTACTCATCCTATTTTGACTGGGATAGTTTGGTGTCCTCCGTAGGTCCATTTTCCTCTAACAAATAGCACAGAAATGGATGCGTAAATCCATATTAAATGACACCAGTAGCAGGTTTTATTAAAATTACAGGCATAAAACATGGTACACATACAGAGCAAGCCTGTCTTTCTAAACAACAATACTACTTTAAAATAATAAAATAATTGTCTAATTTTTGGCAGTTTGCAACCAGCATTGTGTGTTTATGAAATTAATGATTAATCTGTGCAAAAAACAAGATCAGTATTTCTGTACCAGTGTTAGTACATTACTGCTGACCAGTGTTAGTACATTCCTGCTGACCAGTGTTAGAACATTCCTGCTGACCAGTGTTAGTACATTCCTGCTGACCAGTGTTAGTACATTCCTGCTGACCAGTGTTAATACATTCCTGCTGACCGGTGTTAATACATTCCTGCTGACCGGTGTTAGTACATTCCTGCTGACCGGTGTTAGTACATTCCTGCTGACCAGTGTTAGTACATTCCTGCTGACCAGTGTTAGTACATTTCTCCAATTCATTCAGCAACAATTCAGCCAGAGGGCGGAACCCTGGTAATATATCCCCACCCGTACTAATTAACAAGGGAAGTAACCTGTACTGAATGAGGAAATACTACATGTACTTGTTATCTCCCTTGGATCTATTATCGGACATACATGTATATTAAATTTTCAATAATTTGCTATACAGTAAAACCCATGTAATCCAGACTTTATGGACCGGATTAGAGAGGTTTTATACACGTATATAATATTAATATTGAATACATGTGCAATGCACTGAGATCACGATGTACTATGATGTGTAGTACAACAGACACATTTGGACAAGTTCATTTATCAAAATGGGTAATTATGTCTAAAAATAGTCATATCACTGGCAAAAAGTGCAGATCCTGATGAGACGGCTCATCACGAGCCGGCTCATCTGGATCTACACTTTTTGTAAGCCTATTTAGAGGTCTGTGGTGTTGAAAGGGTTAATGCTAGCACAATGTTAATCCAACTACACTAAATACAGTTCAACATTATCATACTCTCAATACATCCGTGGTCCAGTGGTAGAGCGTTGGATCTGCAATATATCGTCCCGGGTTCGATACTCGGTCAGGCCACGTATGTAGTGTCATTGAGCAAGGCACCTCACACACATTGCTTAGTACTGGTTAACCACTTAGGTCGGCTAAGCTTGCCCAAGAAACCATGTCTACGTCCCCGCAAGGGGTTTGACATTAATGGAACATACATACATACACTTTGACAATACTACGGTTAGACTAACTAACAAAAGTATTATTATTTAGTATAAACTTATTTATTTTACAACGATCCCGAAACAAAGCTTAAATTTAGCAACTCATATTAATCACTCTTTGGCGCAGAGGGAAGCGTATATAAATGTGGTTATTCGTGTGGGAGGAAACCAAAGTACTCGGAGAAAACCCACCTGTCCGATCATCTAGCAACCACCGTACCATCTCACATACTTCCCGGTTTGAGGTTTAAACCCAAGTTGCACTGGTGAGAAGCGAGCGTGCTAAGCACTCCACTGTGCCACTTAGACAACCTGAATACACAATGTTAATCCAACAGAATGAACAATTCTGTTTAGTGGTAATAGTGGAGAAACTGAAAACAAAAATTGAAAATGTGTGCGTGTTTTACGTTTATTTATCGTCGCTACCGGTTGCCCATATGAGCAACGCCTCTTAAAGAGATTAGTCATTTTAGATTTTTGGAGAATGATACAGACAGAGACCAATTCCAGAATCTCCTCTGGTTCTTTCACGTGCACGATGTAAAGCACCGACACAAGACCTTGGTTTAAAGTACAATCTGAAAGATTGTTATTTTTATTAGGGTCAGTCGAGGGATCGAACCTGCGATCCCTGGATTCCCAGTCCATCGTGTTAACAACTGGACAACAGATCCGTCTGTAATTTAAAATGTACTCATTGATCTATTATTAATTGGTTGCTGCTAATATTAATGAGTAATACCCAATCGTGGATCCCAAATTCCAATCAAGTCCAGTTTTCAGTCAAACACCTATCTGCTAATGTCAACTACCCACAAATTATACACAGTACAAAGTGCCATTTTCAAAACACGGGGGAGGATAATTGGTAAACAATGGAATGATTACTTTTATGACAATACACAAGGATTATCCCTTGACTCACTTCTTTTCCGGTTTAGGAGTCATTTTGTGTTGAAAATACACAAAATATTACGAAATTTCATCCAGTTTTCGGATTAGAGGTTTTTTTTTATTACAATCAAAAAGAGAAGATTGTGCGAGGTAGATGTGGTCTGTACCGGGTGAGGAGGAAGCACATTCCAGTCTCTGATGTTGTGAGGTAGATGTGGTCTGTACCGGGTGAGGAGGAAGCACATTCCAGTCTCTGATGTTGCGAGGTAGATGTGGTCTGTACCGGGTGAGGAGGAAGCGCATTCCAGTCTCTGATGGTGCAAGGTAGATGTGGTCTGTACCAGGTGAGGAGGAAGCGCATTCCAGTCTCTGATGGTGCGAGGTAGATGTGGTCTGTACCAGGTGAGGAGGAAGCGCATTCCAGTCTCTGATGGTGCAAGGTAGATGTGGTCTGTACCAGGTGAGGAGGAAGTGCAATCTAGTCTCTGATGGTGCGAGGTAGATGTGGTCTGTACCAGGTGAGGAGGAAGTGCATTCCAGTCTCTGATGGTGCAAGGTAGATGTGGTCTGTACCAGGTGAGGAGGACGCGCATTCCAGTCTCTGATGGTGCGAGGTAGATGTGGTCTGTACCAGGTGAGGAGGAAGCGCATTCCAGTCTCTGATGGTGCAAGGTAGATGTGGTCTGTACCAGGTGAGGAGGACGCGCATTCCAGTCTCTGATGGTGCAAGGTAGATGTGGTCTGTACCAGGTGAGGAGGAAGCGCATTCCAGTCTCTGATGGTGCAAGGTAGATGTGGTCTGTACCAGGTGAGGAGGAAGCGCATTCCAGTCTCTGATGGTGCAAGGTAGATGTGGTCTGTACCAGGTGAGGAGGAAGCGCATTCCAGTCTCTGATGGTGCAAGGTAGATGTGGTCTGTACCAGGTGAGGAGGAAGTGCATTCCAGTCTCTGATGGTGCGAGGTAGATGTGGTCTGTACCAGGTGAGGAGGAAGTGCAATCAGTCTCTGATGGTGCGAGGTAGATGTGGTCTGTACCAGGTGAGGAGGAAGTGCAATCTAGTCTCTGATGGTGCGAGGTAGATGTGGTCTGTACCAGGTGAGGAGGAAGTGCAATCTAGTCTCTGATGGTGCAAGGTAGATGTGGTCTGTACCAGGTGAAGAGGAAGTACAATCTAGTCTCTGATGATGCGAGGTAGATGTGGTCTGTACCAGTGAGGACGAAGTGCAATCTAGTCTCTGATGGTGCGAGGTAGATGTGGTCTGTACCGGGTCAGGAGGAAGTGCATTCCAGTCTCTGATGATGTGAGGCAGGAATCTGTTCTTGTACTGTTTGTTGATCGGGTACCATGGTAACTAGATGGAGTTACATAGTCTGGTATGCCGACTGATGCATTGTTGATTGTTCTATGGAATGCTATGAATGTTTGTTCTTCCGTATACATGTCTTGATGTGCGGGTAGAACAAAGCAGGGCACCCCTTGTGGCCGGACTAGAGATATAAATGAGTTTGTTTTAACTTCCTGTTTGCAGCTGACCTTAAAGTAACCAAGCCCAAGTCGGGGTACAGATGTTGAAGATCCTTACAACTTGTACAGATGTTGAGGATCCTCACAACATGTACAGTTGTTGAGGATCCTCACAACTTGTTTCATGCAATCAATGTTGCTGATTAGAATATGGGAGATGATGTCGGCAAGACAACCAATATTTCCTGGATAGGAGCAAACTAACAACCTTCTCACATAATGAGAAATCCCTTCCATCCGGCTTCCCCATCCCCAAACATGTCAAGTGTAGATTCAATACTCTATGATACTTGATATAAATGTATGTATGTATGTTCCTTTAATATCAAACCCCTCGCGGGGACTTAGATATGTTTTCCTGGGCAGGCTTAGCCGACCTAAGCGATTAACCAGATATTGACCAGTATTGACCGGTATTGACCACCGGCCCGGTCAATAAGAGTATTGACCGGTCGATTGCCAACGTTGATTAATTCCTGGGTATACCGGTAACCGGTGACATAAGCAATAGCCTGTGTATTTTTGTTCCAAAACGAGGCTGTGCAAATAATGTTCACTCTCAATTAAGCATAATCATATTTATTTTATTGTATGCAATATTAGTTAGTAGGAAATAAATCATAATTAAATCAAAAACAAAGTGAAAGCAACAGCACATGCCTCCATCTGTTATTTACGCGGTGATACCAATAACCGGTGACGATGTAAATTTCACCTCACAAGTTTATACCAGTAGCAATAAATGCCATATAAGGCAATCACGTGATGTCACATGAGTAGCGGGCACCTTACAAATGTCAAATGCAGCCGATAGATAACAAATCCATTGAAATTCACCTAAATATTGACAACATGAACACAAACTTACGAGTGTAAGAGGAAAAAACAAGTTTTGAATAAATTACGGTAAATTTACCCGTAGAAATGACATTTCAGCTAATTTTTGCTATGGACAGTTGCAGAAAGCTGACGGAAATTGTCAATAGTATGCACAAAATGAACATGTGCGCTTCATTTGGATTTATTCTAATATCACCGCTTATTAGTATTCACCGATATTACGGTCATTGGGGATACTAAGCAATGTGTGTGAGGTGCCTTGCTCAATGGCACTACATACGTGGCCTGACCGAGTATCGAACCCGGGACCGTTCGATTCCAAATCCGACGCTCTACCACTGGACCACGGACGCCACTATAAATAGTATCCTCTAGTGTCCTCAAATCGTGATACCTTCGTTTTCGTTACCCCGTAAGTATTTATAATACTGTGCGCGATCGGTGTTTTCTGACGTCACCAATCAGGAATAGATAGTGTCAAAGGTCATTTTCCATATTTGGCAACAACAATGCGCCGTATAATTCTTGTAGGCATAAGTAATCGGTTATTTTCCTTGCATTGGTATAAAACATGCTATCTTTCATAATGCAATATTGCATCACCATTTGTCCATTTGATTTACTGCAAAATATTGACCATTTCCAGTTTTGTTTTGCGTCGTCTGATTTGTTTACCTACCTGTCATTTAATGTGAAGGTCAATATAGACTGGGTTACAATTTTAATTAGTGTAAGGCGAGTTCGTTTTGGAGACTTCTCTTATATTGTTCTGAGGTCCATACAGTGTTACTGTCATCGTCAACTAAGCGATGTGTCCTGTAGTGTAGTGTACTTAAAGGAATAGTTTTTAATTTTGTTTTAGGTTTATGACAGTCCACCACCTACAAAGCGAAAGTACAGGCAATATTCATCAATAGCCCTTACAAATGGGCACAGTGTGACCATTGGACCCACCTCATTTACTGTTCAAAAGTCAGGTTTACAAGATTAGGTGATGAATTCAGGTGTCCACATGTGAAAATGCTTGTTAAACTGTGAACGAGTTCATTGTGAAAAGAAATATTCATCAAAATAATAGAAATTATCATTATGCTTTATAAAACGTGTTCGTTTTATATTTACACCCATTCGATGTTACGCAAAATTGATTTTCTGAAAGGTCACGAAAACTCCGGTACCAGTCACCACAGATGTCTGTTTCGGGTCATGGTAAACATGACAGCGCCCGTTGTTATTTACGTAGTCATATTCATTTCTAATTCTTTGAAATAAAAGAGGAACGTTACTTTATTTACATCATACATTTAGAAATTATGTAGTTTTAAGATTCGTTTTGTTGAATGCCAATCATTTCTTATCATAACGGAAACCGGACACTCGAGGGTATATGCCAAAATGTTCTTGCAGTGGAATATTGTAAATCAAAAACGTCTGACAATCGTGATCAAAAAATAAAAAATCTAGCAAAATATTGAACTGAATATAAACCAGAATAAGCATAGTTCTATTCATAATGGTAGAGAGGTTATTTATATATCAAGCACCATGGAGACAAATTCAATAATTACAAAGAGCGCGTAAAATACCATTTCAGCATCCTCTTTTCATATCCAAGCGTCCAATTGACACCTGTCTGTTGCAGAAGTGGATTTCATTAGTTGATGTATAAACATCATTTGGCGGGTAATAGTTGCGGTTATATAAAAATTATACATGTAATATAATTATAAACACTAATTACGATGAGGGAAGAAAGTCACTATAACCTATCATCACTGACGGGCACTGGTTCGAGCGTCGCTCAGACCGTGTCTATTTATATGAACATGTTGGCTTACGGAGGTTGGTGCATCAAGTAGTGGTTTCCAACCTCTGGAACCTGCCCAGGAAATGTGTTGTTAGGTAAGCTGTCAAAGCTGAAATGGGCAACTGGTAGCGACGTTAAATACATTTAAATAAAAAAGAAGACAATACGGTGGTGTGCATCCACAAGTGCAGGCTGCGCAGAGTAGTTGGCGTCGTTTTATACCTCAGTGAACGTGTAAAATATTCGACACCGCGATGAGGCACACTTGGCATTTTTCTGCATTGAAATGTTCATAGAAATATGCTTAGACTCCAATAATTATATTGTCACTCTTTAATACGCTAGGCAAAACCACAGGGATTCGGCACGTTTGGGGGTACTAGTATATATATTTAAGTACAGGGATTCTACTCTGTGGGATGTCAGAGTTCGCATCAATCAATAAAATGGCCCTATCTGAGACAATTTTGTACAAAGCTGTCCAAATATAACGCCTATCCCGAGTCTTTATATTGTTCTTCAAATAAAACACAACTTTAAGCTGCATGCATGTATACTTTGCACACAATTGCCACAAACAGTGGCCATAGCAGGTCACATTTCCGTACTAGGAATTGGATTATGATTATTCTTCATATACAAAAAAACATCTTGTTACATTCTAATAATCCAATCAGAACGCTCGTTTCAACGCGAATTGCGCCGCTTGAGAAATTTTCAAAACAAATTGAAAATGCTACGAAATCTCTTTTTGACGTACATTTTTGCCGAATAAACCTACACATTTTATTGATAATGTTATTCACAGTTAAAACTCTCCCGACGAAGATTTTTTTTTGTTGCTGACAGAACCCGTGTCCTAGTACGGAAATGTGACCTGCTATGGCCAATGTTTGTGGCAATTGTTTGCAAAGTATACATGCATGCAGCTTAAAGTTGTGTTTTATTTGAAGAACAATATAAAGACTCGGGATAGGCGTTATATTTGGACAGCTTTGTACAAAATTGTCTCAGATAGGGCCATTTTACGGATCGATGCGAAATCTGACATCCCACAGAGTAGAATCCCTGTACTTAAATATATATACTAGTACCCCCAAACGTGCCGAATCCCTGTGGGCAAAACTAAAGAATATCTTTCTTCCAATAATGTGCATGGCCCACTCTGGAGCATTGTCGTACATGGTGACTTTACAAGGTTATGGTGAGGCGGGAACATGTGCAGGTCAAAAATAAAACGTTGCACAAACTTACATTAGGCCCTACTGAATCCATATTAACATAATTATAAATCTTACCACCGTGTCGGTAATATAAATTGAAAGCTAGACATTTAATCTAGACTTTACTCACAAGAGTTTCTTTGTGTTCTGCCCAAGGGCGGAGGTATAATTGTGCAAAGAAGATTTATTAGTGACCAATGTATACAGAGCTTTCATCAATGTTCATACAATCTGTCATTCATACAAATACAACAAACAAAACGATTGGACACAAACATTGACATGTATTCACGAGACAAATCACGTGCATGGCATAATTGACCCGGGAACATCGCACATTTCCGTCTCCGACGTAGATTGCCGAGTATCCCCGATTCAATACCGGTGCATGTCATATGCAAAGAACGATGCTACATGAAGTGGAACGGCGACTATTAACACATTCATGTGCGAAAATTAAGTATTTATATGTATTATGGTAAACCGTTCACGTTACAGATCTGTAGTCCAGTGGTAACACGTTGGACTGTTAATCCAGGGATCGCAGGTTCGATCCCTCGTCTGACCCTAATAAAATTAACAGTCTTTCAGATGGGACGTTAAACCGAAGTCTCGTGTCGGTGCTTTACACCGTGCACGTAAAAAAACCAGAGGAGACTCTGGAATGGGTCTCTGTCTGTATCATGCACTATCCTCCAAAATCTAAAATGACTAATATCTTCAGGAGGCGTCGCTCATAATTATGGGCAACCGGTACACAGGGATTCGGCACGTTTGGGGGTACTAGTATTTATATTTAAGTACTTAAATATATAATTATACTAGTACCCCCAAACGTGTCGAATCCCTGTGAACCGGTAGCGACGATAAATAAACGTAAAACACAAATCAATAGTACATATGTCATACACATACAGGTACAATACATAGCATGAAAATACAAATGGTTTGGGCCACACGTTTTAACAACATTAGATATGTCAAGATATGTTTAAGTAAATGGTTTGTTACTTTATTGTGCATAGCCGCTGTGCAGAACTCCATGAAGTAGGAGCACAAAATGTCCGTGGATTGTATGTGTTGTGAAGTATGTTGAGAAATAAGCTGATGCATGCTGAGAACTGACTGTCTGCTTGCTCCACAGCAGGGTCTTCACGCTGGTGCATGCCGCGACGAAGGCCATATATATATTGACGTGTCTAATGTTGTTAAAATGTGTGGCCCAAACCATTTGTATTTTCATACTATGTATTGTATCTTTATGTGTATGACATATGTACTATTGATTTGCAATAAAATATGGCTAAAATAAAAAAATTAATATGGCTTGGTCTATTCGTAGTGAAGAGGTCTAAAGTGTGTCTTCTACTTCTTGTCACAGCTTGTTCAACATGTCATGTCAACAGGTTCCGAGTCTGTGTGGCGTCCGTGGTCCAGTGGTAGACGTTGTGTCAACAGGTTCCGAGTCTGTGTGGCGTCCGTGGTCCAGTGGTAGACGTCGTGTCACCAGGTTCCGAGTCTGTGTGGCGTCCGTGGTCCAGTGGTAGACGTCGTGTCAACAGGTTCCGAGCCTGTGTGGCATCCGTGGTCCAGTGGATTTGGAATCAAACTCCCCATGTAGGTTCGATACTCGGTCAGGTACGTATATGCAGTATCATTGAGCAAGCCACCTCACACACTTTTCTTAGTACACATACTTGTTAACCGCTTAGGTCAACTAAACCTGCCCATGAAACATGTCTAGGTCCCCGACATTAATGGAACATACATACCGGTTTCCTATATCAGAAGGTGTTTGGTCTGGACGGGGTAATGTTCCCTTGAATGGTTCATGTCCCCAGCGATCCATAGAGTGGACCGCGGATTTTCTAGGTGCTGGTCTTTCATCGTATGGCACAGTTCATCCATGTAGACTATGTCACTACCTGAAGGGCTGGTAGACAGTTCCAAACAGCGTACATATCTGTGTTTGTGCTGATGTTATGCTCAGTAGCCATGCTGTAGGTTCTTGCAGCTATCATCACACAATCACCATGACTGTATGTGCGGTCGCTTCTGACCACAAACTGGTGTCCTCGCTTTCGTAGAACCCCTGGTACAAATGATGGTGTCCGAATTCATCTCGGGTGAAATTAGTGTTGTTACCATTTGCTAATAAATGCTGCATAGTGCAGAAGGCAACAACGGACATACACATTATTACAACTCACAAGAAATGATGATGAATTGATTCACTAATCTTCTTATTACGACAAGTTGACCATTTTGTTCTTAATCATTAACGTGTATAAAATAACGTTGCTTGTTGTGATTTTAACAGTCTTTCAGATGGGACGTTAAACCGAGGTCTCGTGTCGGTGCTTTACACCGTGCACATAAAAGAACCAGAGGAGACTCTGGAATGGGTCTCTGTCTGTATCATTGCACTATTCTCCAAAACTCTAAAATGACTAATCTCTTCAGGAGGCGTCGCTCATATGGACAACCGGTAGCGACGATAAATAAACCTAAAACACGATCGAGACATCATTTCGTGTGTGCTGGTTAATATGTGTGCACGGTCTGGTGCATTCTAAAATTTGTTTTCATTTTTCATCGACTTTTCCCACTAACAATCATTCCCATGGAGAGCCAATACATAGAAGCATTCGGTTGCTACGTTACGTAACACCAAGTACACACAGGGAAATATAGAACCATTCAGTTGCTACGTTACGTAACACCAAGTACACACAGGGAAATATAGAACCATTCAGTTGCTAAGTTACGTAACACCAAGTACACACAGGGAAATATTTTTCAATTTTATATAATTGATTATCCGACACAATTAAATACCAAATACATAGTTCCCACGGCCTGTGAAAATAGTCAAAAACAATGATAAGATCTTATCTTGGCAGCCATTTTGACTGGCAAGTTTTATTAACCGCAGCAGCCATTTTGACTGGCAAGTTTTATTAACCGCAATTTCATGATTTTACTAGTAATTCTTTAATTGCAATAACTTTATTAATTTGGGTTTCTTAATATAAAATTTGGTATGCTTTTAAAGGTATTGAAATGCACTTTTCAAATATTAATTTATTTTTTGACAACAATGTATGGATTATAAATTATAAGAACTTAACTTGCACCTATTTTTGAAAGTCTATTTTCACAGTTGAAATATTAATATACATGTAAATTATTATTTATTCGTTATTGATACGAAAGGTGTGAAATGATACAAAAAATGTGTCCATTTGGGAGCTTTCCAACAATGTATGAACCATGGTGATGGGATGAAAAATAAACATGTTATGAAGAAAACAAAATTACGTTACTATATATTATATATAATATGATTAATATCTGATTAACTGTGCCAATCAAAATGGCAGCCACAGTAGGAATGATGACGTCAACACGGAAACTATGTATACATCAATAATTCTAACTCCATAATATGCGTGTATATCACCATAGTATACTCAACGTCTGAGACAACAATTCACAGACATACGTGTATACCCATTTATTGATGTCTGTATTTGTATTCATAATCGTTTTCTTTTCACCTAGAATATATTTTATGAACTACAATACAGTTACAATACCATGGGCGTTTAAAAGATTCATTAAACAAACTGACATGATGACAGACATGATGTTATCTGGTTTATTTAGGTCTTAAAAAGTTTCCACATATTTATTTTAGCTTGATTGCGAATCTAGTTCTTACAACATTAATCGCTCACGAGATCTCAATCGTGATGGAATCACAGGGTTCCCTCTGTCTGAATGTTTGTCTGCGCCACTTCTGCCGTCAATTGAAAAACACTGGAGCCAATTAAAAAAATATTGGAGCCAACTAAGAGCCATATAGTTTACAAATAAATATTTGAAGCCATGTATTTGACAAAACATGTGCCAAAAAAAACAAATTGCACCAAATATTTTCTCCAATTCACAAAATTTAGCGCCAATATTTGTATTTTGTCACAATTGCCGCCATTGGCGACCGACAGCGGGAACCCTGAATCAATCATTCTGAGGGAGAGCAGAGACAAAGTTCAAATTAAGCGCCTTGCCTGAATGCACAATCAAACAGTTACAGTTGCTCAATATTTATGTTGATATTAGCTATAGAATCTCTGCACAGGAGTGGCTAAGATAAATACATGTGTATATATGTGAGAGCCGACATGCTGTAATAGTGTCGGCCATACTATATGTATGCTTTGCTTCAACAGCGACACTAGTCTCAAAACCTACAGGTGCTGTTTCAGCAGCTACACTAGTCTCTAAACCTACAGGTGCTGTTTCAGCAGCGACACTTGTGTCTAAACCTACAGGTGCTGTTTCAGCAGCTACACTAGTCTCTAAACCTACAGGTGCTGTTTCAGCAGCTACACTTGTGTCTAAACCTACAGGTGCTGTTTCAGCAGCTACACTAGTCTCTAAACCTACAGGTGCTGTTTCAGCAGCGACACTTGTGTCTAAACCTACAGGTGCTGTTTCAGCAGTGACACTTGTCTCTAAACCTACAGGTGCTGTTTCAGCAGCGACACTTGTCTCTAAACCTACAAGTGCTGTTTCAGCAGCGACAATTGACTCTAAACCTACAGGTGCTGTTTCAGCAGCGACACTAGTCTCTAAACCTACAGGTGCTGTTTCAGCAGCTACACTAGTCTCTAAACCTACAGGTGCTGTTTCAGCAGTTACACTAGTCTCTAAACCTACAGGTGCTGTTTCAGCAGCTACACTAGTCTCTAAACCTACAGGTGCTGTTTCAGCAGCTACACTTGTCTCTAAACCTACAGGTGCTGTTTCAGCAGCTACACTTGTCTCTAAACCTACATGTGCTGTTTCAGCAGCTACACTTGTCTCTAAACCTACAGGTGCTGTTTCAGCAGCTACACTTGTCTCTAAACCTACAGGTGCTGTTTCAGCAGCTACACTTGTCTCTAAACCTACAGGTGCTGTTTCAGCAGCGACACTAGTCTCTCAACCTACAGGTGCTGTTTCAGCAGCGACACTAGTCTCTCAACCTACAGGTGCTGTTTCAGCAGCGACACTAGTCTCTCAACCTACAGGTGCTGTTTCAGCAGCGACACTAGTCTCTCAACCTAAAGGTGCTTCTTCATATGTCGTAGCAGATGACTTGTAAACTTAAATGTCTCTGAACACACTAAACACTCTACATGCTCTGTCTGTCTGAGATGCATTCTCTTATGTACATTTAGACCCTTGGAAGTCGCAAATATCTTTTCACACAAACTACATTTATAATCTTGGTTATTTGTATGTATTTCGCTGTGTTTCTGTAACTGTGTGAAGGTTTTGAATCTCCCCGAGCACTGGTCGCATCCGTAGGGTGATTTAAGTTTATTCACAACAGCATGGCTGGTACCATGTTCATATAGTCTACTCATATCTTTAAACGTCTTTGCACATACTTTGCATGTTGGATCAGTGTTGTTTGTATATTGAGCATGTGTGGACATGTGCATATCACGTGTGTCCTCGCGTATAAACCGCTTCTTACAAATAATACACATATACCTGCGATCTGTGCTGTGACCGTACATGTGCCTACGCAAATACCCCGAACAACTTAACACCTTGCAGCATATGCTGCACGTTACAGGTACACCATGCCTGTCCTTATGGCGCAGTAAGGCTCCATGTGATGCAAACGATTTTTGACAAACTCCGCAACAGAAAGGCCGTTCTCCTGTATGGATGGACATGTGCAATTGTAAAGATTCTGACCGTTTAAATATCTTACTACACATACTGCACTTGTGTAGTGCCATGTGAGTAATAAGGTTTTTCTTTAAAACAAACCTCTTGCAAATGCTACACTGTGTTTTAGGGTCATGGTGAGTAATTCTCACATGGCTTTTCAAACTATTTATTTTCGCGAATCTTTCGTTACAAACATGGCATTCATACGGTGTGAAATTTGAATGTGTTTGCATATGGTTATACATACTAACCATCGTGCCAAATAGTTCCCCACATGTGTTGCAACTATATTTCCTATTGCATCTATTTGATGTGTGAGACATCTTATGGGCTTGTAGAGTAGATAGCCTCTTAAAACGCCTTTCACAGATACTACATCCATGACGGCGCTCACATTTGCAGGTGAACTGATGGTCAGATAAGCTTAGCATATCAATGAAATGTTTCTTACAATATTTACATTGAACAAAGAATTGACCATGACAACGTTGCTTGTGTTTATCCAGATAACGACGATGTGAATAAAATCTATGGCATATGTCGCATACATTCTTCAGATTAGAATCACCAGATTGAAAATGGATTTCCATGTGCAGCTTGAAGTTTTGTTCATAGTTGAACTTTTTACTACATATACTACACCGAAAAGAATGAACTTTCATGTGGCCAATCAGATGACGTTTGTTTTTCCATACACTATGGCAAATTTTACAGGAAACAACATTATTTGCGACATCTTCCTCTCTATTATTCGCATTGTCGGTTTCTAGTTCAGTGTTCCCTTGCTCGTTATATACATTACACACGATGTCTTCCTCCATAGCTTCCACCTTTATTTCATCTGTAATCACATTTATATCAGTGTCATTTACGAGCTCATTCTTTACTTGATCAATATGAACATCATTTATCAAATCTGCTTCAACCTTTATTTCATCTGTATATGCAGTACTTACTAGACACTCATCCATTAGTTCAACCTTTATTTCACCTGTATATGCATTACTTACTAGACACTCATCCATTAGTTCAACCTTTATTTCACCTGTATATGCATTACTTACTAGACACTCATCCATTACTTCAGCTGTTATTTCGTGTGCATATATATCATCATTTACATGTTCAGTGTATGCTAGTTCGCTATACTCATTATATACTATTCCATCATCTACAAGTTCAACCTTTATTTTCTCTACACCCAAATTATTTACCACATTGCCGTTTACATGATCAATGTCTACTAGATGCCTATACACATTATTTTCTACACCTTCATCTACAAGTTCAACCTTTATTTTCTCTACACCCAAATTATTTACCACATTGCCGTTTACATGATCAATGTCTACTAGATGCCTATACACATTATTTTCTAAACCTTCATCTACATGTTCAACCTTTATTTTCTCTACACCCAAATTATTTACCACATTGCCGTTTACATGATCAGTGTCTACTAGATGCCTATACACATTATTTTCTACACCTTCATCTACAAGTTCAACCGTTATTTTCTCTGCACACAAATTATCTATAACATTGTTGTTTACATGTTCTTTATTTCGTTGCTCTTTGCACATATTGGTTACTACATTATCATCTACATGTTCATAGTTCAATTCCTCAAGGTCTGGTGATATTTCATTCAAGTCTGCTGGTTCTTGTTTTATACCTGGCAGATATTTATCACATTGGTTATCCAGATATATTGACGTGTTTGAAACATGCACATCAACAGGAAGGTCATCCACATCTGCAGCATGTTGTCGCACGTTTATTTCTGCTATGTCAATGTAAACCTCTATGTCTTTAGAAAGGTCTTCATCGAACTCAGCACAATGAGGTGCTGGATTGTCTGCCATTGTATCATATACTGAAATGGATTACAAGAAAGCGTATGACAGCATTATGATTAGGGGACAGGTCACCAACTGTAAGAATAATGTGATCATCATATAATGCCATCATTGTGGTTATGTCAATAGCATATTATATCTACATCTTAACCTACAGGACAGGACAGATGCATTGATACTGATAGTAAAATGTCACTTTTTTTTCAAGTCTAAATATTTGGACTAAGTATTATCCAAGTTGTTTGAAAGACTGCCCTTCCAGACTAAGTATTATCCAAGTTGTTTGAGAGACTGGTCTTCCAGACTAAGTATTATCCAAGTTGTTTGAGAGACTGCTCTTCCAGACTAAGTATTATTCAAGTATTATCCAAGTTGTTTGAGAGACTGCTCTTCCAGACTAAGTATTATCCAAGTTGTTTGAGAGACTGCTCTTCCAGACTAAGTATTATCCAAGTTGTTTGAGAGACTGCTCTTCCAGACTAAGTATTATCCAAGTTGTTTGAGAGACTGCACTTCCAGACTAAGTATTATCCAAGTTGTTTGAGAGACTGCTCTTCCATACTAAGTATTACAAGTTGTTTGAGAGACTGGTTTCCAGACTAAGTATTATCCAAGTTGTTTGAGAGACTGCTCTTCCAGACTAAGTATTATCCACGTTGTTTGAGAGACTGCTCTTCCAGACTAAGTATTATCCAAGTTGTTTGAGAGACTGTCTTCAGACTAAGTATTATCCAAGTTGTTTGAGAGACTGCTCTTCCAGACTAAGTATTATCCAAGTTGTTTGAGAGACTGCTCTTCCAGACTAAGTATTATCCCCAAGTTGTTTGAGAGATGCTCTTCCAGATTAAGTAGTATCCAAGTTGTTGAGAGACTGCTCTTCCAGACTAAGTATTATCCAAGTTGTTTGAGAGACTGCTCTTCCAGACTAAGTATTATCCCCAAGTTGTTTGAGAGACTGCTCTTCCAGATTAAGTATTATCCAAGTTGTTTGAGAGACTGCTCTTCCAGACTAAGTATTATCCAAGTTGTTTGAGAGACTGGTCTTCCAGACTAAGTATTATCCAAGTTGTTTGAGAGACTGCTCTTCCAGACTAAGTATTATCCAAGTTGTTTGAGAGACTGCACTTCCAGACTAAGTATTATCCAAGTTGTTTGAGAGACTGCTCTTCCAGACTAAGTATTATCCAAGTTGTTTGAGAGACTGGTCTTCCAGACTAAGTATTATCCAAGTTGTTTGAGAGACTGCTCTTCCAGACTAAGTATTATCCACGTTGTTTGAGAGACTGCTCTTCCAGACTAAGTATTATCCAAGTTGTTTGAGAGACTGGTCTTCCAGACTAAGTATTATCCAAGTTGTTTGAGAGACTGCTCTTCCAGACTAAGTATTATCCAAGTTGTTTGAGAGACTGCTCTTCCAGACTAAGTATTATCCCCAAGTTGTTTGAGAGACTGCTCTTCCAGATTAAGTAGTATCCAAGTTGTTTGAGAGACTGCTCTTCCAGACTAAGTATTATCCAAGTTGTTTGAGAGACTGCTCTTCCAGAATAAGTATTATCCCCAAGTTGTTTGAGAGACTGCTCTTCCAGATTAAGTATTATCCAAGTTGTTTGAGAGACTGCTCTTCCAGACTAAGTATTATCCAAGTTGTTTGAGAGACTGGTCTTCCAAACTAAGTATTATCCAAGTTGTTTGAGAGACTGCTCTTCCAGCCCAACAAAACCAAAAACCCAACTAAGTATTATCCAAGTTGTTTGAGAGACTGCTCTTCCAGACTAAGTATTATCCAAGTTGTTTGAGAGACTGCTCTTCCAGACTAAGTATTATCCAAGTTGTTTGAGAGACTGCTCTTCCAGACTAAGTATAATCCAAGTTGTTTGAGAGACTGCTCTTCCAGACTAAGTACTATCCAAGTTGTTTGAGAGACTGCTCTTCCAGACTAAGTATTATCCAAGTTGTTTGAGAGACTGCTCTTCCAGACTAAGTATAATCCAAGTTGTTTGAGAGACTGCTCTTCCAGACTAAGTATTATCCAAGTTGTTTGAGAGACTGCACTTCCAGACTAAGAACGTGGCGTGAAACTCACTGTCAACAAAATGCATTCAAGCAGCAAGACTGACAAATTGCATATATAACAGCGTATGACAGTCTATAACAGCGTATAACAGTCTGTAACAGTCTGTAACAGCGTATAACAGTCTGTAACAGCGTATAACAGTCTATAACAGCGTATAACGGTATGTAACAGCGTATACCAGTCTGTAACAGTGTATAACAGTCTGTAACAGCGTATGATAGTCTATAACAGCGTATAACAGTCTGTAACAGCATATGACAGTCAATAACAGCGTATAACAGTCTGTAACAGCGTATAACAGTCTGTAACAGCGTATGACAGTCTATAACAGTCTGTAACAGCGTATGACAGTCTGTAACAGCGTATAACAGTCTGTAACAGCGTATGACAGTCTATAACAGCATATAACAGTCTGTAACAGCGTATGACAGTCTATAACAGCGTATAACAGTCTATAACAGCGTATAACAGTCTATAACAGCGTATAACAGTCTGTAACAGCATATAACAGTCTGTAACAGCGTATAACAGTCTGTAACAGCGTATGACAGTCTATAACAGCGTATAACAGTCTGTAACAGCGTATAACAGTCTATAACAGCGTATAACAGTCTGTAACAGCGTATGAGTCTATAACAGCGTATAACAGTCTATAACAGCGTATAACAGTCTATAACAGTCTGTAACAGCGTATAACAGTCTGTAACAGCGTATGAGTCTATAACAGTCTGTAACAGCTTATAACAGTATGTAACAGCGTATGACAGTCTATAACAGCATATGACAGTCTATAACAGTCTGTAACAGCGTATGACAGTCTATAACAGTCTGTAACAGCATATGACAGTGTATAACAGTCTGTAACAGCGTATAACAGTCTATAACAGCGTATAACAGTATGTAACAGCGTATAACAGTCTGTAACAGCGTATAACAGTCTCTAACAGCGTATGACAGTCTATAACAGCGTATAACAGTCTATAACAGCATATAACAGTCTATAACAGCGTATAACAGCGTATAACAGTATGTAACAGCGTATAACAGTCTGTAACAACGTATGACAGTCTATAACAATGTATGACAGTCTATAACAGCGTATAACAGTGTGTAACAGCGTATAACAGTCTATAACAGCGTATAACAGTCTGTAACAGCGTATAACAGCAGTCTGTAACAGCGTATAACAGTCTATAACAGTGTATGGCAGTCTGTAACAGCGTATAACAGCATATGGCATTCTGTAACAGCGTATAACAGTTTATAACAGCGTATAACAGTCTATAACAGCGTATAACAATCTATAACAGCGTATAGCAGTCAATAACAGTGTATGACAGTCTATAACAGTTCAGTATAACAGTGTATACCTAACAGTCTATAACAGTTCATAACAGTGTATAACAGCGTATAACTGTGTATAAGAGTGTATAAGAGTGTATAACAGTCTATAACAGCGTATAACTGTGTATAAGAGTGTATAACAGTCTATAACAGCGTATAACAGCGTATGACAGTCTATAACAGCGTATAGCAGTCTATAAGTTATAACAGCGTATAACAGTCTATAACCGCGTATGACAGTCTATGGTATAACAGTCACAATGTACGACTATAAACAGCATGTTGGTGCCTTGACCTTGATCACTTGCATGTATTCATAGTAAACATCCAACCATATATCCACACAATATATTTCTTTTCTAAGAGTTAAATCTACTAACCTCGATTCTATTCTAAGAATTAATCAGTTCGATCTACACATTCTCAACAAACTACAATGTTCAACTCAATTGTGTAATACAAACGTAGTTTCCAATCAAAGGGAAGTAACTTTCTATTATCCAGGATTTAAAGTATGTTGTTCAATACTGAGAAGTGGAATTTTACAAGATCTGTTCTTATATTGATGTACCTACCTAGTGGCTTACACGTTCAACTCGGTTAACTGTTGGACCGTTGAGATGGAAGATTATTCAAGTAGTAGTAGATCTCATTGGGAAGGGAGTATTTGTAGTAGTCAGTTGTGGCCGTGATGTGTGTGTATGTATGTACCATTAATGTCAAACCCCTTGCGGTGACCTAGACATGTTTTCCTGGACATGCTTAGCCGACCATAGCGGTAGCAATGTATATGAGGTCCCTTGCTCAATGACACTACATACGTGGCCTGACTGAGTATCGAACCCGGACCGTTCGATTCCAAATCCGACGCTCTACCATTGGACAACGGACGTGAGCGCGGATGGGGAGTAGTGTTCAGATGGGACAGCTACAGGGTACTAGTAAATCTTGTACATTGACACCAGTCTATTGTCTACCTTCCTTTAGTCTAACCTGTACAAAGCCATGTATGCGAGGTACCTTGCTGTGCAACACATGTCGTGACGAGTGGAAAGCATGTACAGTCAAACCTGTGTTAGTGGTCACCTCCATTAAGCAGCCAACCTGTATTAAGCAGCCAGTTTCCAGATTCCCAATTGGTTGTTTATTATATATTTGACCTCTATTAAGCAGCCACCTGTGCTAAGCAGCCACTTTCTCTGACTCCCTTGGCTGGCTGCTTAAGACAGGTTTGACTGTACACTTAATATAAGTTAGGACTTTCATTTAGAAGTCCACATATGACCGCCATCTCAGTATATCCTCACTGCCTGTATATCCTCACCACCTGTATATCCTCATCGCCTGTATATCCACATCGCCTGTATATCCTCACCACCTGTATATCCTCATCGCCTGTATATCCTCACCGCCTGTATATCCTCACCACCTGTTTATCCTCACCACCTGTATATCCTCATCGCCTGTATATCCTCATCGCCTGTATATCCTCACTGCCTGTATATCCTCACCACCTGTATATCCACATCGCCTGTATATCCTCACCACCTGTATATCCTCATCGCCTGTATATCCTCACCGTCTGTATATCCTCACCACCTGTTTATCCTCACCACCTGTATATCCTCATCGCCTGTATATCCTCACTGCCTGTATATCCTCACCACCTGTATATCCTAACCGCGTGTATATCCTCATCGCCTGTATATCCTCACCACCTGTATATCCTAACCGCCTGTATATCCTCATCGCCTGTATATCCTCACCGCCTGTATATCCTCATCGCCTGTATATCCTCACCGCCTGTATATCCTCACCGCCTGTATATCCTCACCGCCTGTATATCCTCATTTATCCTCACCACCTGTATATCCTCACCGCCTGTATATCCTCACCACCTGTATATCCTCACCGCCTGTATATCCTCATTTATCCTCACCGCCTGTATATCCTCACCACCTGTATATCCTCACCGCCTGTATATCCTCACCACCTGTATATCCTCATTTATCCTCACCGCCTGTATATCCTCATCGCCTGTATATCCTCACCACCAGTATATCCTCATCGCCTGTATATCCTCACCGTCTGTATATCCTCACCGCATGTATAGACGAACATGAGACTAAATGTCCGAGTGAAACTACTTCCTCCACCATGGATTCTGTACTCGAGTATAATCCATCTTCACTTACTAAGAGAAGAAATGGGTACAATCTTTATCTCAACCAGCCGATCAGAATATAGTATCAACCACGCATAAAGATCCCGCCTTTACGCGCCTTCATCACTTGCTCCGCCCAGGGTTAGGGTCAAAACGCGTGGTTGATGTCATTATTCAGTTGGGTGGTTGAGAAAAAAGGCTTACTCAAGACATGTGAACAATTGTGAACTGCATATAGCATTATAGGGCAAATAACTGAAAAGCAAATTAACGTTTACAGACGTAGCGTAGAAAGTATTATGTTCAAAATTCATTGGAAATTATATGTGTTTTTTTACCTGTAGGTAATGAAATCCCTGCCAATTTGTGGCATCTCTCATCAATAAATGCACGCTTTCATGACTAACAATGTCCACGTTGACCTGTCTTCTAGTGCAGAACAATCATCAATTCCGTGACCATATAAAACTGTCGAAATATGGTTAACCCTTTCACTGCAACGTCAAAATACAAGTACACGATGTACTCCACAGTCAGTGTAAACATTGTACACGATGTACTCCACAGTCAGTGTAAACATTGTACACGATGTACTCCACAGTCAGTGTAAACATTGTACACGATGTACTCCACAGTCAGTGTAAACATTGTACACGATGTACTCCACAGTCAGTGTAAACATTGTACACGATGTACTCCACTGTCAGTGTAAACATTGAAAACTCATTTCATTGATGCTATTTTACACAGTTCCTATATCACATGTACGTGCTACATTACACAGTTTCTATATCACATGTACGTGCTACGTTACACAGTTCCTATATCACATGTACGTGCTACGTTACACAGTTCCTATATCACATGTACGTGCTACGTTACACAGTTCCTATATCACATGTACGGTACACAGTTCCTATATCACATGTACGGGCTACAGTACACAGTTCCTATATCACATGTACGTGCTACGTTACACAGTTCCTATATCACATGTACGGTACACAGTTCCTATATCACATGCACGTGCTACGTTACACAGTTCCTATATCACATGTACGTGCTACGTTACACAGTTCCTATATCACATGTACATGCTACGTTACACAGTTCCTATATTACATGTACGTGCTACGTTACACAATTCCTATATCACATGCACGTGCTACGTTACACAGTTCCTATATCACATGTACGTGCTACGTTACACAGTTCCTATATCACATGTACGTGCTACAGTTCCTATGTCACATGTACGTGCTATGTTACACAGTTCCTATATCACATGTACGTTACACAGTTCCTATATCACATGTCATGCTATGTTACACAGTTCCTATATCACATGTACGTTACACAGTTGCTATATCACATGTACGTTACACAGTTCCTATATGACATGTACGTTACACAGTTCCTATATCACATGTATGTGTTACGTTACACAGTTCCTATATCACATGTACGTTACACAGTTCCTATATCACATGTACGTGCTACGCTACACAGTTCCTATATCACATGTACGTGCTACGTTACACAGTTCCTATATCACATGTATGTGTTACGTTACACAGTTCCTATCTCACATGTACGTTACACAGTTTCTATATCACATGTACGTGCTACGCTACACAGTTCCTATATCACATGTACGTGCTACGTTACACAGTTCCTATATCACATGTACATGTACGTTACACAGTTCCTATATCACATGCACGTGCTACGTTACACAGTTCCTATATCACATGTACATGCTACGTTACACAGTTCCTATATCACATGTACATGCTACGTTACACAGTTCCTATATCACATGTACATGCTACGTTACACAGTTCCTATATCACATGTACATGTTACGTTACACAGTTCCTATATCACATGTACGTGCTACGTTACACAGTTCCTATATCACATGTACCTGCTACGATACACAGTTCCTATATCACATGTACATGCTACATTACACAGTTCCTATATTACATGCACATGTTACGCTACCCAGTTCCTATATCACATGTACGTGCTACGTTAAACAGTTCCTATATCACATGTACGTGCTACGATACACAGTTCCTATATCACATGTGTGTGCTACGTTACACAGTTCCTATATCACATGTGTGTGCTACGTTACACAGTCCCTATATCACATGTACGTGCTACGCTACACAGTTCCTATACCACATGTACGTGCTACGTTAAACAGTTCCTATATCACATGTGTGTGCTACGTTACACAGTTCCTATATCACATGTACGTGCTACGTTACACAGTTCCTATATCACATGTGTGTGCTACGTTACACAGTTCCTGTATCACATGGGGGCGTGCTACCACATGTACGTGCTACGTTACACAGTTCCTATATCACATGTACGTGCTACGTTACACAGTTCCTATATCACATGTACGTGCTACGTTACACAGTTCCTATATCACCTTTACATGCTACGTTACACAGTTCCTATATCGCATGTACGTTACACAGTTCCTATATCGCATGTATGTGCTACGTTACACCGTTCCTATATGATGTGTACATTACACAGTTCCTATATCACATGTACGTGCTACGTTACACAGTTCCTATATCACATGTACGTGCTACGTTAAACAGTTCCTATATCACATGTACGTGCTACGTTACACAGTTCCTATATTACATGCACGTGCTACGCTACACAGTTCCTATATCACATGTACGTGCTACGTTAAACAGTTCCTATATCACATGTGTGTGTTACGTTACACAGTTCCTATATCACATGTACGTTACATAGTTCCTATATCACATGTATGTGCTACATTACACAGTTCCTATATCACATGTACGTTACACAGTTCCTATATCACATGTATGTGCTACATTACACAGTTCCTATATAACATGTACGTGCTATGTTACACAGTTCCTATATCACATGTACGTGCTACGTTACACAGTTCCTATATCACATGTACGGTACACAATTCCTATATCACATGTACGTTACACAGTTCCTATATCACATGTACGTGCTACGTTACACAGTTCCTATATCACATGTACGTGCTACGTTACACAGTACCTATATCACATGTACGGTACACAGTTCCTATATCACATGTACGGTACACAGTTCCTATATCACATGTACATGCTACGTTACACAGTTCCTATATCACATGTATGGTACACAGTTCCTATATCACATGTACGTGCTACGTTAAACAGTTCCTATATCACATGCATGTGCTACATTACACAGTTCCTATATCACAGGTACATGCTACGTTACACAGTTCCTATATTACATGCACGTGCTACGCTACACAGTTCCTATATCACATGTACGTGCTACGTTAAACAGTTCCTATATCACATGTATGTGTTACGTTACACAGTTCCTATATCACATGTACGTTACATAGTTCCTATATCACATGTATGTGCTACATTACACAGTTCCTATATCACATGTACGTTACACAGTTCCTATATCACATGTATGTGCTACATTACACAGTTCCTATATAACATGTACGTGCTATGTTACACAGTTCCTATATCACATGTACGTGCTACGTTACACAGTTCCTATATCACATGTACGGTACACAATTCCTATATCACATGTACGTTACACAGTTCCTATATCACATGTACGTGCTACGTTACACAGTTCCTATATCACATGTACGTGCTACGTTACACAGTACCTATATCACATGTACGGTACACAGTTCCTATATCACATGTACGGTACACAGTTCCTATATCACATGTACATGCTACGTTACACAGTTCCTATATCACATGTATGGTACACAGTTCCTATATCACATGTACGTGCTACGTTAAACAGTTCCTATATCACATGCATGTGCTACATTACACAGTTCCTATATCACAGGTACATGCTACGTTACACAGTTCCTATATCACATGTACATGCTACGTTACACAGTTCCTATATCGCATGTATGTGCTACGTTACACAGTTCCTATATCACATGTATGTGCTACATTACTCAGTTCCTATATCACATGTATGTGCTACATTACACAGTTCCTATATCACATGTACGTGCTACATTACACAGTTCCTATATCACATGTATGTGCTACGGTACATAGTTCCTATATCACATGTACGTTACACAGTTCCTATGTCACATGTACGTGCTATGTTACACAGTTCCTATATCACATGTACATGTACGTTACACAGTTCCTATATCACATGTACGTTACACAGTTCCTATATCACATGTACGTGCTACGCTACACAGTTCCTATATCACATGTACGTGCTACGTTACACAGTTCCTATATCACATGTACATGTACGTTACACAGTTCCTATATCACATGCACGTGCTACGTTACACAGTTCCTATATCACATGTACATGCTACGTTACACAGTTCCTATATCACATGTACATGCTACGTTACACAGTTCCTATATCACATGCACGTGCTACGTTACACAGTTCCTATATCACATGTACATGCTACTTACACAGTTCCTATATCACATGTACGTGCTACGTTACACAGTTCCTATATCACATGTACATGTACGTTACACAGTTCCTATATCACATGCCCGTGCTACGTTACACAGTTCCTATATCACATGTACATGTTACGTTACACAGTTCCTATATCACATGTACGTGCTACGTTACACAGTTCCTATATCACATGTACGTTACACAGTTCCTATATTGCATGTATATGCTACGTTACACAGTTCCTGTATCACATGTACATGCTACGTTACTCAGTTCCTATATCACATGTACGTTACACAGTTCCTATATCGCATGTATGTGCTACGTTACACAGTTCCTATATCACATGTATGTGCTACAGTACACAGTTCCTATATCGCATGTATGTGCTACGTTACACCGTTCCTATATTATGTGTACGTGCTACATTACACAGTTCCTATATCACATGTACGTGCTACATTACACAGTTCCTATATCACATGTACGTGCTACGTTACACAGTTCCTATATCACATGTACGTGCTACGTTACACAGTTCCTATATCACATGTACGTGCTACGTTACACAGTTCCTATATCACCTTTACATGCTACGTTACACAGTTCCTATATCGCATGTACGTTACACAGTTCCTATATCGCATGTATGTGCTACGTTACACCGTTCCTATATGATGTGTACATTACACAGTTCCTATATCACATGTACGTGCTACGTTACACAGTTCCTATATCACATGTACGTGCTACGTTAAACAGTTCCTATATCACATGTACGTGCTACGTTACACAGTTCCTATATTACATGTACGTGCTACGTTACACAGTTCCTATATTACATGCACGTGCTACGCTACACAGTTCCTATATCACATGTACGTGCTACGTTAAACAGTTCCTATATCACATGTGTGTGTTTTACGTTACACAGTTCCTATATCACATGTACGTTACATAGTTCCTATATCACATGTATGTGCTACATTACACAGTTCCTATATCACATGTACGTTACACAGTTCCTATATCACATGTATGTGCTACATTACACAGTTCCTATATAACATGTACGTGCTATGTTACACAGTTCCTATATCACATGTACGTGCTACGTTACACAGTTCCTATATCAACATGTACGGTACACAATTCCTATATCACATGTACGTTACACAGTTCCTATATCACATGTACGTGCTACGTTACACAGTTCCTATATGATGTGTACATTACACAGTTCCTATATCACATGTACGTGCTACGTTACACAGTTCCTATATCACATGTACGTGCTACGTTAAACAGTTCCTATATCACATGTACGTGCTACGTTACACAGTTCCTATATCACATGTACGTGCTACGTTACACAGTTCCTATATTACATGCACGTGCTACGCTACACAGTTCCTATATCACATGTACGTGCTACGTTAAACAGTTCCTATATCACATGTGTGTGTTACGTTACACAGTTCCTATATCACATGTACGTTACATAGTTCCTATATCACATGTATGTGCTACATTACACAGTTCCTATATCACATGTACGTTACACAGTTCCTATATCACATGTATGTGCTACATTACACAGTTCCTATATAACATGTACGTGCTATGTTACACAGTTCCTATATCACATGTACGTGCTACGTTACACAGTTCCTATATCACATGTACGGTACACAATTCCTATATCACATGTACGTTACACAGTTCCTATATCACATGTACGTGCTACGTTACACAGTTCCTATATCACATGTACGTGCTACGTTACACAGTACCTATATCACATGTACGGTACACAGTTCCTATATCACATGTACGGTACACAGTTCCTATATCACATGTACATGCTACGTTACACAGTTCCTATATCACATGTATGGTACACAGTTCCTATATCACATGTACGTGCTACGTTAAACAGTTCCTATATCACATGCATGTGCTACATTACACAGTTCCTATATCACAGGTACATGCTACGTTACACAGTTCCTATATCACATGTACATGCTACGTTACACAGTTCCTATATCGCATGTATGTGCTACGTTACACAGTTCCTATATCACATGTATGTGCTACATTACTCAGTTCCTATATCACATGTATGTGCTACGGTACATATTTCCTATATCACATGTACGTTACACAGTTCCTATGTCACATGTACGTGCTATGTTACACAGTTCCTATATCACATGTACATGTACGTTACACAGTTCCTATATCACATGTACGTTACACAGTTCCTATATCACATGTACGTGCTACGCTACACAGTTCCTATATCACATGTACGTGCTACGTTACACAGTTCCTATATCACATGTACATGTACGTTACACAGTTCCTATATCACATGCACGTGCTACGTTACACAGTTCCTATATCACATGTACATGCTACGTTACACAGTTCCTATATCACATGTACATGCTACGTTACACAGTTCCTATATCACATGCACGTGCTACGTTACACAGTTCCTATATCACATGTACATGCTACTTACACAGTTCCTATATCACATGTACGTGCTACGTTACACAGTTCCTATATCACATGTACATGTACGTTACACAGTTCCTATATCACATGCCCGTGCTACGTTACACAGTTCCTATATCACATGTACATGTTACGTTACACAGTTCCTATATCACATGTACGTGCTACGTTACACAGTTCCTATATCACATGTACGTTACACAGTTCCTATATTGCATGTATATGCTACGTTACACAGTTCCTGTATCACATGTACATGCTACGTTACTCAGTTCCTATATCACATGTACGTTACACAGTTCCTATATCGCATGTATGTGCTACGTTACACAGTTCCTATATCACATGTATGTGCTACAGTACACAGTTCCTATATCGCATGTATGTGCTACGTTACACCGTTCCTATATTATGTGTACGTGCTACATTACACAGTTCCTATATCACATGTACGTGCTACATTACACAGTTCCTATATCACATGTACGTGCTATGTTACACAGTTCCTATATCACATGTATGTGCTACAGTACACAGTTCCTATATCACATTTACGTGCTACGTTACACAGTTCCTATACCCACTGGTCACTTGGTCACTGGATTCGTGCCAGGAATCCATAACAAATATTTACAGAGTTACGCTTTGGGTCAATGTGTGTGTTTTTTTGTACAGGGCCCACTATGGAGCATCGTACAAAGTCAGTCTGTTGTAGTGGAGAAGACCACCCACATTTCCTGGGTAGAAACCAGTACTTATTTCTCCAACATCTGCAAGCAACTGACCATTTTCTCACATCTCATCAATTTATCACTTGTCTCAGATAGGGAGTAAATCTGTGGCCCTGATTTTAGCGGTAAAAGGCGAGTTCTAATCACGGCGCGCTAGACCATGGAGGCTCTTCTCTACCAATGTGAAAGATGTTCAAACTTCAGGTTAAATTTCCGAATGTTGATTCAGTACAATATTATGCAGCTAGGCAAGTTTCCTATGTCATGTGGTGAGTCATGGGGTATGTCTGCTAACAATGGGTGAGTCATGGGGTATGTCTGCTAACAATGGGTGAGTCATGTGGTATGTCTGCTAACAATGGGTGAGTCATGGGGTATGTCTGCTAACAATGGGTGAGTCATGTGGTATGTCTGCTAACAATGGGTGAGTCATGGGGTATGTCTGCTAACAATGGGTGAGTCATGTGGTATGTCTGCTAACAATGGGTGAGTCATGTGGTATGTCTGCTAACAATGGGTAAGTGATGTCTGCTAACAATGGGTGAGTCATGTGGTATGTCTGCTAACAATGGGTGAGTCATGGGTATGTCTGCTAACAATGGGTAAGTGATGTCTGCTAACAATGGGTGAGTCATGTGGTATGTCTGCTAACAATGGGTAAGTGATGTCTGCTAACAATGGGTGAGTCATGTGGTATGTCTGCTAACAATGGGTAAGTGATGTCTGCTAACAATGGGTGAGTCATGTGGTATGTCTGCTAACAATGGGTAAGTGATGTCTGCTAACAATGGGTGAGTCATGTGGTATGTCTGCTAACAATGGGTAAGTGATGTCTGCTAACAATGGGTGAGTCATGTGGTATGTCTGCTAACAATGGGTAAGTGATGTCTGCTAACAATGGGTGAGTCATGTGGTATGTCTGCTAACAATGGGTAAGTGATGTCTGCTAACAATGGGTGAGTCATGTGGTATGTCTGCTAACAATGGGTAAGTGATGTCTGCTAACAATGGGTGAGTCATGTGGTATGTCTGCTAACAATGGGTAAGTGATGTCTGCTAACAATGGGTGAGTCATGTGGTATGTCTGCTAACAATGGGTAAGTGATGTCTGCTAACAATGGGTGAGTCATGTGGTATGTCTGCTAACAATGGGTAAGTGATGTCTGCTAACAATGGGTGAGTCATGTGGTATGTCTGCTAACAATGGGTAAGTGATGTCTGCTAACAATGGGTAAGTGATGTCTGCTAACAATGGGTGAGTCATGTGGTATGTCTGCTAACAATGGGTAAGTGATGTCTGCTAACAATGGGTGAGTCATGTGGTATGTCTGCTAACAATGGGTAAGTGATGTCTGCTAACAATGGGTGAGTCATGTGGTATGTCTGCTAACAATGGGTAAGTGATGTCTGCTAACAATGGGTAAGTGATGTCTGCTAACAATGGGTGAGTCATGTGGTATGTCTGCTAACAATGGGTAAGTGATGTGGTATGTCTGCTAACAATGGGTGAGTCATGGGGTATGTCTGCTAACAATGGGTGAGTCATGTGGTATGTCTGCTAACAATGGGTAAGTGATGTCTGCTAACAATGGGTGAGTCATGGGTATGTCTGCTAACAATGGGTGAGTCATGTGGTATGTCTGCTAACAATGGGTAAGTGATGTCTGCTAACAATGGGTGAGTCATGGGGTATGTCTGCTAACAATGGGTGAGTCATAGGGTATGTCTGCTAACAATGGGTGAGTCATGGTGTATGTCTGCTAACAATGGGTGAGTCATGGGGTATGTCTGCTAACAATGGGTGAGTCATGGGGTATGTCTGCTAACAATGGGTGAGTCATGGGGTATGTCTGCTAACAATGGGTGAGTATGGGGTATGTCTGCTAACAATGGGTGAGTCATGGGTATGTCTGCTAACAATGGGTGAGTCATGGGGTATGTCTGCTAACAATGGGTGAGTCATGTGGTATGTCTGTTAACAATGGGTGAGTCATGTGGTATGTCTGCTAACAATGGGTAAGTGATGTGGTATGTCTGCTAACAATGGGTAAGTGATGTGGTATGTCTGCTAACAATGGGTGAGTCATGGGGTATGTCTGTTAACAATGGGTGAGTCATGGGGTATGTCTGTTAACAATGGGTGAGTCATGTGGTATGTCTGCTAACAATGGGTGAGTCATGGGGTATGTCTGCTAACAATGGGTAAGTGATGGGGTATGTCTGCTAACAATGGGTAAGTGATGGGGTATGTCTGCTAACAATGGGTGAGTCATGGGGTATGTCTGCTAACAATGGGTGAGTCATGGGGTATGTCTGGAGTGCAACATAATAAATACCGGCATTTATCCTGAATCTTTTATTTTATAATTAAAACGATCAAATTCTAAGCTATCCAACACTTAATATGATTACTAATAAAATGAACAGAATTAACACGAGTGCGATGACGCACACACACGCATGCACACACACACACACACATGCACAAACAAGCATTAAATGCTGCATACACACAGATGAGAATATATCTCATATTTGGACACCTAGACACAATGTATCGATTTGTAGTTTAAAGTCTCAAAGCCACATCTGAATGATCTTATCAATATATTACACACAAGAAAAGCACATGAATCTTGATCCTCTGTACAAACACTTATCTTGATCCTCTGTACAAACACTTATCTTGATCGTCTACAAACAATGATCTTGATCGTCTGTACAAACAATGATCTTGATCCTCTGTACAAACAATGATCTTGATCGTCTGTACAAACAATGATCTTGATCCTCTGTACAAACACTTATCTTGATCGTCTGTACAAACAATGATCTTGATCGTCTGTACAAACAATTATCTTGATCCTCTGTACAAACACTTATCTTGATCGTCTGTACAAACAATGATCTTGATCGTCTGTACAAACAATGATCTTGATCCTCTGTACAAACAATGATCTTGATCCTCTGTACAAACAATTATCTTGATCCTCTGTACAAACAATGATCTTGATCCTCTGTACAAACAATTATCTTGATCCTCTGTACAAACAATGATCTTGATCGTCTGTACAAACAATGATCTTGATCCTCTGTACAAACACTTATCTTGATCCTCTGTACAAACACTTATCTTGATCGTCTACAAACAATGATCTTGATCGTCTGTACAAACAATGATCTTGATCCTCTGTACAAACAATGATCTTGATCGTCTGTACAAACAATGATCTTGATCCTCTGTACAAACACTTATCTTGATCGTCTGTACAAACAATGATCTTGATCGTCTGTACAAACAATTATCTTGATCCTCTGTACAAACACTTATCTTGATCGTCTGTACAAACAATGATCTTGATCGTCTGTACAAACAATGATCTTGATCCTCTGTACAAACAATGATCTTGATCCTCTGTACAAACAATTATCTTGATCCTCTGTACAAACAATGATCTTGATCCTCTGTACAAACAATTATCTTGATCCTCTGTACAAACAATGATCTTGATCCTATGTACAAACACTTATCTTGATCATCTGTACAAACAATGATCTTGATCCTCTGTACAAACAATGATCTTGATCCTCTGTACAAACAATGATCTTGATCCTATGTACAAACACTTATCTTGATCATCTGTACAAACACTTATCTTGATCCTCTGTACAAACAATGATCTTGATCCTCTGTACAAACAATTATCTTGATCCTCTGTACAAACAATTATCTTGATCCTCTGTACAAACAATGATCTTGATCCTCTGTACAAACAATTATCTTTATCCTCTGTACAAACAATTATCTTGATCCTCTGTACAAACACTAATCTTGATCTTCTATACAAACACTTATCTTGATCCTCTGTACAAACACTAATCTTGATCTTCTATACAAACACTTATCTTGATCCTCTGTACAAACACTGTTTCCTTTTATGTGTCCTCGTCACTACTGATGTTTTCCCACCTGTCCCTCACCACTGATGTTTCCCCACCTGTCCCTCACCACTGATGTTTCCCCACCTGTCCCTCACCACTGATGTTTCCCCATTTGTTCCTCACTACTCATATTTCCCTGCCTGTCCCTCATTACTACATAAACATATCGTCATAGTCTGGAGGCTTCATGTGGTCTGGATCAGGTCTACAAAATACATGGTAATGTGGGGAATTACATGTGTTAGTGCTTTCATTAGTTTATATAAAAAATAAAAGAGATATTGGTTTCCAAGAATGTATTGGTTTATCAGAATATATACATACTCCTGTCTCTGGTCTATACATACTCCTGTATTTGTCTATACATACTCCTGTCTTTTGTCTATACATACTCCTGTATTTGGTCTATACATACTCCTGTATCTGGTCTATACATACTCCTGTCTCTGGTCTATACATACTCCTGTATTTGGTCTATACATACTCCTGTATTTGGTCTATACATACTCCTGTATATGGTCTATACATACTCCTGTATTTGGTCTATACATACTCCTGTATTTGGTCTATACATACTCCTGTATTTGGTCTATACATACTCCTGTATTTGGTCTATACATACTCCTGTCTCTGGTCTATACATACTCCTGTATTTGGTCTATACATACTCCTGTCTATGGTCTATACATACTCCTATCTATGGTCTATACATACTCCTGTCCAACAACCCCATTGGTCTATACATACTCCTGTCTCTGGTCTATACATACTCCTGTATTTGGTCTATACATACTCCTGTATTTGGTCTATACATACTCCTGTATTTGGTCTATACATACTCCTGTATTTGGTCTATACATACTCCTGTCTTTGGTCTATACATACTCCTGTATTTGGTCTATACATACTCCTGTATTTGGTCTATACATACTCCTGTATTTGGTCTATACATACTCCTGTAATTGGTCTATACATACTCCTGTATTTGGTCTATACATACTCCTGTAATTGGTCTATCCATACTCCTGTCTTTGGTCTATACATACTCCTGTATATGGTCTATACATACTCCTGTATTTGGTCTATATATACTCCTGTATTTGGTCTATACATACTCCTGTCATTGGTCTATACATACTCCTGTATTGTCTATACATACTCCTGTCATTGTCTATACATACTCCTGTAATGGTCTATACATACTCCTGTCTCTGGTCTATACATACTCCTGTATTTGGTCTATACATACTCCTGTATTTGGTCTATACATACTCCTGTATTTGGTCTATACATACTCCTGTCTATGGTCTATACATACTCCTGTCTTTGGTCTATACATACTCCTGTATTTGGTCTATACATACTCCTGTATTTGGTCTATACATACTCCTGTATTTGGTCTATACATACTCCTGTATTTGGTCTATACATACTCCTGTAATTGGTCTATACATACTCCTGTATTTGGTCTATACATACTCCTGTAATTAGTATATACATACTCCTGTATTTGGTATATACATACTCCTGTCTATGGTCTATACATACTCCTGTATTTGGTCTATACATACTCCTGTATTTGGTCTATACATACTCCTGTATTTGGTCTATACATACTCCTGTATTTGGTCTATACATACTCCTGTCTCTGGTCTATACATACTCCTGTATTTGGTCTATACATACTCCTGTATTTGGTCTATACATACTCCTGTATTTGGTCTATACATACTCCTGTATTTGGTCTATACATACTCCTGTATTTGGTCTATACATACTCCTGTATTTGGTCTATACATACTCCTGTATTTGGTCTATACATACTCCTGTCTCTGGTCTATACATACTCCTGTATTTGGTCTATACATACTCCTGTATTTGGTCTATACATACTCCTGTATTTGGTCTATACATACTCCTGTATTTGGTCTATACATACTCCTGTATTTGGTCTATACATACTCCTGTATTTGGTCTATACATACTCCTGTCTATGGTCTATACATACTCCTGTATTTGGTCTATACATACTCCTGTATTTGGTCTATACATACTCCTGTATTTGGTCTATACATACTCCTGTATTGGTCTATACATACTCCTGTATTGGTCTATACATACTCCTGTCTGGTCTATACATACTCCTGTCTATGGTCTACACATACTCCTGTCTATGGTCTATACATACTCCTGTATTTGGTCTATACATACTCCTGTCTATGGTCTATACATACTCCTGTCTTTGGTCTATACATACTCCTGTATTTGGTCTATACATACTCCTGTATTTGGTCTATACATACTCCTGTATCTGGTCTATACATACTCCTGTCTATGGTCTATACATACTCCTCTCTCTGGTCTATACGTACTCCTGTCTATGGTCTATACATACTCCTGTATTTGGTCTATACATACTCCTGTATTTGGTCTATACATACTCCTCTCTCTGGTCTATACATACTCCTGTATTTGGTCTATACATACTCCTCTCTCTGGTCTATACATACTCCTGTATTTGTTCTATACATACTCCTGTCTATGGTCTATACATACTCCTGTCTCTGGTCTATACATACTCCTGTATCTGGTCTATACATACTCCTGTATTTGGTCTATACATACTCCTGTATTTGGTCTATACATACTCCTGTATTTGGTCTATACATACTCCTGTATTTGGTCTATACATACTCCTGTCTATGGTCTATACATACTCCTGTCTCTGGTCTATACATACTCCTGTATTTGGTCTATACATACTCCTGTATTTGGTCTATACATACTCCTGTATTTGGTCTATACATACTCCTGTAGTCTATACTCCTGTATTTGGTCTATACATACTCCTGTATTTGGTCTATACATACTCCTGTCTTTGGTCTATACATACTCCTGTCTTTGGTCTATACATACTCCTGTATTTGGTCTATACATACTCCTGTATTTGGTCTATACATACTCCTGTCTCTGGTCTATACATACTCCTGTATTTGGTCTATACATACTCCTGTCTTTGGTCTATACATACTCCTGTATTTGGTCTATACATACTCCTGTATTTGGTCTATACATACTCCTGTATTTGGTCTATACATACTCCTGTATTTGGTCTATACATACTCCTGTCTATGGTCTATACATACTCCTGTCTATGGTCTATACATACTCCTGTCTTGGTTATACATACTCCTGTATTGGTCTATACATACTCCTGTTATACATACTCCTGTATTTGGTCTATACATACTCCTGTATTTGGTCTATACATACTCCTGTCTCTGGTCTATACATACTCCTGTATTTGGTCTATACATACTCCTGTATTTGGTCTATACATACTCCTGTATTTGGTCTATACATACTCCTGTATTTGGTCTATACATACTCCTGTATTTGGTCTATACATACTCCTGTATTTGGTCTATACATACTCCTGTATTTGGTCTATACATACTCCTGTATTTGGTCTATACATACTCCTGTATTTGGTCTATACATACTCCTGTATTTGGTCTATACATACTCCTGTCTTTGGTCTATACATACTCCTGTCTCTGGTCTATACATACTCCTGTATTTGGTCTATACATACTCCTGTATTTGGTCTATACATACTCCTGTATTTGGTCTATACATACTCCTGTATTTGGTCTATACATACTCCTGTATTGGTCTATACATACTCCTGTATGGTCTATACATACTCCTGTATTTGGTCTATACATACTCCTGTATTTGGTCTATACATACTCCTGTATTTGGTCTATACATACTCCTGTATTTGGTCTATACATACTCCTGTCTCTGGTCTATACATACTCCTGTATTTGGTCTATACATACTCCTGTATTTGGTCTATACATACTCCTGTATTTGGTCTATACATACTCCTGTCTATGGTCTATACATACTCCTGTATTTGGTCTATACATACTCCTGTCTATGGTCTATAATACTCCTGTATTTGGTCTATACATACTCCTGTATTTGGTCTATACATACTCCTGTATTTGGTCTATACATACTCCTGTATTTGGTCTATACATACTCCTGTATTTGGTCTATACATACTCATGTCTCTGGTCTATACATACTCCTGTCTATGGTCTATACATACTCCTGTCTATGGTCTATACATACTCCTGTCTCTGGTCTATACATACTCCTGTCTATGGTCTATACATATTCCTGTCTATGGTCTATACAAACTCCTGTATTTGGTCTATATATACTCCTGTATTTGGTCTATACATACTCCTATAATTGGTCTATACATACTCCTGTATCTGGTCTATACATACTCCTGTATATGGTCTATACATACTCCTCTCTCTGGTCTATACGTACTCCTGTCTATGGTCTATACATACTCCTGTATTTGGTCTATACATACTCCTGTATTTGGTCTATACATACTCCTCTCTCTGGTCTATACATACTCCTGTATTTGGTCTATACATACTCCTCTCTCTGGTCTATACATACTCCTGTATTTGTTCTATACATACTCCAGTCTATGGTCTATACATACTCCTGTCTCTGGTCTATACATACTCCTGTATTTGGTCTATACATACTCCTGTATTTGGTCTATATATACTCCTGTATTTGGTCTATACATACTCCTGTATTTGTTCTATACATACTCCTGTCTATGGTCTATACATACTCCTGTCTCTGGTCTATACATACTCCTGTATTTGGTCTATATATACTCCTGTATTTGGTCTATACATACTCCTGTATTTAGTCTATACATACTCCTGTATTTGGTCTATACATACTCCTGTATTTAGTCTATACATACTCCTGTCTTTGGTCTATACATACTCCTGTCTTTGGTCTATACATACTCCTGTATTTAGTCTATACATACTCCTGTCTTTGGTCTATACATACTCCTGTCTATGGTCTATACATACTCCTGTATTTGGTCTATACATACTCCTGTCATTGGTCTATACATACTCCTGTATTTGGTCTATACATACTCCTGTATTTGGTCTATACATACTCCTGTCTATGGTCTATACATACTCCTGTATTTGGTCTATACATACTCCTGTCTATGGTCTATACATACTCCTGTCTATGGTCTATACATACTCCTGTCTCTGGTGTATACATACTCCTGTCATTGGTCTATACATACTCCTGTCTCTGGTCTATATATACTCCTGTATTTGGTCTATACATACTCCTGTATTTGATCTATACATACTCCTGTATTTGGTCTATACATACTCCTGTATTTGGTCTATACATACTCCTGTCTATGGTCTATACATACTCCTGTCTCTGGTCTATACATACTCCTGTATTTGGTCTATACATACTCCTGTATTTGGTCTATACATACTCCTGTATTTGGTCTATACATACTCCTGTAATTGGCCTATACATACTCCTGTATTTGGTCTATACATACTCCTGTAATTAGTCTATACATACTCCTGTATTTAGTCTATACATACTCCTGTCTTTGGTCTATACATACTCCTGTCTATGGTCTATACATACTCCTGTATTTGGTCTATATATACTCCTGTATTTGGTCTATACATACTCCTGTCTATGGTCTATACATACTCCTGTCTATGGTCTATACATACTCCTGTCTCTGGTGTATACATACTCCTGTCATTGGTCTATACATACTCCTGTCTCTGGTCTATACATACTCCTGTATTTGGTCTATACATACTCCTGTATTTGGTCTATACATACTCCTGTATTTGGTCTATACATACTCCTGTCTATGGTCTATACATACTCCTGTCTCTGGTCTATACATACTCCTGTATTTGGTCTATACATACTCCTGTATTTGGTCTATACATACTCCTGTATTTGGTCTATACATACTCCTGTATTTGGTCTATACATACTCCTGTAATTGGTCTATACATACTCCTGTATTTGGTCTATACATACTCCTGTAATTAGTATATACATACTCCTGTATTTGGTCTATACATACTCCTGTCTATGGTCTATACATACTCCTGTATTTGGTCTATACATACTCCTGTATTTGGTCTATACATACTCCTGTATTTGGTCTATACATACTACTGTATTTGGTCTATACATACTCCTGTCTCTGGTCTATACATACTCCTGTATTTGGTCTATACATACTCCTGTATTTGGTCTATATATACTCATGTCTCTGGTCTATACATACTCCTGTATTTGGTCTATACATACTCCTGTATTTGGTTTATACATACTCCTGTATTTGGTCTATACATACTCCTGTATTTGGTCTATACATACTCCTGTCTCTGGTCTATACATACTCCTGTATTTGGTCTATACATACTCCTGTATTTGGTCTATACATACTCCTGTATTTGGTCTATACATACTCCTGTATTTGGTCTATACATACTCCTGTCTATGGTCTATACATACTCCTGTATTTGGTCTATACATACTCCTGTCTATGGTCTATACATACTCCTGTATTTGGTCTATACATACTCCTGTATTTGGTCTATACATACTCCTGTATTTGGTCTATACATACTCCTGTATTTGGTCTATACATACTCCTGTATTTGGTCTATACATACTCATGTCTGGTCTATACATACTCCTGTCTATGGTCTATACATACTCCTGTCTATGGTCTATACATACTCCTGTCTCTGGTCTATACATATTCCTGTCTATGGTCTATACATACTCCTGTCTATGGTCTATACAAACTCCTGTATTTGGTCTATATATACTCCTGTATTTGGTCTATACATACTCCTGTATCTGGTCTATACATACTCCTGTCTATGGTCTATACATACTCCTGTCTCTGGTCTATACATACTCCTGTCTATGGTCTATACATACTCCTGTATTTGGTCTATACATACTCCTGTATTTGGTCTATACATACTCCTCTCTCTGGTCTATACATACTCCTGTATTTGGTCTATACATACTCCTCTCTCTGGTCTATACATACTCCTGTATTTGTTCTATACATACTCCTGTATATGGTCTATACATACTCCTGTCTCTGGTCTATACATACTCCTGTATCTGGTCTATACATACTCCTGTATTTGGTCTATACATACTCCTGTATTTGGTCTATACATACTCCTGTATTTGGTCTATACATACTCCTGTATTTGGTCTATACATACTCCTGTCTCTGGTCTATACATACTCCTGTCTCTGGTCTATACATACTCCTGTATTTGGTCTATACATACTCCTGTATTTGGTCTATACATACTCCTGTATTTGGTCTATACATACTCCTGTAATTGGTCTATACATACTCCTGTATTTGGTCTATACATACTCCTGTAATTAGTCTATACATACTCCTGTATTTAGTCTATACATACTCCTGTCTTTGGTCTATACATACTCCTGTATTTGGTCTATACATACTCCTGTATTTGGTCTATACATACTCCTGTCATTGGTCTATACATACTCCTGTATTTGGTCTATACATACTCCTGTCATTGGTCTATACATACTCCTGTCTATGGTCTATACATACTCCTGTATTTGGTCTATACATACTCCTGTATTTGGTCTATACATACTCCTGTATTTGGTCTATACATACTCCTGTCTATGGTCTATACATACTCCTGTATATGGTCTATACATACTCCTGTCTCTGGTCTATACATACTCCTGTATTTGGTCTATACATACTCCTGTCTTGGTCTATACATACTCCTGTATTTGGTCTATACATACTCCTGTATTTGGTCTATACATACTCCTGTCTCTGGTCTATACATACTCCTGTATTTGGTCTATACATACTCCTGTATTTGGTCTATACATACTCCTGTATTTGGTCTATACATACTCCTGTATTTGGTCTATACATACTCCTGTAATTGGTCTATACATACTCCTGTATCTGGTCTATACATACTCCTGTATTTGGTCTATACATACTCCTGTATTTGGTCTATACATACTCCTGTATTTGGTCTATACATACTCCTGTATTTGGTCTATACATACTCCTGTCTTTGGTCTATACATACTCCTGTCTATGGTCTATACATACTCCTGTATTGGTCTATACATACTCCTGTATTTGGTCTATACATACTCCTGTCTTTGGTCTATACATACTCCTGTATTTGGTCTATACATACTCCTGTATTGGTCTATACATACTCCTGTATGGTCTATACATACTCCTGTATTTGGTCTATACATACTCCTGTATTTGGTCTATACATACTCCTGTATATGGTCTATACATACTCCTGTCTATGGTCTATACATACTCCTGTCTCTGGTCTATACATACTCCTGTCTTTGGTCTATACATACTCCTGTATTTGGTCTATACATACTCCTGTATTTGGTCTATACATACTCCTGTCTATGGTCTATACATACTCCTGTATTTGGTCTATACATACTCCTGTCTATGGTCTATACATACTCCTGTATTTGGTCTATACATACTCCTGTATTTGGTCTATACATACTCCTGTATTTGGTCTATACATACTCCTGTATTTGGTCTATACATACTCCTGTATTTGGTCTATACATACTCATGTCTGGTCTATACATACTCCTGTCTATGGTCTATACATACTCCTGTCTATGGTCTATACATACTCCTGTCTCTGGTCTATACATACTCCTGTCTATGGTCTATACATACTCCTGTCTATGGTCTATACAAACTCCTGTATTTGGTCTATACATACTCCTGTATTTGGTCTATACATACTCCTGTATCTGGTCTATACATACTCCTGTCTATGGTCTATACATACTCCTCCTCTGGTCTATACATACTCCTGTCTATGGTCTATACATACTCCTGTATTTGGTCTATACATACTCCTGTATTTGGTCTATACATACTCCTGTATTTGGTCTATACATACTCCTGTATTTGGTCTATACATACTCCTGTCTCTGGTCTATACATACTCCTGTATTTGGTCTATACATACTCCTGTATATGGTCTATACATACTCCTGTCTCTGGTCTATACATACTCCTGTATCTGGTCTATACATACTCCTGTATTTGGTCTATACATACTCCTGTATTTGGTCTATACATACTCCTGTATTTGGTCTATACATACTCCTGTATTTGGTCTATACATACTCCTGTATTTGGTCTATACATACTCCTGTCTCTGGTCTATACATACTCCTGTATTTGGTCTATACATACTCCTGTATTTGGTCTATACATACTCCTGTATTTGGTCTATACATACTCCTGTATTTGGTCTATACATACTCCTGTATTTGGTCTATACATACTCCTGTCTATGGTCTATACATACTCCTGTATTTGGTCTATACATACTCCTGTATTTGGTCTATACATACTCCTGTATTTGGTCTATACATACTCCTGTATTTGGTCTATACATACTCCTGTATTTGGTCTATACATACTCCTGTATTTGGTCTATACATACTCCTGTCTTTGGTCTATACATACTCCTGTCTATGGTCTATACATACTCCTGTATTTGGTCTATACATACTCCTGTATTTGGTCTATACATACTCCTGTATTTGGTCTATACATACTCCTGTCTATGGTCTATACATACTCCTGTCTATGGTCTATACATACTCCTGTCTCTGGTCTATACATACTCCTGTATTTGGTCTATACATACTCCTGTATTTGGTCTATACATACTCCTGTATTTGGTCTATACATACTCCTGTCTATGGTCTATACATACTCCTGTCTCTGGTCTATACATACTCCTGTATTTGGTCTATACATACTCCTGTATTTGGTCTATACATACTCCTGTATTTGGTCTATACATACTCCTGTATTTGGTCTATACATACTCCTGTATTTGGTCTATACATACTCCTGTATTTGGTCTATACATACTCCTGTAATTGGTCTATACATACTCCTGTATTTGGTCTATACATACTCCTGTAATTAGTCTATACATACTCCTGTATTTAGTCTATACATACTCCTGTCTTTGGTCTATACATACTCCTGTCTATGGTCTATACATACTCCTGTATTTGGTCTATATATACTCCTGTATTTGGTCTATACATACTCCTGTCATTGGTCTATACATACTCCTGTATTTGGTCTATACATACTCCTGTCATTGGTCTATACATACTCCTGTCTATGGTCTATACATACTCCTGTATTTGGTCTATACATACTCCTGTATTTGGTCTATACATACTCCTGTCTATGGTCTATACATACTCCTGTCTATGGTCTATACATACTCCTGTCTCTGGTGTATACATACTCCTGTCATTGGTCTATACATACTCCTGTCTCTGGTCTATACATACTCCTGTATTTGGTCTATACATACTCCTGTATTTGGTCTATACATACTCCTGTATTTGGTCTATACATACTCCTGACTATGGTCTATACATACTCCTGTCTCTGGTCTATACATACTCCTGTATTTGGTCTATACATACTCCTGTATTTGGTCTATACATACTCCTGTATTTGGTCTATACATACTCCTGTATTTGGTCTATACATACTCCTGTCTCTGGTCTATACATACTCCTGTATTTGGTCTATACATACTCCTGTATTTGGTCTATATATACTCATGTCTCTGGTCTATGCATACTCCTGTATGTGGTCTATACATACTCCTGTATTTGGTCTATATATACTCCTGTATTTGGTCTATACATAATCCTGTCTCTGGTTTATACATACTCCTGTATTTGGTCTATACATACTCCTGTATTTGGTCTATACATACTCCTGTATTTGGTCTATACATACTCCTGTCTCTGGTCTATACATACTCCTGTATTTGGTCTATACATACTCCTGTATTTGGTCTATACATACTCCTGTATTTGGTCTATACATACTCCTGTCTATGGTCTATACATACTCCTGTATTTGGTCTATACATACTCCTGTCTATGGTCTATATATACTCCTGTATTTGGTCTATACATACTCCAGTATTTGGTCTATACATACTCCTGTATTTGGTCTATACATACTCCTGTATTTGGTCTATACATACTCCTGTATTTGGTCTATACATACTCATGTCTCTGGTCTATACATACTCCTGTCTATGGTCTATACATACTCCTGTCTATGGTCTATACATACTCCTGTCTCTGGTCTATACATACTCCTGTCTATGGTCTATACATACTCCTGTCTATGGTCTATACAAACTCCTGTATTTGGTCTATATATACTCCTGTATTTGGTCTATACATACTCCTGTATCTGGTCTATACATACTCCTGTCTATGGTCTATACATACTCCTCTCTCTGGTCTATACGTACTCCTGTCTATGGTCTATACATACTCCTGTATTTGGTCTATACATACTCCTGTATTTGGTCTATACATATTCCTCTCTCTGGTCTATACATACTCCTGTATTTGGTCTATACATACTCCTCTCTCTGGTCTATACATACTCCTGTATTTGTTCTATACATACTCCTGTCTATGGTCTATACATACTCCTGTCTCTGGTCTATACATACTCCTGTATCTGGTCTATACATACTCCTGTCTATGGTCTATACATACTCCTCTCTCTGGTCTATACGTACTCCTGTCTATGGTCTATACATACTCCTGTATTTGGTCTATACATACTCCTGTATTTGGTCTATACATATTCCTCTCTCTGGTCTATATATACTCCTGTAATTGGTCTATACATACTCCTGTATTTGGTCTATACATACTCCTGTAATTAGTATATACATACTCCTGTATTTGGTCTATACATACTCCTGTCTATGGTCTATACATACTCCTGTATTTGGTCTATACATACTCCTGTATTTGGTCTATACATACTCCTGTATTTGGTCTATACATACTCCTGTATTTGGTCTATACATACTCCTGTCTCTGGTCTATACATACTCCTGTATTTGGTCTATACATACTCCTGTATTTGGTCTATATATACTCATGTCTCTGGTCTATACATACTCCTGTATTTGGTCTATATATACTCCTGTATTTGGTCTATACATACTCCTGTCTCTGGTTTATACATACTCCTGTATTTGGTCTATACATACTCCTGTATTTGGTCTATACATACTCCTGTATTTGGTCTATACATACTCCTGTCTATGGTCTATACATACTCCTGTCTCTGGTCTATACATACTCCTGTCTCTGGTCTATACATACTCCTGTATTTGGTCTATACATACTCCTGTATTTGATCTATACATACTCCTGTATTTGGTCTATACATACTCCTGTATTTGGTCTATACATACTCCTGTCTATGGTCTATACATACTCCTGTCTCTGGTCTATACATACTCCTGTATTTGGTGTATACATACTCCTGTATTTGGTCTATACATACTCCTGTAATTGGTCTATACGTACTCCTGTATTTGGTCTATACATACTCCTGTAATTAGTCTATACATACTCCTGTATTTAGTCTATACATACTCCTGTCTTTGGTCTATACATACTCCTGTCTATGGTCTATACATACTCCTGTATTTGGTCTATATATACTCCTGTATTTGGTCTATACATACTCCTGTCATTGGTCTATACATACTCCTGTCTCTGGTGTATACATACTCCTGTCATTGGTCTATACATACTCCTGTCTATGGTCTATACATACTCCTGTATTTGGTCTATACATACTCCTGTATTTGGTCTATACATACTCCTGTATTTGGTCTATACATACTCCTGACTATGGTCTATACATACTCCTGTCTCTGGTCTATACATACTCCTGTATTTGGTCTATACATACTCCTGTATTTGGTCTATACATACTCCTGTATTTGGTCTATACATACTCCTGTATTTGGTCTATACATACTCCTGTCTCTGGTCTATACATAC
>CM026396.1:11339352-11414194 GCA_014843695.1 Archivesica marissinica | reverse complement strand
ACAATGGGTGAGTCATGTGGTATGTCTGCTAACAATGGGTAAGTGATGTGGTATGTCTGCTAACAATGGGTGAGTCATGGGGTATGTCTGCTAACAATGGGTGAGTCATGTGGTATGTCTGCTAACAATGGGTAAGTGATGTCTGCTAACAATGGGTGAGTCATGGGTATGTCTGCTAACAATGGGTAGTCATGTGGTATGTCTGCTAACAATGGGTAAGTGATGTCTGCTAACAATGGGTGAGTCATGGGGTATGTCTGCTAACAATGGGTGAGTCATAGGGTATGTCTGCTAACAATGGGTGAGTCATGGTGTATGTCTGCTAACAATGGTGAGTCATGGGGTATGTCTGCTAACAATGGGTGAGTCATGGGGTATGTCTGCTAACAATGGGTGAGTCATGGGGTATGTCTGCTAACAATGGGTGAGTAATGGGGTATGTCTGCTAACAATGGGTGAGTCATGGGGTATGTCTGCTAACAATGGGTGAGTCATGGGGTATGTCTGCTAACAATGGGTGAGTCATGTGGTATGTCTGTTAACAATGGGTGAGTCATGTGGTATGTCTGCTAACAATGGGTAAGTGATGTGGTATGTCTGCTAACAATGGGTAAGTGATGTGGTATGTCTGCTAACAATGGGTGAGTCATGGGGTATGTCTGTTAACAATGGGTGAGTCATGGGGTATGTCTGTTAACAATGGGTGAGTCATGTGGTATGTCTGCTAACAATGGGTGAGTCATGGGGTATGTCTGCTAACAATGGGTAAGTGATGGGGTATGTCTGCTAACAATGGGTAAGTGATGGGGTATGTCTGCTAACAATGGGTGAGTCATGGGGTATGTCTGCTAACAATGGGTGAGTCATGGGGTATGTCTGGAGTGCAACATAATAAATACCGGCATTTATCCTGAATCTTTTATTTTATAATTAAAACGATCAAATTCTAAGCTATCCAACACTTAATATGATTACTAATAAAATGAACAGAATTAACACGAGTGCGATGACGCACACACACGCATGCACACACACACACACACATGCACAAACAAGCATTAAATGCTGCATACACACAGATGAGAATATATCTCATATTTGGACACCTAGACACAATGTATCGATTTGTAGTTTAAAGTCTCAAAGCCACATCTGAATGATCTTATCAATATATTACACACAAGAAAAGCACATGAATCTTGATCCTCTGTACAAACACTTATCTTGATCCTCTGTACAAACACTTATCTTGATCGTCTACAAACAATGATCTTGATCGTCTGTACAAACAATGATCTTGATCCTCTGTACAAACAATGATCTTGATCGTCTGTACAAACAATGATCTTGATCCTCTGTACAAACACTTATCTTGATCGTCTGTACAAACAATGATCTTGATCGTCTGTACAAACAATTATCTTGATCCTCTGTACAAACACTTATCTTGATCGTCTGTACAAACAATGATCTTGATCGTCTGTACAAACAATGATCTTGATCCTCTGTACAAACAATGATCTTGATCCTCTGTACAAACAATTATCTTGATCCTCTGTACAAACAATGATCTTGATCCTCTGTACAAACAATTATCTTGATCCTCTGTACAAACAATGATCTTGATCGTCTGTACAAACAATGATCTTGATCCTCTGTACAAACACTTATCTTGATCCTCTGTACAAACACTTATCTTGATCGTCTACAAACAATGATCTTGATCGTCTGTACAAACAATGATCTTGATCCTCTGTACAAACAATGATCTTGATCGTCTGTACAAACAATGATCTTGATCCTCTGTACAAACACTTATCTTGATCGTCTGTACAAACAATGATCTTGATCGTCTGTACAAACAATTATCTTGATCCTCTGTACAAACACTTATCTTGATCGTCTGTACAAACAATGATCTTGATCGTCTGTACAAACAATGATCTTGATCCTCTGTACAAACAATGATCTTGATCCTCTGTACAAACAATTATCTTGATCCTCTGTACAAACAATGATCTTGATCCTCTGTACAAACAATTATCTTGATCCTCTGTACAAACAATGATCTTGATCCTATGTACAAACACTTATCTTGATCATCTGTACAAACAATGATCTTGATCCTCTGTACAAACAATGATCTTGATCCTCTGTACAAACAATGATCTTGATCCTATGTACAAACACTTATCTTGATCATCTGTACAAACACTTATCTTGATCCTCTGTACAAACAATGATCTTGATCCTCTGTACAAACAATTATCTTGATCCTCTGTACAAACAATTATCTTGATCCTCTGTACAAACAATGATCTTGATCCTCTGTACAAACAATTATCTTTATCCTCTGTACAAACAATTATCTTGATCCTCTGTACAAACACTAATCTTGATCTTCTATACAAACACTTATCTTGATCCTCTGTACAAACACTAATCTTGATCTTCTATACAAACACTTATCTTGATCCTCTGTACAAACACTGTTTCCTTTTATGTGTCCTCGTCACTACTGATGTTTTCCCACCTGTCCCTCACCACTGATGTTTCCCCACCTGTCCCTCACCACTGATGTTTCCCCACCTGTCCCTCACCACTGATGTTTCCCCATTTGTTCCTCACTACTCATATTTCCCTGCCTGTCCCTCATTACTACATAAACATATCGTCATAGTCTGGAGGCTTCATGTGGTCTGGATCAGGTCTACAAAATACATGGTAATGTGGGGAATTACATGTGTTAGTGCTTTCATTAGTTTATATAAAAAATAAAAGAGATATTGGTTTCCAAGAATGTATTGGTTTATCAGAATATATACATACTCCTGTCTCTGGTCTATACATACTCCTGTATTTGGTCTATACATACTCCTGTCTTTTGTCTATACATACTCCTGTATTTGGTCTATACATATCCTGTCTCTGGTCTATACATACTCCTGTCTCTGGTCTATACATACTCCTGTATTTGGTCTATACATACTCCTGTCTATGGTCTATACATACTCCTGTATTTGGTCTATACATACTCCTGTATTTGGTCTATACATACTCCTGTATTTGGTCTATACATACTCCTGTATTTGGTCTATACATACTCCTGTATTTGGTCTATATATACTCCTGTATTTGGTCTATACATGCTCCTGTATTTGGTCTATATATACTCATGTCTCTGGTCTATACATACTCCTGTATTTGGTCTATAAATACTCATGCCTCTGGTCTATACATACTCCTGTATTTGGTCTATACATACTCCCGTATCTGGTCTATACATACTCCTGTATTTGGTCTATACATACTCCTGTCGTTGGTCTATACATACTCCTGTCTCTGGTCTATACATACTCCTGTATTTGGTCTATACATACTACTGTATTTGGTCTATACATACTCATGTCTCTGGTCTATACATACTCCTGTCTCTGGTCTATACATACTCCTGTATTTGGTCTATACATACTCCTGTATTTGGTATATACATACTCCTGTCTCTGGTCTATACATACTCCTGTCTTTGGTCTATACATACTCCTGTATTTGGTCTATACATAATCCTGTATTGGGTCTATACATACTCCTGTATTTGGTCTATACATACTCCTGTATTTGGTCTATACATACTCCTGTATTTGGTATATACATACTCCTGTCTTTGGTCTATGGTCTATACATACTCCTGTCTCTGGTCTATACATACTCCTGTCTCTGGTCTATACATACTGCTGTCTCTGGTCTATACATACTCCTGTATTTGGTCTATACATACTCCTGTATTTGGTCTATACATACTCCTGTCTCTGGTTTATACATACTCCTGTATTTGGTCTATACATACTCCTGTATTTGGTCTATACATACTCCTGTATTTGGTCAATACATACTCCTGTCTCTGGTCTATACATACTCCTGTATTTGGTCTATACATACTCCTGTATTTGGTCTATACATACTCCTGTATTTGGTCTATACATACTCCTGTCTATGGTCTATACATACTCCTGTATTTGGTCTATACATACTCCTGTCTATGGTCTATACATACTCCTGTATTTGGTCTATACATACTCCTGTATTTGGTCTATACATACTCCTGTATTTGGTCTATACATACTCATGTCTCTGGTCTATACATACTCCTGTCTATGGTCTATACATACTCCTGTCTATGGTCTATACATACTCCTGTCTCTGGTCTATACATACTCCTGTCTATGGTCTATACATATTCCTGTCTATGGTCTATACAAACTCCTGTATTTGGTCTATATATACTCCTGTATTTGGTCTATACATACTCCTATAATTGGTCTATACATACTCCTGTATCTGGTCTATACATACTCCTGTATATGGTCTATACATACTCCTCTCTCTGGTCTATACGTACTCCTGTCTATGGTCTATACATACTCCTGTATTTGGTCTATACATACTCCTGTATTTGGTCTATACATACTCCTCTCTCTGGTCTATACATACTCCTGTATTTGGTCTATACATACTCCTCTCTCTGGTCTATACATACTCCTGTATTTGTTCTATACATACTCCAGTCTATGGTCTATACATACTCCTGTCTCTGGTCTATACATACTCCTGTATTTGGTCTATACATACTCCTGTATTTGGTCTATATATACTCCTGTATTTGGTCTATACATACTCCTGTATTTGTTCTATACATACTCCTGTCTATGGTCTATACATACTCCTGTCTCTGGTCTATACATACTCCTGTATTTGGTCTATATATACTCCTGTATTTGGTCTATACATACTCCTGTATTTAGTCTATACATACTCCTGTCTTTGGTCTATACATACTCCTGTATTTAGTCTATACATACTCCTGTCTTTGGTCTATACATACTCCTGTCTTTGGTCTATACATACTCCTGTATTTAGTCTATACATACTCCTGTCTTTGGTCTATACATACTCCTGTCTATGGTCTATACATACTCCTGTATTTGGTCTATACATACTCCTGTCATTGGTCTATACATACTCCTGTATTTGGTCTATACATACTCCTGTATTTGGTCTATACATACTCCTGTCTATGGTCTATACATACTCCTGTATTTGGTCTATACATACTCCTGTCTATGGTCTATACATACTCCTGTCTATGGTCTATACATACTCCTGTCTCTGGTGTATACATACTCCTGTCATTGGTCTATACATACTCCTGTCTCTGGTCTATATATACTCCTGTATTTGGTCTATACATACTCCTGTATTTGGTCTATACATACTCCTGTATTTGGTCTATACATACTCCTGTATTTGGTCTATACATACTCCTGTCTATGGTCTATACATACTCCTGTCTCTGGTCTATACATACTCCTGTATTTGGTCTATACATACTCCTGTATTTGGTCTATACATACTCCTGTATTTGGTCTATACATACTCCTGTAATTGGCCTATACATACTCCTGTATTTGGTCTATACATACTCCTGTAATTAGTCTATACATACTCCTGTATTTAGTCTATACATACTCCTGTCTTTGGTCTATACATACTCCTGTCTATGGTCTATACATACTCCTGTATTTGGTCTATATATACTCCTGTATTTGGTCTATACATACTCCTGTCTATGGTCTATACATACTCCTGTCTATGGTCTATACATACTCCTGTCTCTGGTCTATACATACTCCTGTCTTTGGTCTATACATACTCCTGTCTCTGGTCTATACATACTCCTGTATTTGGTCTATACATACTCCTGTATTTGGTCTATACATACTCCTGTATTTGGTCTATACATACTCCTGTCTATGGTCTATACATACTCCTGTCTCTGGTCTATACATACTCCTGTATTTGGTCTATACATACTCCTGTATTTGGTCTATACATACTCCTGTATTTGGTCTATACATACTCCTGTATTTGGTCTATACATACTCCTGTAATTGGTCTATACATACTCCTGTATTTGGTCTATACATACTCCTGTAATTAGTATATACATACTCCTGTATTTGGTATATACATACTCCTGTCTATGGTCTATACATACTCCTGTATTTGGTCTATACATACTCCTGTATTTGGTCTATACATACTCCTGTATTTGGTCTATACATACTCCTGTATTTGGTCTATACATACTCCTGTCTCTGGTCTATACATACTCCTGTATTTGGTCTATACATACTCCTGTATTTGGTCTATATATACTCATGTCTCTGGTCTATACATACTCCTGTATTTGGTCTATACATACTCCTGTATTTGGTTTATACATACTCCTGTATTTGGTCTATACATACTCCTGTATTTGGTCTATACATACTCCTGTCTCTGGTCTATACATACTCCTGTATTTGGTCTATACATACTCCTGTATTTGGTCTATACATACTCCTGTATTTGGTCTATACATACTCCTGTCTATGGTCTATACATACTCCTGTATTTGGTCTATACATACTCCTGTCTATGGTCTATACATACTCCTGTATTTGGTCTATACATACTCCTGTATTTGGTCTATACATACTCCTGTATTTGGTCTATACATACTCCTGTATTTGGTCTATACATACTCCTGTATTTGGTCTATACATACTCATGTCTGGTCTATACATACTCCTGTCTATGGTCTATACATACTCCTGTCTATGGTCTATACATACTCCTGTCTCTGGTCTATACATACTCCTGTCTATGGTCTATACATACTCCTGTCTATGGTCTATACAAACTCCTGTATTTGGTCTATATATACTCCTGTATTTGGTCTATACATACTCCTGTATCTGGTCTATACATACTCCTGTCTATGGTCTATACATACTCCTCTCTCTGGTCTATACGTACTCCTGTCTATGGTCTATACATACTCCTGTATTTGGTCTATACATACTCCTGTATTTGGTCTATACATACTCCTCTCTCTGGTCTATACATACTCCTGTATTTGGTCTATACATACTCCTCTCTCTGGTCTATACATACTCCTGTATTTGTTCTATACATACTCCTGTATATGGTCTATACATACTCCTGTCTCTGGTCTATACATACTCCTGTCTCTGGTCTATACATACTCCTGTATTTGGTCTATACATACTCCTGTATTTGGTCTATACATACTCCTGTATTTGGTCTATACATACTCCTGTATTTGGTCTATACATACTCCTGTCTATGGTCTATACATACTCCTGTCTCTGGTCTATACATACTCCTGTATTTGGTCTATACATACTCCTGTATTTGGTCTATACATACTCCTGTATTTGGTCTATACATACTCCTGTAATTGGTCTATACGTACTCCTGTATTTGGTCTATACATACTCCTGTAATTAGTCTATACATACTCCTGTATTTAGTCTATACATACTCCTGTCTTTGGTCTATACATACTCCTGTATTTGGTCTATACATACTCCTGTATTTGGTCTATACATACTCCTGTCATTGGTCTATACATACTCCTGTATTTGGTCTATACATACTCCTGTCATTGGTCTATACATACTCCTGTCTATGGTCTATACATACTCCTGTATTTGGTCTATACATACTCCTGTATTTGGTCTATACATACTCCTGTATTTGGTCTATACATACTCCTGTCTATGGTCTATACATACTCCTGTCTATGGTCTATACATACTCCTGTCTCTGGTGTATACATACTCCTGTATTTGGTCTATACATACTCCTGTATTTGGTCTATACATACTCCTGTATTTGGTCTATACATACTCCTGTCTATGGTCTATACATACTCCTGTCTCTGGTCTATACATACTCCTGTATTTGGTCTATACATACTCCTGTATTTGGTCTATACATACTCCTGTATTTGGTCTATACATACTCCTGTATTTGGTCTATACATACTCCTGTATTTGGTCTATACATACTCCTGTATTTGGTCTATACATACTCCTGTATTTGGTCTATACATACTCCTGTATTTGGTCTATACATACTCCTGTATTTGGTCTATACATACTCCTGTATTTGGTCTATACATACTCCTGTCTTTGGTCTATACATACTCCTGTCTATGGTCTATACATACTCCTGTATTTGGTCTATACATACTCCTGTATTTGGTCTATACATACTCCTGTCTTTGGTCTATACATACTCCTGTATTTGGTCTATACATACTCCTGTCTTTGGTCTATACATACTCCTGTCTATGGTCTATACATACTCCTGTATTTGGTCTATACATACTCCTGTATTTGGTCTATACATACTCCTGTCTCTGGTTTATACATACTCCTGTATTTGGTCTATACATACTCCTGTATTTGGTCTATACATACTCCTGTATTTGGTCTATACATACTCCTGTCTTTGGTCTATACATACTCCTGTATTTGGTCTATACATACTCCTGTATTTGGTCTATACATACTCCTGTATTTGGTCTATACATACTCCTGTATTTGGTCTATACATACTCCTGTCTATGGTCTATACATACTCCTGTATTTGGTCTATACATACTCCTGTCTATGGTCTATACATACTCCTGTATTTGGTCTATACATACTCCTGTATTTGGTTTGTTGTCTATACATACTCCTGTATTTGGTCTATACATACTCCTGTCTTTGGTCTATACATACTCCTGTATTTGGTCTATACATACTCCTGTATTTGGTCTATACATACTCCTGTCTTTGGTCTATACATACTCCTGTCTATGGTCTATACATACTCCTGTCTATGGTCTATACATACTCCTGTCTCTGGTCTATACATACTCCTGTCTTTGGTCTATACATACTCCTGTCTTTGGTCTATACATACTCCTGTATTTGGTCTATACATACTCCTGTATTGGTCTATACATACTCCTGTATTTGGTCTATACATACTCCTGTCTATGGTCTATACATACTCCTGTATTTGGTCTATACATACTCCTGTATTTGGTCTATACATACTCCTGTATTTGGTCTATACATACTCCTGTATTTGGTCTATACATACTCCTGTATTTGGTCTATACATACTCCTGTATTTGGTCTATACATACTCCTGTATTTGGTCTATAATACTCCTGTTTGGTCTATACATACTCCTGTATTTGGTCTATAATACTCTGCTCTGGTCTATACATACTCCTGTATTTGGTCTATACATACTCCTGTATTTGGTCTATACATACTCCTGTATTTGGTCTATACATACTCCTGTCTTTGGTCTATACATACTCCTGTCTTTGGTCTATACATACTCCTGTATTTGGTCTATACATACTCCTGTATTTGGTCTATACATACTCCTGTCTTTGGTCTATACATACTCCTGTATTTGGTCTATACATACTCCTGTATTTGGTCTATACATACTCCTGTATTTGGTATATACATACTCCTGTCTCTGGTCTATACATACTCCTGTCTTTGGTCTATACATACTCCTGTATTTGGTCTATACATACTCCTGTATTTGGTCTATACATACTCCTGTATTTGGTCTATACATACTCCTGTATTTGGTCTATACATACTCCTGTATTTGGTCTATACATACTCCTGTCTTTGGTCTATTACATACTCCTGTCTTTGGTCTATACATACTCCTGTCTCTGGTCTATACATACTCCTGTCTTTGGTCTATACATACTCCTGTATTTGGTCTATACATACTCCTGTATTTGGTCTATACATACTCCTGTCTCTGGTCTATACATACTCCTGTATTTGGTCTATACATACTCCTGTATTTGGTCTATACATACTCCTGTATTTGGTCTATACATACTCCTGTCTTTGGTCTATACATACTCCTGTATTTGGTCTATACATACTCCTGTATTTGGTCTATACATACTCCTGTATTTGGTCTATACATACTCCTGTCTATGGTCTATACATACTCCTGTCTATGGTCTATACATACTCCTGTCTCTGGTGTATACATACTCCTGTCATTGGTCTATACATACTCCTGTCTCTGGTCTATACATACTCCTGTATTTGGTCTATACATACTCCTGTATTTGGTCTATACATACTCCTGTATTTGGTCTATACATACTCCTGTATTTGGTCTATACATACTCCTGTCTATGGTCTATACATACTCCTGTCTCTGGTCTATACATACTCCTGTATTTGGTCTATACATACTCCTGTATTTGGTCTATACATACTCCTGTATTTGGTCTATACATACTCCTGTATTTGGTCTATACATACTCCTGTATTTGGTCTATACATACTCCTGTATTTGGTCTATACATACTCCTGTATTTGGTCTATACATACTCCTGTATTTGGTCTATACATACTCCTGTCTATGGTCTATACATACTCCTGTCTTTGGTCTATACATACTCCTGTATTTGGTCTATACATACTCCTGTATTTGGTCTATACATACTCCTGTATTTGGTCTATACATACTCCTGTATTTGGTCTATACATACTCCTGTCTTTGGTCTATACATACTCCTGTATTTGGTCTATACATACTCCTGTATTTGGTCTATACATACTCCTGTCTTGGTCTATACATACTCCTGTTTGGTCTATACATACTCCTGTATTTGGTCTATATATACTCCTGTATTTGGTCTATACATACTCCTGTCTCTGGTCTATACATACTCCTGTATTTGGTCTATACATACTCCTGTATTTGGTCTATACATACTCCTGTATTTGGTCTATACATACTCCTGTATTTGGTCTATACATACTCCTGTATTTGGTCTATACATACTCCTGTATTTGGTCTATACATACTCCTGTATTTGGTCTATACATACTCCTGTCTTTGGTCTATACATACTCCTGTATTTGGTCTATACATACTCCTGTCTATGGTCTATACATACTCCTGTATTTGGTCTATACATACTCCTGTATTTGGTCTATACATACTCCTGTATTTGGTCTATACATACTCCTGTATTTGGTCTATACATACTCCTGTATTTGGTCTATACATACTCCTGTCTTGGTCTATACATACTCCTGTCTATGGTCTATACATACTCCTGTCTTGGTCTATACATACTCCTGTCTTGGTCTATACATACTCCTGTCTATGGTCTATACATACTCCTGTCTATGGTCTATACATACTCCTGTATTTGGTCTATATATACTCCTGTATTTGGTCTATACATACTCCTGTATCTGGTCTATACATACTCCTGTCTATGGTCTATACATACTCCTGTCTCTGGTCTATACATACTCCTGTCTATGGTCTATACATACTCCTGTATTTGGTCTATACATACTCCTGTATTTGGTCTATACATACTCCTGTATTTGGTCTATACATACTCCTGTATTTGGTCTATACATACTCCTGTCTTTGGTCTATACATACTCCTGTATTTGGTCTATACATACTCCTGTCTATGGTCTATACATACTCCTGTCTCTGGTCTATACATACTCCTGTATTTGGTCTATACATACTCCTGTATTTGGTCTATACATACTCCTGTATTTGGTCTATACATACTCCTGTATTTGGTCTATACATACTCCTTTTGGTCTATACATACTCCTGTATTTGTTATACATACTCCTGTCTATGGTCTATACATACTCCTGTCTCTGGTCTATACATACTCCTGTATTTGGTCTATACATACTCCTGTATTTGGTCTATACATATCCTGTATTTGTCTATACATACTCCTGTATTTGTCTATACATACTCCTGTCTTTGGTCTATACATACTCCTGTCTTTGGTCTATACATACTCCTGTATTTAGTCTATACATACTCCTGTCTTTGGTCTATACATACTCCTGTCTATGGTCTATACATACTCCTGTATTTGGTCTATATATACTCCTGTATTTGGTCTATACATACTCCTGTCATTGGTCTATACATACTCCTGTATTTGGTCTATACATACTCCTGTATTTGGTCTATACATACTCCTGTCTATGGTCTATACATACTCCTGTATTTGGTCTATACATACTCCTGTATTTGGTCTATACATACTCCTGTATTTGGTCTATACATACTCCTGTCTATGGTTATACATACTCCTGTATTGGTCTATACATACTCCTGTTTGGTCTATACATACTCCTGTATTTGGTCTATACATACTCCTGTATTTGGTCTATACATACTCCTGTATTTGGTCTATACATACTCCTGTATTTGGTCTATACATACTCCTGTATTTGGTCTATACATACTCCTGTATTTGGTCTATACATACTCCTGTTATACTCCTGTATTTGGTCTATACATACTCCTGTATTTGGTCTATACATACTCCTGTCTCTGGTCTATACATACTCCTGTATTTGATCTATACATACTCCTGTATTTGGTCTATATATACTCATGTCTCTGGTCTATACATAATCCTGTAATTGGTCTATACATACTCCTGTATTTGGTCTATATATACTCCTGTATTTGGTCTATACATACTTCGGTCTCTGGCCTGGATGTACTGGTGAAGCAATAGGATCAAACTTACCCTGATCTCTGGCCTGGATGTGTGCCTGGCGGACCAAAAGGATCAAACCTAGCACCTGGTGGTACTGCTCCTCTGTCAAAGTAAAGATAATTCAGTTTATAATCTACCCTGTATACATACTATATAAACACTAGAATAGATCATTAAATATATACAGACGGATATGTAGTCCAGTGGTAACACGCTGGACTGGTAATCCAGGGATCGCAGGTTCGATCCCCCGTCTGACCCTAATAAAATGAACAGTCTTTCAGATGGGACGTTAAACCGAGGTCTCGTGTCGGTGCTTTACACCGTGCACGTAAAAGAACCAGAGGAGATTCTGGAATGGGTCTGTATCATTGCACTATCCTCCAAAATCTAAAATAACTAATCTCTTCAGTTAAGTAATTTTATTCAATATATATAACAAGCCGAAGTAGATCTCTCCTCTTTTTCTTTTCTCTCTTGCGATATTTAGATAAGACTATTATTTTTCTATTTTTTGTGTTAATTTTTCTCTTCTTTTTCACATGCTTTGTCTAAACATAACATTCTTATATATTGAATTATGTAATGTATTGTATACATATGTAACTGTTTTGTACAAATTTCATTACTATGTTCTTTGTAAGGTACAAGTGGGATGGCCTCGACCCGCTTGCTACCTACGACGAGGCAAATAAACGGACCTTAAACGTGGCTCCAAAAAAAAAATCTCTTCAGGAGGTGTCGCTCATATGGGCAACCGGTAGCGACGATAAATAAACGTAAAACACAAATTAATATATAAATATAGGATGAACATTGATAAAACTGATGGAAGCTACATAACAAGCTGGCCTGCTGGAGAAGGGGAGGTAATTCAACTGTAGCTGTGAAACTTGTTCACAAGTTTCACTGCACAAATAATGAACAGTATGAATGAAAAAAATGTACGGTAGTCCAATTGTGAGTTTCCTCTAGTGTAATATTTATTACACATGATTATAATGTTTTTCATAGGTTTATGAAATGCACTGGTATTGATTGCTCGTAAATGGCAGTAGTTAGAATGTTGTATATGTAAGCTAGCTATGCATACCGTGGTAATCTAGATGGCAATCCAGCACTTGGGTCCATGCCAAACATTGGACCCCTACCTCCCCTCATTGGATCAAACAACATACCACCTCCCATGCCGCCATGTATGGGATCAAGGTCACCTCGACCCACAGAGAAGGGATCATCTGGGTCAGTCCTGTAACAAATATAGCAATTGATGTATGCTGTATCAACAAACACATTTAGTTCTGCTTTCCAATGAAACAGAGATAATACACGAGCTTCAAAATATAAGCTTAGCTATGCTTTCCAATGAAACATAAATACACGAGCTTCAAAATATAAGCTTAGCTATGTTTTCCAACGAAACATACCGCTACCACTGCACTATTACTGCGCTATCACTGTGCTATCAGAGCGCTATCATTGCACTACCACTGCGCTATCACTGCACTACCACTGCGCTATCATTGCACTATCACTGCGCTATCAGTGCACTATCATTGCGCTATCACTGCGCTATCAGTGCACTACCACTGCACTATCAGTGCACTATCATTGCGCTATCACTGCGCTATCAGTGCACTACCACTGCGCTATCAGTGCACTATCATTGCGCTATCACTGCGCTATCAGTGCACTATCATTGCACTACCACTGCGCTATCATTGCACTATCACTGCACTACCACTGCGCTATCAGTGCACTATCACTGCGCTATCACTGCACTACCACTGCACTACTACTGCGCTATCATTGCACTATCACTGCACTACCACTGCGCTATCATTGCACTATCACTGCACTACCACTGCGCTATCACTGCACTACCACTGCGCTATCAGTGCACTATCACTGCACTATCACTGCACTACCACTGTGCTATCACTGTACTACCACTGCGCTATCACTGCGCTATCACTGTACTACCACTGTGCTATCACAGCTCTATCACTGCACTATCACTGCACTACCACTGCGCTATCACTGTGCTATCACTGCACTACCACTGCACTACCACTGCGCTATCATTGCACTATCACTGCGCTATCACTGCACTACCACTGCGCTATCACTGCGCTACCACTGCACTATCACTGCACTACCACTGCGCTATCACTGTACTACCACTGCGCTATCACTGTACTACCACTGTGCTATCACAGCTCTATCACTGCACTATCACTGCACTATCACTGCACTACCACTGCGCTATCACTGTACTACCACTGCACTACCACTGCGCTATCATTGCACTATCACTGCACTACCACTGCGCTATCATTGCACTATCACTGCATTACCACTGCGCTATCACTGCACTACCACTGCACTACCACTGCGCTATCATTGTACTATCACTGCACTACCACTGGGCTATCACTGCACTACCACTGCGCTATCACTGCACTACCACGGCGCTATCATTGCACTATCATTGCACTACCACTGCGCTATCACTGTACTACCACTGCGCTATCAGTGCACTATCATTGAACTACCACTGCGCTATCACGAAGCATAAGAGGTGTAATATAGTGAAGCTTGTCCACAAACCATTCTGGTGTAGGTCTGTGTCTCCAGCTACCCGTGTGTGGTACACGTAGCGGATCCTTCTCCCGCTGCCCCGGGTTACTTCCTCTCCTCGATGTCCCTGCCTGCGGGCTGGAGGGCATCAGTCCACCTAGGATTTCCTTCTTGAAACATTTACACAAATCACTGACATGCTTCAACGCTCTGAAAACATTAAACATGTTGGCTGTCACCTACCTACATGAGAGTACCAGTAACTCCCATATACCAGTACACCCTCACATACATATACCTGTCATATAGACCACAGTCACATACCTGTCATATAGACCACAGTCATATACCTGTCATATAGACCACAGTCATATACCTGTCATATAGACCACAGTCATATACCTGTCATATAGACCACAGTCATATACCAGTACACCCTCACAGTCATATACCAGTACACCCTCACATACATATACCAGTACACCCTCACATTCATATACCTGTACACCCTCACAGTCATATACCTGTACACCCTCACAGTCATATACATGTACACCCTCACAGTCATATACCTGTACACCCTCACAGTCATATACCTGTACACCCTCACAGTCATATACATGTACACCCTCACAGTCATATACCTGTACACCCTCACAGTCATATACCAGTACACCCTCACAGTCATATACCTGTCATATAGACCACAGTCATATACCAGTACACCCTCACAGTCATATACCAGTACACCCTCAAAGTCATATACCTGTACACCCTCACAGTCATATACCAGTACACACTCACAGTCATATACCAGTACACCCTCACAGTCATATACCAGTACACCCTCACAGTCATATACCTGTACACCCTCACAGTCATATACCAGTACACACTCACAGTCATATACCAGTACACCCTCACATACATATACCTGTACACCCTCACAGTCATATACCAATACACCCTCACAGTCATATACCTGTACCCCTCAGTCATATACCAGTACACCCGTCACCCTCACAGTCATATACCAGTACACCCTCACAGTCATATACCAGTACACCCTCACAGTCATATACCTGTACACCCTCACAGTCATATACCTGTACACACTCACAGTCATATACCAATACACCCTCACACTCACAGTCATATACCAGTACACCCTCACAGTCATATAGCAGTACACCCTCACAGTCATATACCTGTACCCCTCAGTCATATACCAGTACACCCTCACAGTCATATACCAGTACACCCTCAGTCATATACCAGTACACCCTCACAGTCATATACCTGTACACCCTCACAGTCATATACCTGTACACACTCACAGTCATATACCAATACACCCTCACACTCACAGTCATATACCAGTACACCCTCACAGTCATATAGCAGTACACCCTCACAGTCATATACCAGTACACCCTCACAGTCATATACCAGTACACCCTCACAGTCATATACCAGTACACCCTCACAGTCATATACCTGTACACCCTCACAGTCATATACCTGTACACACTCACAGTCATATACCAGTACACCCTCACAGTCATATAGCAGTACACCCTCACAGTCATATACCAGTACACCCTCACAGTCATATACATGTACACCCTCACAGTCATATACCAGTACACACTCACAGTCATATACCAGTACACCCTCACATACATATACCTGTACACCCTCACAGTCATATACCAGTACACCCTCACAGTCATATACCTGTACCCCTCAGTCATATACCAGTACACCCTCACAGTCATATACCAGTACACCCTCACAGTCATATACCAGTACACCCTCACAGTCATATACCTGTACACCCTCACAGTCATATACCTGTACACACTCACAGTCATATACCAATACACCCTCACACTCACAGTCATATAGCAGTACACCCTCACAGTCATATACCAGTACACCCTCACAGTCATATACCAGTACACCCTCACAGTCATATACCTGTACACCCTCACAGTCATATACCTGTACACACTCACAGTCATATACCAGTACACCCTCACAGTCATATACCAGTACACCCTCACAGTCATATAGCAGTACACCCTCACAGTCATATACCAGTACACCCTCACAGTCATATACCTGTCATATAGACCACAGTCATATACCTGTCATATAGACCAGTCATATACCTGTCATATAGACCACAGTCATATACCTGTCATATAGACCACAGTCATATAGCAGTACACCTTCACAGTCATATAGCAGTACACCCTCACAGTGTGATAGTTTATACAAATTAATTTTAGCTCGATTGCGAAACAAGTTCTTTCAACTTATATTAATCACTCTCGAGACCTCATTCCTGATGGAATCCATCGCCATGAAGGAGAGAAGAGGCCATATGGAATTTAAATGCCTTGCCTAAGGGCACAATCGTAACGGCTCCAGCGGGGCTCAAACTCCGGACCTTTCGCACCTGAGGCGAACGCGTATCCACTGCGCTATCACGACTTCCACTTGTGTGATAGGAGCTTCATGCATGTCTCCTAGCACTACTGTACAATATTTGACCTGGAAACCGTACATTTGGTGTTCGACCTATGAGGTATGGAACCGATTTTGTCTCCTTGTGCTAAATAACTCACCACAAATCATCAAAGAAACTGAACGACAACTAAAGTTAAAGACAATGTATTTGTAGAGATGGATTACGTTTTGTATGAGGAGTAGTCGTGTGTGGCATGGTGGACAACATCAACGTTCATGGTAGCAACCTTACTGTCATCTCTCTCTTTCTGAAACATATACAGTCAACTGGTTAGAATTAAACAATTGACCAGTGTTCAACATTCATGCATGTTGCCATATACTGGTTAGAATTCAACACTTGACAAGTATTCAACCTTCACGCATGTTGCCGTATACTGGTTAGAATTCAACACTTGACAAGTATTCAACCTTCATGCATGTTGCCGTATACTGGTTAGAATTCAAAACTTGACAAGTATTCAACCTTCATGCATGTTGCCGTATACTGGTTAGAATTCAAAACTTGACAAGTATTCAACCTTCATGCATGTTGCCGTATACTGGTTATGTATGTATGTTCCTTTAATGTCAAACCCCTCGCGGGGACTTAGACATGTTTTCCTGGGCAGGCTTAGCCGACCTAAGCGATTAACCAGTACTAAGCAATGTGTGTGAGGTGCCTTGCTCAATGGCACTACATACGTGGCCTGACCGAGTATCGAACCTGGGACCGTTCGATTCCAAATCCGACGCTCTACCACTGGACCATGGACGCCACTTTAGTTAGAATTCAACAATTGACAAGTGTTCAACCTTCATGTATGTTGCCAAATGTATACTGCTTAGAATTCAACAATTGACAAGTGTTCAACCTTCACGTATGTTGCCAAATGTATACTGGTTAGAATTCAACAATTGACAAGTGTTCAACCTTCACGTATGTTGCCAAATGTAGATTAGCGTGGAATGCTGGCTATATGTGGGAAGCGATTAACGTGTCGTAGTTTAGTTTATACAAATTTATTTTAGCTCAATTGTGAAACAAGTTCTTACAACTTAATTAATCACTCTCGAGACCTCATTCCTGATGGAATCCATCGCCACGAGGGAGAGAAGGGGCGGGGCTCGAACTCCAGACCTTTTGCACCTGGAGCGAACGCACATCCACTGTGCTATCACAAACTTCCACTTTTAACGTGTTGTATGGCAGTTATGTGGAGAAAAGGGATACGGAACAATAACATGTTGCTAACGGTATATACCCAGAAATGTATAAGCAGTGTTCCATCGACGGCAATCACTTTAAAGATGTAGATGGCAGCAGTAGCTGTGTGTGTGTAGCGGATTATATACAGATCGGGAGTCGTGTTCCAACCCTCTGGTAACATCTCTGTCCCCTCCTCATTCTTACCATGCTGTCAACATACAAGCATTATTATAAAACACGTTCTGCCAGAATTGTATCACTCAATTCAATCAAATTATTGGTTAATTGATTAGCACATTATCAGTTGATTATTTAAAACTACCAAGTACAATACTGAAACGTCCGTCTCTGTGATCGAGTGGTTACGGTCGCCGACTTGCATACCACTGTAACCTATTATCACTGGTGGTCATTGGTTCGAGCCCCCATCCCGGTCAGACCGTGTGTCTTTATGTGAAAAAGTTGGTAGTTTGTTACGGAGGTTAGTGCTCATATGGGCAACCGGTAGCTGGTTACAGCTGGAACATGACCAGGATAGGTGTTCTTCTTCTTGGTGATTTCGGCACTCCCTCAATATTGAGGATTATGTGTCGTCGCTGGTGAATTTTGAGATGATATTTACAATGATTAATTAACAAATAAGTGAATGTCCAAAGACAAATATACTACAGTGCTTGTTTAAGATTTTGTACATAGAATGAATGCTTTAGATCATGGTTGGGAGGGCAGAAACAGGGATGAGTGCTTTAAAGCCATCAACTGTTATTGCTTCATGTGTGGCAAGTGGTAACAAGTTCCATTGGATGACGGTTCTTGGATAAAAAGAGAATTTGTATGAATCTTTGTTGACAGGGATGTGTTTATAACAATATGGGTTTGTGTGTCTGGTTATGTTTACAGCTACTATTTGGTGTATTATTTTATAGAAGAGAATCAATCTGTATCTAACTCTGCGTGTCTCAAGTGTTGGCCAGTTTAGGTTGTCGATCATTTCGGAGACTGAACTAGTATTATGTTATCGGTTGGTAACGAATCTGGCAGCACGTCGCTGTACCGTCTCAATTTGGTGTTTTTGTGTTTTAGAATGTGGGTCCCAGATAGTACTGGAGAATTCTAGCTTGGGTCTTAGTAGTGCTTTGTATGCATGGTCTTTTGCTTTAGATGATGTGAATTTTAGGTTGCGTTCAAGAATCCTAGTGATTGGTTTGCTTTATTGGTTATCGAGTTGATATGTTTGTCCCATTTTAGATTGCTTTGCAAGGTTAGGCCTAAATATTTTGCATCATTTACTTTTTGAAGGGGATGGTTATGGAGTTTATATGTAAATAGAAATGGCTTGCGTTTTTGTGTGATGCTGAGTAGGTTACATTTATCGGGGTGAAATTTCATGAGCCAATCTTGCTCCCATCTACCAGCTGAATCAATATCTTCTTGGAGTAATGTGGTGTCATTTTGTGTTTTAATTTCTTTATAAATGATGCTGTCATCAGCGAAGAGACGAAGGGTACTATGTTGGATATATTCGGATAGGTCATTAATGTAGATGAGGAATAGGATTGGGCCCAGAACTGTGCCTGTGTTGTTAAGTAAAGGGCTCATATGGGCAACGGGTAGCTGGTTACAGCTGGAACATGAGACCAGGATAGGCGCTGTTAAGTAAACTCCTCATATGGGCAACCGATAACGACGATAAATCAAGCTTAAAAAATACTGAAAGTGAAACAGAAAGTGCTTTGTCACATATTGTTTGTGCTTCATTGAAATTCTGGAAAGTTGCGTTGTTAACCTTTTCACCAATACCAATACACTTGAAACCAGCTGAAACTATCTGCCAGTGCAAAACACATAAAATACTGTCTTGTGGCGTTTTAATTTGTGATTTCACAGAATTAAACATCAATTCCATTCCAGCAGATGCCATTTCTGACAGGGGTACGGTTAAGAGTGTGCTCCCTTGGTTTTCTCGTACTCGATAATGTTCGAACTTTGTAAAGTCAATTATATTTGTGTTCATAAGAATATCACACCGTTTTGTCTTGCGAATTTAGTGGACTAGTGGTTATGTTTAATGCTTAGAATTAAACAATAACAGTAAAGGGCCAGACTGTGTTTATTTTACGTAAAATCTTTATCTCATATTTAATTGGGTGGTTGAGAAAAAAGGCTTACATTTAGTATATTAGATTGATCAATCGCTCTCGAGTCTTCAATGAAATCATCACCATGACGGAGAGTAGAGTAGAAGAAGTTGATTGTCTAAGGGCATACTCCTAACAAATAAACAAATAAATTCCATGATATTAAAATTAAATGTGAAGAGATTAAACTGCTTGGAGTAAACCTAGACTAAATTTTAATTATCATGTGTCAAGTATATGTAAAAAGGCATCTAGGTAATTAAATGTATTAAAGAGGCAAGCATCTAGTCCTATAAATAAGACCTCTACATAAAAAAAAATTCTTTCTGTTATTTCGAGAAATGCATGGATAGTAAAATGTCACATTTTTCAAGTCTAAATATTTGGACTAGGCAAGAGGATAGCTCAGGATAGGCAAGCATCTTGTTGACAGACTGGGTAGACTTACTATGTACTATTCATTTGTCAAACGTCAAATACTGTCCATTAACATGTCATTTTACCAGCGATGCAAATACTAAAAAACTAGAGACAATTCAAGAGAGAGCACCCAGGTTCATATATGACGACTACAGTAGCAGTTATGAATTTTTATTGGAAAAATCTGGTTGAATTACTTTAAAAATTACTGAGATATATAGCTCTTGAGACATTTAGAATATTACACAAGCAAACCCCAGAGTACCTTCATGATGTTGTTAATGTTAGAAACGAGTTCGAGCCCCGCTGGAGCCGTTACGATTGTGCCCTTAGGCAAGGCATTTAAATTCTGGTCTCTCTCCCTCGTGGCGATGGATTCCATCAGGAATCAGGGACTTTAAACCGGTGTTTTACTCTGTGCACGTAAAAGAACCAAAGGAGACTCTGGTATGGGTCTTTGTCTGTAACATTGCACTATCCTCTAAAAGACTAATCTCTTCAGGAGGCTTTGCTCATATGGGTAACCGGTAGCGACGATAAATAAATGTAAAACACATAAGTGCACCAACCTGATATTGTCCTACGGTTCGCAACTTAGCCTATGCCATGATATATGTAAGGAAGTTGGTATCTGTATATACTGTGAATTTCCAAACCATTAACTGCACATTTCAGAGCAAAAAACATGAAATGGAATGTGCTATTGTCGAGTTCCCACCTGGAAAGACTGCGATGTGCTATTGTCGAGTTCCCACCTGGAAAGACTGCGATGTGCTATTGTCGAGTTCCCACCTGGAAAGACTGCGATGTGCTATTGTCGAGTTCCCACCTGGAAAGACTGCGATGTGCTATTGTCGAGTTCCCACCTGGAAAGACTGCGATGTGCTATTGTCGAGTTCCCACCTGGAAAGACTGCGATGTGCTATTGTCGAGTTCCCACCTGGAAAGACTGCGATGTGCTATTATCGAGTTCCCACCTGGAAAGACTGCGATGTGCTATTGTCGAGTTCCCACCTGGAAAGACTGCGATGTGCTATTGTTGAGTTCCCACCTGGAAAGACTGCGATGTGCTATTGTCGAGTTCCCACCTGGAAAGACTGCGATGTGCTATTGTCGAGTTCCCACCTGGAAAGACTGCGATGTGCTATTGTCGAGTTCCCACCTGGAAAGACTGCGATGTGCTATTGTCGAATTCCCACCTGGAAAGACTGCGATGTGCTATTGTCGAGTTCCCACCTGGAAAGACTGCGATGTGCTATTGTCGAGTTCCCACCTGGAAAGACTGCGATGTGCTATTGTCGAATTCCCACCTGGAAAGACTGCGATGTGCTATTGTCGAGTTCCCACCTGGAAAGACTGCGATGTGCTATTGTCAAGTTCCCACCTGGAAAGACTGCGATGTGCTATTGTCGAGTTCCCACCTGGAAAGACTGCGATGTGCTATTGTCAAGTTCCCACCTGGAAAGACTGCGATGTGCTATTGTTGAGTTCCCACCTGGAAAGACTGCGATGTGCTATTGTCAAGTTCTCACCTGGAAAGACTGCGATGTGCTATTGTCGAGTTTCCACCTGGAAAGACTGCGATGTGCTATTGTCGAGTTCCCACCTGGAAAGACTGCAATGTGCTATTGTTGAGTTCCCACCTGGAAAGACTGCGATGTGCTATTGTCGAGTTCCCACCTGGAAAGACTGCGATGTGCTATTGTCGAGTTCCCACCTGGAAAGACTGCGATGTGCTATTGTCGAATTCCCACCTGGAAAGACTGCGATGTGCTATTGTCGAGTTCCCACCTGGAAAGACTGTGATGTGCTATTGTCGAGTTCCCACCTGGAAAGACTTCGATGTGCTATTGTCGAATTCCCACCTGGAAAGACTGTGATGTGCTATTGTCGAGTTCCCACCTGGAAAGACTGCGATGTGCTATTGTCGAGTTCCCACCTGGAAAGACTGCGATGTGCTATTGTCGAGTTCCCACCTGGAAAGACTGCGATGTGCTATTGTCGAGTTCCCACCTGGAAAGACTGCGATGTGCTATTGTTGAGTTCCCACCTGGAAAGACTGCGATGTGCTATTGTCAAGTTCTCACCTGGAAAGACTGCGATGTGCTATTGTCGAGTTCCCACCTGGAAAGACTGCGATGTGCTATTGTCGAGTTCCCACCTGGAAAGACTGCGATGTGCTATTGTCGAGTTCCCACCTGGAAAGACTGCGATGTGCTATTGTCGAGTTCCCACCTGGAAAGACTGCGATGTGCTATTGTCGAGTTCCCACCTGGAAAGACTGCGATGTGCTATTGTCGAGTTCCCACCTGGAAAGACTGCGATGTGCTATTGTCGAGTTCCCACCTGGAGAAGACTGCGATGTGCTATTGTCGAATTCCCACCTGGAAAGACTGCGATGTGCTATTGTCGAGTTCCCACCTGGAAAGACTGCGATGTGCTATTGTCGAGTTCCCACCTGGAAAGACTGCGATGTGCTATTGTCGAGTTCCCACCTGGAAAGACTGCGATGTGCTATTGTCGAGTTCCCACCTGGAAAGACTGCGATGTGCTATTGTTGAGTTCCCACCTGGAAAGACTGCGATGTGCTATTGTCAAGTTCTCACCTGGAAAGACTGCGATGTGCTATTGTCGAGTTCCCACCTGGAAAGACTGCGATGTGCTATTGTCGAGTTCCCACCTGGAAAGACTGCGATGTGCTATTGTCGAGTTCCCACCTGGAAAGACTGCGATGTGCTATTGTCGAGTTCCCACCTGGAAAGACTGCGATGTGCTATTGTCGAGTTCCCACCTGGAAAGACTGCGATGTGCTATTGTCGAGTTCCCACCTGGAAAGACTGCGATGTGCTATTGTCGAGTTCCCACCTGGAGAAGACTGCGATGTGCTATTGTCGAATTCCCACCTGGAAAGACTGCGATGTGCTATTGTCGAGTTCCCACCTGGAAAGACTGCGATGTGCTATTGTCGAGTTCCCACCTGGAAAGACTGCGATGTGCTATTGTTGAGTTCCCACCTGGAAAGACTGCGATGTGCTATTGTCAAGTTCTCACCTGGAAAGACTGCGATGTGCTATTGTCGAGTTCCCACCTGGAAAGACTGCGATGTGCTATTGTCTAGTTCCCACCTGGAAAGACTGCGATGTGCTATTGTCGAGTTCCCACCTGGAAAGACTGCGATGTGCTATTGTCAAGTTCCCACCTGCGATGTGCTATTGTCGAGTTCCCACCTGGAAAGACTGCGATGTGCTATTGTTGAGTTCCCACCTGGAAAGACTGCGGTGCGCTATTGTTGAGTTCCCACCTGGAAAGACTGCGGCTGGCTTGTGCCATTACTATTGTTTCGACCATGCAACAACCCTGTGTTTGATAAATCTCTGCTCCCAACACTTGCAAACTCGAATTAGTATGCAGTTCAAGTGAGTGCGTGAAGTTGTGATACACATGGACTGGGGTGGGGTGTGGTTGTGGTGGGGTGTGATGGGGTGGGGTGTGGTTGTGATGGGGTGGGTGTGGGGTGTAGGGTGGGGTGGGGGGTGTAGTGGGCTGGGGTGTGGTGGGGTATGGTGTGGAGTGGTGTGGTGGGCTGGGGTGTGGTGGGGTGGGGTGTGGTGTGGGGGGGGTGGTGGACTGGGGTGTGGTGTGGTGGGCTGTGGTGGGGTGTGGTGGGCTGTGGTGTGGTGTGATGGGGTGTGGTGGGGTGTGGTGGGGTGTGGTGTGGTGGGGTGTGGTGGGGTGTGGTGTGGTGTGGTGGGGTGGGGGACCTGCAAGACTAGGATTTGGAAATACTGATGTTCACAAGAAGTGTCTCACCATTCAAACTCACTGGACAAACAGGGGTAACGTTATAATAAACAAACTAACTTAACCCTTATATTGCTGAATAATGTGCAAACAACATAGATCCAGATCAGGATCTATGTTGTTTGCTATTCAGACAAGTGTTTTAGTTCCACTATCTGAATAGCAAACAGCATAGAGCCTGATTAGATGGCACAAAATGACTCTACGCCTTTTGCAAAAAGTGACGTTTGTTGTGATTAGCAGGTTAAATATACACGATGATTCACTACAAGTAACACTCGACTTGGGTCAAGATGATTCACTGCAAGTAACACTCGACTTGGGTCACGATGATTCACTACAAGTAACACTCGACTTGGGTCACGATGATTCACTACAAGTAACACTCGACTTGGGTCACGATGATTCACTGCAAGTAACACTCGACTTGGGTCACGATGATTCACTACAAGTAACACTCGACTTGGGTCAAGATGATTCACTACAAGTAACACTCGACTTGGGTCAAGATGATTCACTGCAAGTAACACTCGACTTGGGTCGCGATGATTCACTACAAGTAACACTCTACTTGGGTCAAGATGATTCACTGCAAGTAACACTCGACTTGGGTCAAGATGATTCACTACAAGTAACACTCGACTTGGGTCACGATGATTCACTGCAAGTAACACTCGACTTGGGTCACGATGATTCACTACAAGTAACACTCGACTTGGGTCAAGATGATTCACTACAAGTAACACTCGACTTGGGTCACGATGATTCACTGCAAGTAACACTCGACTTTGGTCACGATGATTCACTACAAGTAACACTCGACTTGGGTCACGATGATTCACTGCAAGTAACACTCGACTTGGGTCACGATGATTCACTCAAGTAACACTCGACTTGGGTCAAGATGATTCACTACAAGTTTGGTAACACTCGACTTGGGTCAAGATGATTCACTACAAGTAACACTCGACTTGGGTCACGATGATTCACTGCAAGTAACACTCGACTTGGGTCACGATGATTCACTACAAGTAACACTCGACTTGGGTCAAGATGATTCACTACAAGTAACACTCGACTTGGGTCAAGATGATTCACTGCAAGTAACACTCGACTTGAGTCACGATGATTCACTACAAGTAACACTCGACTTGGGTCAAGATGATTCACTACAAGTAACACTCGACTTGGGTCAAGATGATTCACTACAAGTAACACTCAACTTGGGTCAAGATGATTCACTACAAGTAACACTCGACTTGGGTCATACATTTTATTATTTATAATGTACAGATCTATAAAGCAATTAGTTTACATACGAACAACGATATTTTTCCATCCCCAGAATTAACAATGTCATACCAAGTAGTAGAGGACTTATGAATGAACAACTATTAAACATTCGTAAATCACCAATTATATATCCAGGGAGGTAATTCATAAATAATAATTTTACAAAGTACTGCTTAAATGTGGGCAAATCTTCAAAATTTGATTATAAATCAGCCACAAATTGTTAATTGCATTTCTATAGAAATAAGAACTTTTTGTTCAGCTAGTGAGGACCAGATATGATCTGAGAACAGACATGATCCGAGACCAGACATGATCCGAGACCAGACATGATCTGAGACCAGACATGATCTGAGACCAGACATGATCCGAGACCAGAAATGATCCGAGACCAGAAATGATCCGAGACCAGACATGATCAGTTATATGTTATATTTCGGGTTTTACGCCTGCATCAGCACCATTTTGGGCTATATCGCCGGCGGGCAGTTTACCTAACAACACCTTTCCTAGGGCAGGCTCCAGCGGTTAACCAGTACTTGGGTGCATCAACCTCCGTAAGAAACTGCCAACTTTTTCATATAAATGAGACACGGCCTGAGCGGGGCTCGAACCCGTGACCATCAGTGATGATAGGTTACAGTGGTATACAAGTCAGCGACCTTAACCACTCGACCACGGAGGCGGACTCCAGACATGATCAGAGACCAGACATGATCTGAGACCAGACATGATCAGAGACCAGACATGATCAGAGACCAGACATGATCCGAGACCAGACATGATCCGAGACCAGACATGATCTGAGACCAGACATGATCCGAGACCAGACCAGACATGATCAGAGACCAGACATGATCAATCAATACATGATTTCCATCATAAGTTGACAACTACCTGATATTTTTTTCAATTATTGAATACATACTTTCAGCAGACACTATAGACATAAAGTACACGTGTAAAATTATGGCCAAGAATTAAGAGAATATCTACACAATTTACGAACATATTTAATTATAACCGTTATGTAAGATTGTCAATTTATTTGAAACTTTTTCTACTATATCAGCAATGTACAATATAATTGAACTATCGGTACCCGAAACCCTCATCACACAGAATACAGCAGCCGGTTACCCGCATGTGCAAACTGAGCTACACGTACCCCAAACACCCAAAATATAGCATCTGATGCCACCATATATCCTTGTTACATAAACGAGACCATGAAGTTTGCCAAGCTTCATTGCTAACGACCCGTGAGCTTATCACATGGTTGGATAACAGTGCTGTTAATGGCGGTTACACATTACACTCCACACATCATTTACACGTATCACATGTACGTCCAAAATAAATATTGAATTACACAGAATAAAATATGTTCATTTGCATGTTAGAATTTAAATAATAATAAACATTCACAATAATTATTTTCTAATATGTATACACGTTTAAATACCTATAATTATTTGTTCATTAGCATTCACTCACAGTTACACTGGCACATTTAAACTCCAGAAAACATTTTGTCAAATTCAGGAAGAGCTTTATAGTCCAAAATCTGTAATAAAAACTCATAATGTTTATTATGTAAACAATCTAGTGGAGTAATTCATTTTCCACGTATAAAATTTAATTAAATTGCTTATCTAGCAAACCTGTTATCAGAATCATATACAAAGGTTATGTTCAAAACGAAAAACTGGTGTTGGCAAGTAGCTGCTGTTGTGAATAATGGTAGTAAGATACATGGTTTCACTCAAAAATCCTACAAAATGTTTAAAACAAGAATGGAGAAATAATAACACAGTCAAAAGCATTTACAGCTTAGATGAAATAGGCAATATATACTGAACGGTACCACGGGTAGTGTGACACACGTAGATAACACAAGCAAGTATTACCTAGCATAATGCATTGTGGGTAACATCTAGCATAATGCATTGTGGGTAACATCTAGCATAATGCATTGTGGGTAACATCTAGCATAAAGCATTGTGGGTAACATCTAGCATAATGCATTGTGGGTAGCATCTAGCATAATGCATTGTGGGTAACATCTAGCATAAAGCATTGTGGGTAACTTCTAGCATAATGCATTGTGGATAACATCTAGCATAATGCATTGTGGGTAACATCTAGCATAATGCATTGTGGGTAACATCTAGCATAAAGCATTGTGGGTAACTTCTAGCATAATGCATTGTGGGTAACATCTAGCATAATGCATTGTGGGTAACATCTAGCATAATGCATTGTGGGTAACATTTAGCATAATGCATTGTGGGTAACATTTAGCATAATGTATTGTGGGTAACATCTAGCATAATGTATTGTGGGTAACATCTAGCATAATGCATTGTGGGTAACATTTAGCATAATGCATTGTGGGTAACATCTAACATAAAGTGGCTGAAGTATTTCAGAACATATGATATGTATATAAATATGATGTTTCCTCACACAGCTGTAAATATATCATTCATTAAAATTCAATTATCTAATCTTATACAGATGAACAAAATGTAAGCAAATGCTAAATAAATCACAAGTTGGTAATAAGTAACAAACATGTGTTTGATTGTTGTCTGTAGCATGCCTGCCCAATGCAATCAGAGCCACAATAAGTAACAAACATGTGTTTGATTGTTGTCTGTAGCATGCCTGCCCAATGCAATCAGAGCCACAATAAGTAACAAACATGTGTTTGATTGTTGTCTGTAGCATGCCTGCCCAATGCAATCAGAGCCACAATAAGTAACAAACATGTGTTTGATTGTTGTCTGTAGCATGCCTGCCCAATGCAATCAGAGCCACAATAAGTAACAAACATGTGTTTGATTGTTGTCTGTAGCATGCCTGCCCAATGCAATCAGAGCCACAATAAGTAACAAACATGTGTTTGATTGTTGTCTGTAGCATGCCTGCCCAATGCAATCAGAGCCACAATAAGTAACAAACATGTGTTTGATTGTTGTCTGTAGCATGCCTGCCCAATGCAATCAGAGCCACAATAAGTAACAAACATGTGTTTGATTGTTGTCTGTAGCATGCCTGCCCAATGCAATCAGAGCCACAATAAGTAACAAACATGTGTTTGATTGTTGTCTGTAGCGTGCCTGACCAATGCAATCAGAGCCACAATAAGTAACAAACATGTGTTTGATTGTTGTCTGTAGCGTGCCTGACCAATGCAATCAGAGCCACAATAAGTAACAAACATGTGTTTGATTGTTGTATGTAGCGTGCGACCAATGCAATCAGAGCCACAATAAGTCTGACCAATGCAATCAGAGCCACAATAAGTAACAAACATGTGTTTGATTGTTGTATGTAGCGTGCCTGACCAATGCAATCAGAGCCACAATAAGTAACAAACATGTGTTTGATTGTTGTCTGTAGCGTGCCTGCCCAATGCAATCAGAGCCACATTATGGAAGAAACATGGTACGAGGGGCATTCAATATATAGTCAGTGATCTCCTTGGGGCTAGTTAAGATTTTCATATGAACAGGATCTTTTTCAGACCAACCCTTCATAGTATCCCTCGTACAGACCCACACACGTTTCATCGCATGGATTATGTGAACTTTTATCCACTACAGACATTACATGCTAACCCAGATTCATCCAGTAGAAATAAGCAACATTTCAACTAAAACATCTGAAAACATACATTCTGTAACTGTTAAACTTAGATCTATCTAAACGAAATACGTAAATCGATAATGTAAACATATGTACACTTGATGCTACAAGTAGACAATCCATGTACAAGTAGACAATCCATGTACACTTGATGCTACAAGTAGACAATCCATGTACACTTGATGCTACAAGTAGACAATCCATGTACAAGTAGACAATCCATGTACACTTGATGCTACAAGTAGACAATCCATGTACACTTGATGCTACAAGTAGACAATCCATGTACAAGTAGACAATCCATGTACACTTGATGCTACAAGTAGACAATCCATGTACACTTCATGCTACAGTAGACAATCCTGTACACTTCATGCTACAAGTAGACAATCCATGTACACTTCATGCTACAAGTAGACAATCCATGTACACTTCATGCTACAAGTAGACAATCCATGTACACTTCATGCTACAAGTAGACAATCCATGTACAAGTAGACAATCCATGTACACTTGATGCTACAAGTAGACAATCCATGTACACTTGATGCTACAAGTAGACAATCCATGTACAAGTAGACAATCCATGTACACTTGATGCTACAAGTAGACAATCCATGTACACTTCATGCTACATGTAGACAATCCATGTACACTTCATGCTACAAGTAGACAATCCATGTACACTTCATGCTACAAGTAGACAATCCATGTACACTTCATGCTACAAGTAGACAATCCATGTACACTTTATGCTACAAGTAGACAATCCATGTACAAGTAGACAATCCATGTACAAGTAGACAATCCATGTACACTTCATGCTACAAGTAGACAATCCATGTACACTTCATGCTACAAGTACACAATCCATGTACAAGTAGACAATCCATGTACACTTCATGCTACAAGTAGACAATCCATGTACACTTCATGCTACAAGTAGACAATCCATGTACACTTCATGCTACAAGTAGACAATCCATGTACAAGTAGACAATCCATGTACACTTCATGCTACAAGTAGACAATCCATGTACAAGTAGACAATCCATGTACACTTCATGCTACAAGTAGACAATCCATGTACACTTCATGCTACAAGTAGACAATCCATGACGTATGTATAAATACTCCTGCTGGCTTGTATTGACATTTACGTATTTGCTTAACTTCTGAAGTCTGTAAGATCATTCCTATTTAAAATGAGATTATATCTAAAATAAACTGCATTTAAAAATAAATTCTTTTAATATTGATATTTTAAGCTTAAATACTTAATATTAACGTAGTTGCCTAACATAATTAAAAAATAAAAATAAGCAAATTTAAAAACAATAATTATGAAATGACAACTATTTTTCTACATGATTGTTTGCTGCCCAAACCACTGCAATATCCGCACGCAAAATATACAGTGGTGATAGTTGCACATTGTTACTGCCGACGATACCCCCATCACAGACCCTAGTTGGATGTACGAGTCCACATTTACATTTATCTAGACAATGACACAAAACCAGCCACGTGATTTATAACTGTTGTTCAATATACAAGTGTGAACATTAAACTGTATGTACCATAACATTTATGAACTATGTATGTACCATAACATTTATGAACTATGTATGTACCATAACATTTATGAACTATGTGTTTATATATTGAATGATGGTTCCATGGGCAACATGGTTCCTTCCTTCATTGAACCAAATCAGCAGTTTATTATCATGTGTTATTGGTTGTATACAAACTGAGAGGTTGTTCAAGATTACATGAATGAATGCAACTAACAAGGAAACAACGGATTGTTTTAATGTAGAAATATCTGATTATACTTCCAGGTCACCAACCATAGAACTACAATAGTTGTTATAACCTTGGATACAATACCACACTGCTTTAAGTATATCAATCTGTTCTGTATCATTTACCAGGCTTTACTTTACAACTCAAGGCCGCAGCGTTAGCATATGCCCAATCTGCTACACACCTCAGTCTGCTATACACCCCAGATTGAAGTTCGCTATACACACCTGTTTGCTGCCATAGATTGCTATACACCCAGATCGCTACTCCAGTTTGTTTTACACCTCAGTTCGTTATGTGCCCCAGTTTGCTATGCATCCCAGTTTGCTATACACCCCAGTTTGTTATACACCCCAGTTTGCTATACATCCCAGTTTGTTATACATCCCAGTTTGCTATACATCCCAGTTTGTTATACACCCCAGTTTGTTATACACCCCAGTTTGTTATACATCCCAGTTTGTTATACATCCCAGTTTGCTATACATCCCAGTTTACTATACATCCCAGTTTACTATACACCCCAGTTTGTTATACATCCCAGTTTACTATACATCCCAGTTTGTTATACACCCCAGTTTGTTATACATCCCAGTTTGCTATACATCCCAGTTTACTATACATCCCAGTTTACTATGCACGGAGTATTTTTTCCACTATAACAGTACCGTAAGCATAATTATTAACATGGACGGATGTTTTTCCATGTTACGTATTACCTGTAATTGCCATCGCTTTAGAAATATCTACTCCTCGATACACTTAAACTTTGTAAATGCTGTAAACACATTATTTAAAACACCCATGAAGTAATACTTCATTCAACTATTGTCAATTAATCTACACCAGCTCACTGTACATGACCATCCACCAGCTCACTGTACATGACCATCCACCAGCTCACTGTACATGACCATCCACCAGCTCACTGTACATGACCATCCACCAGCTCACTGTACATGACCATCCACCAGCTCACTGTACATGACCATCCACCAGCTCACTGTAATGACCATCCACCAGCTCACTCTACAGGACCATCCACCAGCTCACTGTACACGACCATCCACCAGCTCACTCTACAGGACCATCCACCAGCTCACTGTACATGACCATCCACCAGCTCACTGTACATGACCATCCACCAGCTCACTCTACAGGACCATCCACCAGCTCACTCTACATGACCATCCACCAGCTCACTGTACATGACCATCCACCAGCTCACTCTACAGGACCATCCACCAGCTCACTCTACATGACCATCCATCCATTACCAGCAATTAAACTCACTACAAATACTGTTTCTGAGTTACGAGGGAAAACTTCCTTCGACATTAACACAATCTAGTTGTCTATACCAATATAACAAATAATGTGTAGTTCTTGTCTCCTTCATATATTTACAACAATAAAAACAGTCCAACAGATTATCCTAATCTTATAAGGTTAATTTATTACCACATATCGTATATACCCGGCCGTAAGTCGATCTCGGCCGTAAGTCGATCTTGGCCACAAGTCGAGGGTCAAGTTTAAGCTCGAAAAAAGCTTGGTTTTAAGTTTGATCCTTCCATAAATCGAAGGTACTTTGTGCACTTATTTCTCTCATCTTTGAATGAAACTTGGCTCAATTCGAGATATCTGGTTGACTTTATTCCAGAAAGCATAAAAAATGCACTTATTTATCAAGTTTGTATATATCAGCTATTTCTATAAATGTAAATAAATATTCAAATAAATATTTTAATAAGCATGTTCTGTATCATTTATCCAATAAATTATCTAATAAATATATTGATTTACCACAATTTGTCTTTCCTGAAAACATGTTCACAGTATTCTGTAAACTCTACTGCTCAAGTACAGGTAAATACTTAAGCGTGTTAGCAAAGTTCACATTATTAAATGAATCTTAAAAAATAATAAAAAAATCTTTTGTTTGTATTTTGGCCATAAGTCGACATATTACGTTCATCACATTTGTAGATGAGAAAAAGGTCGACTTATGGTCGGGTATGTACGGTACTCACCAACATTTAGCAGCCTGGACAAAGGTCGACTTATGATCGGGTATGTACGGTACTCACCAACATTTAGCAGCCTGGACAAAGGTCGACTTATGGTCGGGTATGTACGGTACTCACCAACATATAGCAGCCTGGACAAAGGTCGACTTATGGTCGGGTATGTACGGTATTCACCAACATTTAGCAGCCTGGACAAAGGTCGACTTATGGTCGGGTATGTACGGTACTCACCAACATATAGCAGCCTGGACAAAGGTCGACTTATGGTCGGGTATGTACGGTATTCACCAACATTTAGCAGCCTGGACAAAGGTCGACTTATGGTCGGGTATGTACGGTACTCACCAACATATAGCAGCCTGGACAAAGGTCGACTTATGGTCGGGTATGTACGGTACTCACCAACATTTAGCAGCCTGGACAAAGGTAGACTTATGGTCGGGTATGTACGGTACTCACCAACATATAGCAGCCTGGACAAAGGTCGACTTATGGTCGGGTATGTACGGTACTCACCAACAGTTAGCAGCCTGGACAAATGAACATTTAAACTGTGTTTGTGGTAGCAGTGATGGTCGTTAGTCACATTTTATGGCATTAAACAAGATTAGATTCACATTTACATTCATACCGAATAAAAACATGAGGTATGGAACTAAAACTTACATAACTCACAGACGAAGCAACAGAACAGTTGCTTGCTCAAGTGTGAACAGAACAGTCGCTTGCTCAACGGTGAACACAATCATTGCCTCTATAGAGTAGGTGTCCAGAAAAGCTTAATGTAGATACACTAGCATCAAGCACTTAATTCATTCCGTTCATTAAACAAACAAAACAAGATTGACATTGTTTAAAACAAAGTCTACATATCAATGTTTAAAAGCACTTCATACAGTGGGTACTTATCATGAACACAAGTCATTACATAACAATACACGGGATATACTCCAAACATCACAATCATAAATAGTTTAGAAAATCATTGATATTAGTATCCATGGTTACAGGAAAATATTGTGGTGCAAGATATACATCGAGCAAAAACTATGGTGTCATTTCATGCTATAATACCATACTTGCTCAGGACAAAAAAAAAATGTATGTTTCATCAAAATTATACGTTTCAGCAAAATTATAATGACCATATTATGATTGAAAGCATCCAGGATATGTTGAACATTGCGAATAAGGAAGACACTTATGTTCCTGAATAATATAAAAGGGCATTATACCATGTTGTGTACTATATAAACATACGTTTATTCCCGGCTGGATACAATACACCTCTGTGACTCCTCCGCGATGCTGTGTACTCTACACAAACATGGATGATTGACTGATTGTACACATGAAATCTCCCCCAAGATATATCTCTACTTTATTATACATTTTACACAAAGTTTCTTTAAGTAATGAAAAACATCGGAGATTATGTGAAAAATAGGAGGCAATTTTGTCCATTTATGTGAAAAATAGAGAAGGGTATTTTGCCCACTTATGTACAAAACAATGGTGTTATTGTGCCCACTTACGTCAAAAATAACAGAGGGGAATGTGCCCAATAAGGGGGGTTGACTATCTAATTACAGGTGGGAATTTCTCCATTTTTTTTAAAATACTTTATTTATTTTACAACGATTGCGAAGCAAGTTTTAACAACTTATATTAATCACTCTCATTGGCTCGGATGAAAGCGTAAATGTGGTCATTCGTGTGGGAGGAAACCGGAGTACCCGGAGAAAACCCACCTGTCCGATCCGGCGACCATCTCACATACTTCCCTGTCAGAGGATCGAACCCGGGTCGCATTGGTGAGAAGCGAGCGCACTAACCACTGCACTAATTTTGTCGATTTATGTCAACATTTTAGGGAGGGGGGGGGGGGGGATGGATATTTGTGCATGTGGTATGTATGTTAAGTCGAGATATTACTGTTATATTGTTGGAAGGATCAGATTGCATGCACAGCTTTCATATATCTTACAAGTTTTCACATGTTTCACTACTCGAATACTGACATAAAATAACACAGTCTTAGAAATATAAAATCATAGGACAACCTTTAATAAAATAACACTTGATCACTTTTATCATTAGTTAAGGTGACAGTTCACTTGTGTCACAATGTAGGACAACGAACACAATTGACAAGAGAACACATACCATGTGAACAAGAGAACACGTACCATGTGAACAAGAGAACACATACCATGTGAACAAGAGAACACACACCATGTGAACAAGAGAACACACACCATGTGAACAAGAGAACACATACCATGTGAACAAGAGAACACATACCATGTGAACAAGAGAACACAAACCATGTGAACAAGAGAACACACACCATGTGAACAAGAGAACACAAACCATGTGAACAAGAGAACACACACCATGTGAACACACACCGTGTGAACAAGAGAACACAAACCATGTGAACAAGAGAACACACACCATGTGAACAAGAGAACACAAACCATGTGAACAAGAGAACACACACCATGTGAACACACACCGTGTGAACAAGAGAACACAAACCATGTGAACAAGAGAACACACACCATGTGAACAAGAGAACACACACCATGTGAACACGAGAACACACACCATGTGAACAAGACAACACACATCATGTGAACAAGAGAACACACACCATGTGAACAAGAGAACACACACCATGTGAACAAGAGAACACACACCATGTGAACACGAGAACACACACCATGTGAACAAGAGAACACACACATGTGAACAAGAGAACACACACCATGTGAACAAGAGAACACACACCATGTGAACCGGTAATGACAAACATTGCTTATCAAATTCATGAGTATATTGTAGGATACCCAAAGTTATGAAATAAAACTCGTATGATGTAGTTAATTTGCATAAATTCTACGTACAAATATTCCATCTTTTGTTTTATTATGGTACATTCAAGTTTAGTCGGTATTGGATTGTCAATGGTATCGTGGTTGGTCTACAGTATGACTAGTGTATGCTTGCGCAAATCCCGTTTATGAAGTAACTGTATCTATTTATAGATTTAAGTCGTACTAACAGCTTAGGCCTGCGGTTTTATTCTATTGGTTTACGTACAACTGTTTACAAACATGGGCTTCTGTCTGCATACCCATCCCGTTCTCCACTAGAACATTACGATGGCTATTTAATACAAGCAGAGTGTTATCATGTATATACATAGTAACTGGTCATGTACACGTTCATACATGTTACGTGCAGTATTACACGTTCATGTACATACAAGCAGTATTACACTTTCATGTTACCTGCAGTATTACACGTTCATGTACATACGTGCAGTATTACACGTTCATGTACATACAAGCAGTATTACACGTTCATGTACATACAAGCAGTATTACATGTTCATGTTACGTGCAGTATTACACGTTCATGTACATACAAGCAGTATTACACATTCATGTACATACGTGCAGTATTACACGTTCATGTACATACGTGCAGTATTACACGTTCATGTACATACAAGCAGTATTACACGTTCATGTACATACGTGCAGTATTACACGTTCATGTACATACGAGCAGTATTACACGTTCATGTTATGTGCAGTATTACACGTTCATGTACATACATGCAGTATTACACGTTCATGTACATACAAGCAGTATTACACGTTCATGTTACGTGCAGTATTACACGTTCATGTACATACGAGCAGTATTACATGTTCATGTACATACAAGCAGTATTACACGTTCATGTACATACATGCAGTATTACACGTTCATGTACATACAAGCAGTATTACACGTTCATGTTACGTGCAGTATTACACGTTCATGTACATACAAGCAGTATTACATGTTCATGTTACGTGCAGTATTACACGTTCATGTACATACGTGCAGTATTACACGTTCATGTACATACAAGCAGTATTACACGTTCATGTACATACAAGCAGTATTACACGTTCATGTACATACGAGCAGTATTACACGTTCATGTACATACGAGCAGTATTACACGTTCATGTACATATGAGCAGTATTACACGTTCATGTACAAGATTAAGGCATACTTTGTTGCAGAGTTTTGGGTTTTGGTTAGATCCTGGGATGACACGACGTGCACCGGATTATAAATCTCTGTAATACCATCCCAACTTCTGGTTTCCGGTATACTTGGTATTATTACCTCCCCTTTCCCCAATCCACTCAGGAGAACACGAACATCTCGAAGCAAAGAACAATGGCAAGGGGTTTGTTCCGGTGCAAAGGGGAAACAGCCCAGGAGCATGATTGTGTAGATATTGCGAGTATCAATACACATCAATGTACATAGCCTGGTACCAGTAGAATAAATCACATTTCCGTCTTGTTATAGTTTGTGTCTAGCCTGTGATAACCATGCTATTGCAAACTGCCCTGGGTCGAAACTGCTTCCTGATTTCATGTTACAGTGTGTGTCTAGCCCTTACACTCGTCATGAACAATGGAGGGTAGCCGGCAACATTACACTACCTGAAACATGAATATTATATTATTATACCAGATTTGTATAGCACTCTTTTCATACAGAAATTATACGTTCAAAAGTTCTTAACATTAATTTAGTACGTTCAAAAGTGCTCAACATTAATTTAGTACGTTCAAAAGTGCTTAACATTAATTTAGTACGTTCAAAAGTGCTCAACATTAATTTAGTACATTCAAAAGTGCTCAACATTAATTTAGTACGTTCAAAAGTGCTCAACATTAATTTAGTACGTTCAAAAGAACATTAATTTAGCATAGTAAGGCATTTGTACAACATACATTACAATAGTCAACATTAAGGACAACAATTTGGTAGGAACAAAAATAAATAAATAAAATGTTCTATAGGGAATCGGTACGTACGGACACCATAAAGTAGTAGAAATGTTCTACAGGGAATCGGTACGTATGGACACCACAAAGTAGTAGAAATGTTCTATAGGGAATCGGTACGTACGGACAAAGTTGTAGAAATGTTCTATAGGGAATCGGTACGTACGGACACCATAAAGTAGTAGAAATGTTCTACAGGGAATCGGTACGTATGGACACCACAAAGTAGTAGAAATGTTCTATAGGGAATCGGTACGTACGGACAAAGTTGTAGAAATGTTCTATAGGGAATCGGTACGTACGGACACCATAAAGTAGTAGAAATGTTCTACAGGGAATCGGTACGTATGGACACCACAAAGTAGTAGAAATGTTCTATAGGGAATCGGTACGTACGGACAAAGTTGTAGAAATGTTCTATAGGGAATCGGTACGTACGGACACCATAAAGTAGTAGAAATGTTCTACAGGGAATCGGTACGTATGGACACCACAAAGTAGTAGAAATGTTCTATAGGGAATCGGTACGTACGGACACCACAAAGTAGTAGAAATGTTCTATAGGGAATCGGTACGTACGGACACCACAAAGTAGTAGAAATGTTCTACAGGGAATCGGGCAATTTGCATTTCTATTGTTTCAGGTATAAATATGATGCAAGGTTTTTATACAACTTACCGACTTTCATTTGAACTATTCATTGGAGAACTATCGTCTAAGTTGAGCTCAATTATTTGCCTTTTAGTAACTTCCACCTGAAACACACAATGAGGGCCGTTATAAAACACACAATGAGGGTCGTTATAAAACACACAATGAGGGTCGTTATAAATCACACAATGAGGGTCGTTATAAAACACACAATGAGGGTCGTTATAAAACACACAATGAGGGTCGTTATAAATCACACAATGAGGGTCGTTATAAAACACACAATGAGGGTCGTTATAAAACACACAATGAGGGTCGTTATAAAACACACAATGAGGGTCGTTATAAAACACACAATGAGGGTCGTTATAAATCACACAATGAGGGCCGTTATAAAACACACAATGAGGGTCGTTATAAAACACACAATGAGGGCCGTTATAAAACACACAATGAGGGTTGTTATAAAACACACAATGAGGGCCGTTATAAAACACACAATGAGGGCTGTTATAAAACACACAATGAGGGTCATTATAAAACACACAATGAGGGCTGTTATAAAACACACAATGAGGGCTGTTGTAAAACACACAATGAATGTCATGTTATTCAGACACTTGCTGTCCAGTGTCATGTTATTCAGACACTTGCTGTCCAGTGTCATGTTATTCAGGCACTTGCTGTCCAGTGTCATGTTATTCAGACACTTGCTGTCTAGTGTCATGTTATTCTGACACTTGCTGTCCAGTGTCATGTTATTATGACACTTACTGTCCAGTGTCATGTTATTCTGACACTTGCTGGCCAGTGTCATGTTATTCAGACACTTGCTGTCCAGTGTCATGTTATTCCGGCACTTGCTGTCCAGTGTCATGTTATTCCGGCACTTGCTGTCCAGTGTCATGTTATTCTGACACTTGCTGTCCAGTGTCATGTTATTCAGACACTTGCTGTCCAGTGTCATGTTATTCAGACACTTGCTGTCCAGTGTCATGTTATTCTGACACTTGCTGTCCAGTGTCATGTTATTATGACACTTACTGTCCAGTGTCATGTTATTCTGACACGTGCTGGCCAGTGTCATGTTATTCAGACACTTGCTGTCCAGTGTCATGTTATTCCGGCACTTGCTGTCCAGTGTCATGTTATTCTGACACTTGCTGTCCAGTGTCATGTTATTCAGACACTTGCTGTCCAGTGTCATGTTATTCAGACACTTGCTGTCCAGTGTCATGTTATTCTGACACTTGCTGTCCAGTGTCATGTTATTATGACACTTACTGTCCAGTGTCATGTTATTCTGACACGTGCTGGCCAGTGTCATGTTATTCAGACACTTGCTGTCCAGTGTCATGTTATTCCGGCACTTGCTGTCCAGTGTCATGTTATTCTGACACTTGCTGTCCAGTGTCATGTTATTCAGACACTTGCTGTCCAGTGTCATGTTATTCAGACACTTGCTGTCCAGTGTCATGTTATTCAGACACTTGCTGTCCAGTGTCATGTTATTCTGACACTTGGTGTCCAGTGTCATGTTATTCAGACACTTACTGTCCAGTGTCATGTTATTCTGACACTTGCTGGCCAGTGTCATGTTATTCAGACACTTGCTGTCCAGTGTCATGTTATTCCGGCACTTGCTGTCCAGTGTCATGTTATTCTGACACTTGCTGTCCAGTGTCATGTTATTCCGGCACTTGCTGTCCAGTGTCATATTATTCTGGCACTTGCTGTCCAGTGTCATGTTATTCTGACACTTGCTGTCCAGTGTCATGTTATTCAGACACTTGCTGTCCAGTGTCATGTTATTCTGACACTTGCTGTCCAGTGTCATGTTATTCAGACACTTGCTGTCAAATCAATGCTACAATTGATATGCTGTATTTAACATAGAAAAAAGGAGATATTGGAAAATATTACACAATTTGTTACATAGCTGCAAGATTCTACAAGATTCAGGGAAGTTTTTAATCTCTGTTATTTAATGTCTGGGAGTAATGTTGTGAAACTTCATCTGTATCTACTCTATGCTGGTACATGTCAGACTACAACCTAATATTGTGAAACTCCATCTGTACGTAGCTACGCTATGCTGGTACATGTCAGACTACAATCTAATATTGTGAAACTTCATCTGTACGTAGCTACGCTATGCTGGTACATGTCAGACTACAACCTAATATTGTGAAACTTCATCTGTATCTACGCTATGCTGGTACATGTCAGACTACAACCTAATATTGTGAAACTTCATCTGTATCTACGCTATGCTGGTACATGTCAGACTACAACCTAATATTGTGAAACTTCATCTGTATCTACGCTATGCTGGTACATGTCAGACTACAACCTAATATTGTGAAACTTCATCTGTATCTACGCTATGCTGGTACATGTCAGACTACAACCTAATATTGTGAAACTTCATCTGTATCTACGCTATGCTGGTACATGTCAGACTACAACCTAATTCCAAATAAATAGTTCACACAACATGGGGGTGGGGTGGGGAGGGGCAAGCACTACCAAGCAACAACAGAATATACAAAACCACAGGAGATAAATGCAGCAAACTAAAATGTTGGGAAAAGCAACTGACAAAGTGTGACTTTATGTATAGTTGTAAGTAAGTATATTGCACACTGCCACACTGTGACTGTATGTATAGTTGTAAGTAAGTATATTGCACAATGCCACACTGTGACTTTATGTATAGTTGTAAGTAAGTATATTGCACAATGCCAGACTGTGACTTTATATATAGTTGTAAGTAAGTATATTGCAAACTACCACACTGTGACTTTATGTATAGTTGTAAGTAAGTATATTGCACAATGCCACACTGTGACTTTATGTATAGTTGTAAGTAAGTATATTGCACAATGCCACACTGTGACTTTATGTATAGTTGTAAGTAAGTATATTGCACACTGCCACACTGTGACTGTATGTATAGTTGTAAGTAAGTATATTGCACAATGCCACACTGTGACTTTATGTATAGTTGTAAGTAAGTATATTGCACAATGCCAGACTGTGACTTTATATATAGTTGTAAGTAAGTATATTGCAAACTACCACACTGTGACTTTATGTATAGTTGTAAGTAAGTATATTGCACAATGCCACACTGTGACTTTATGTATAGTTGTAAGTAAGTATATTGCACACTGCCACACTGTGACTTTATGTATAGTTGTAAGTAAGTATATTGCACACTGCCACACTGTGACTTTATATATAGTTGTAAGTAAGTATATTGCACACTGCCACACTGTGACTTTATATATAGTTGTAAGTAAGTATATTGCACACTGCCACACTGTGACTTTATGTATAGTTGTAAGTAAGTATATTGCACACTGCCACACTGTGACTTTATGTATAGTTGTAAGTAAGTATATTGCACACTGCCACACTGTGACTTTATATATAGTTGTAAGTAAGTATATTGCACACTGCCACACTGTGACTTTATGTATAGTTGTAAGTAAGTATATTGCACACTGCCACACTGTGACTGTAGGCTAACAATGTGTACAAAATAATGAACTTTGGAATATGGAAGGACGAAGCTGTAAGATACTCAATTAGACAAGTGTAACAAGTGCTCCATATATAAAGTCCCGGTACCTGCATAAACACACAGCCCCAAGACACTCAAATAAGGTAAAAACGAAGTCTGTGCGACTAGATAATAACTAAGAGTGCGTACAGGGAAGGGGTCTCATTTACAGGGAAGTTTGCCCACACAGCCGGAGTGGAGGTATCAAGGCATATATAAGCCCTCATGAGGGATATATGTACCTCGGTTTCTACAACTTTATGCACAAGTTGTAGCCTTTGTATTATGGGCTTTCCTGTTTTCTCGTCAATAACTTCAACAGTTTTATGAGAGACCTTTTCATCGATGACCTGGGATGATTCCCGGACGGACGTGTCCCCATCACGCCGGGTCATTACCAGTCTTACAGGGGACATGCCAGACAAGCAGTTTACCTGAGCCTTTGAGAGCAGCATGCAACAGATAGTATACAAATTGTAGCTTGATTGGTTAACAGTCATTGTAGTCTGCTTGCTTCGCTTAACCCATTTGATTCTGGATGCCGTTCAAACTGTATTTGCAAAGAATGCCATATCAGCCATCACGGAATGTGCCGTCTGATCAGGCTCTATGCTGTTTGCTATTCAGATGATCTTGCTAAGACACTTGGCTATGTAGCAAACAACATAGATCCTGATCAGCATGCAGCATCACGCTGCAGCTGATCTGGATCTATGTTGTTTGCAAAAGCCTTTAAATGTATCCAGAATGAAATGGATTAATATTCATTGTAGTTTGATGGATCATTTAAACATTCAATGCAGATTACAGTTAGAATTCATTGTAGTGCGATTGGTTCATTTAACATTCAATGGAATTTCATTGGTTCATTTAAACATTCATTGTAGTTTGATTGGTTCATTTAAACATTCACTGTAATTTGATTGGTTCATTAAATATTCAATGTAGTTTGATTGGTTCATTTAATATTCACTGTAGTTTGATTGGTTCATTTAATATTCAATGTATTCGAGTATAAATTGTTGCTGACCAAGGATCAAGGCGGGTACAGATCATGCCGTCTTGTTTTTACATTTGACTATAATAGTTTCTTTGCATCTTAAAGCAAAATTATATATATCGCAGTCACCAATAAATTGTTCTGTCAAAGTTATTTGTAAATCACCTCCCTTTATACATTATCGGCAACAACATAGACAATGATTTACGAAAGATAACGCCAAGGAAAATATGCTTGTAACATATAGCTTTATAAATAGAGGATCTTACACGAGTGGCTTTTCATATTGAATTTATTAAACGAGTTTAATAAATTCAATATGGAAAGACACGAATGTAAGATTCTTTTTATCACATAAACCAAATACGCAGTAAAAGTGTGTCACGATTGAACACACTTCCCCTTTAGCAAATGAAAGCCAGAGTAGTACTGCGGTTTTTACTTAATGGGCCAAGAAAATAGTGCGACACTAAATACTCCAATTTTTTTATTTTCTTCCTTTGTAAACAGTTTTTAAACTATCACAACATATCATGTGCAACAATTCAATATTAAACACTTTTAAATTATTTTCAAATACAAATACAAATTGTACACGATGTTTTGGCAAATGACGTCACAATCAAAGTTATACAGCGCGTGCTAGTTGATGTAAAAATGTATGTCACTGCCTCATTTGCATATTTAATACACTAGTGTATTACTGAATTTATGACATGGCTTTATTAAACTCGCGCGCCGTAGTTTATGCGATAATGTGGGTATACGTGATGCTAGCACAACTTACACTAGAATTAAACATTGTAAATATGCTTGTAACATATAGCTTTATAATGTGGGTATACATGATGCTAGCAAGAGAACTTACACTAGAATTAAACATTGCCTTTATTCAACTCTCATTTTTCATTACCAAGAACCCCCCCCCCCCCAGTTTATATACAAATTTACTTTAGATTGATTGCAAAATGAGTTCTTACAAGTTATATTAATCACTCTCGAGACCTCATTCCTGATGGAATCCATCGCCATATTAATCACTCTCGAGACCTCATTCCTGATGGAATCCATCGCCATATTAATCACTCTCGAGACCTCATTCCTGATGGAATCCATCGCCATATTAACCACTCTCGAGACCTCGTTCCTGATGGAATCCATCGCCATATTAATCACTCTCGAGACCTCGTTCCTGATGGAATCCATCGCCATATTAATCACTCTCGAGACCTCATTCCTGATGGAATCCATCGCAACGAGGGAGAAAGAAGAGGCAACATGGAATTTAAGGACACAATCGTTCCGGCTACACTTCCACACTGCACTTAGTAACATCTTACAGACATCTTATACATGGCACACTACATATATGAGTATAGGGGAACCAGGTGATATAGTTTATACCTCAGCTTCACCGTTCTGGTTACTGGCTGCCTTGGTTGATTTAGCATCTTCGTTCTGCAGTTCCTGAGCCTTCGCGATCACGGCCTGGGCTCGTATTGCATCGTCCTCGAGATCCTTCATTCTACAACACAACACACAACATATATAAGAAAACAAAACAATGGGGGCTATGTACAGGTGTATGGACAATTGTTCCGCTGTATTCAACCCCCAAATCCAAGGCAATCTACACATTACCTTTGCATGGAACATTGTTGTAATGTTGTAAGTCTGTGTTGTTTGGTAGAGTGTGCATATTGTATACTTACCATACACACAACTATAACCCTTCTATACAGTTGAGAGAATAGTCAGCAAGGCATTGAACATGACCAAACATTCTACTTTCACATCTCATTTCCTGATGCATGTGTATCAATATATCAAGATATGAGTGGCAGGTATTCCAAGAATTGAACAAAACACAACAAAATATTGGTAGGTTACGTTACACAACATGCAATATATAAGTAGCAGTGACAACTGAATATATGTAACGTATCCCAGAGTACAGGTAACGTAACCCAGAGTACATGTAACGTATCCCAGAGTACATGTAACGTATCCCAGAGTACAGGTAACGTATCCCAGAGTACAGGTAACGTATCCCAGAGTACAGGTAACGTATCCCAGAGTACAGGTAACGTATCCCAGAGTACAGGTAACGTATCCCAGAGTACATGTAACGTATCTCAGAGTACAGGTAACGTACCCAGAGTACATGTAACGTATCCCAGAGTACATGTAACGTATCCCAGAGTACATGTAACGTATCCCAGAGTACAGGTAATGTATCCCAGAGTACAGGTAACGTATCCCAGAGTACAGGTAACGTATCCCAGAGTACATGTAACGTATCCCAGAGTACTGGTAACGTATCCCAGAGTACAGGTAACGTATCCCAGAGTACATGTAACGTATCCCAGAGTACATGTAACGTATCCCAGAGTACAGGTAACGTATCCCAGAGTACAGGTAATGTATCCCAGAGTACAGGTAACGTATCCCAGAGTACATGTAACGTATCTCAGAGTACAGGTAACGTATCTCAGAGTACAGGTAACGTATCCCAGAGTACATGTAACGTATCCCAGAGTACATGTAACGTATCCCAGAGTACATGTAACGTATCCCAGAGTACATGTAACGTATCCCAGAGTACAGGTAACGTATCCCAGAGTACATGTAACGTATCCCAGAGTACATGTAATGTAACCCAGAGTACAGGTAACGTATCCCAGAGTACATGTAACGTATCCCAGAGTACATGTAACATATCCCAGAGTACATGTAACGTATCCCAGAGTACATGTAACGTATCCCAGAGTACTGGTAATGTATCCCAGAGTACTGGTAACGTATCCCAGAGTACATGTAACGCATCCCAGAGTACATGTAACGCATCCCAGAGTACAGGTAACGTATCACAGAGTATATGTAACGTATCACAGAGTATATGTAACGTATCCCAGAGTACTGGTAATGTATCCCAGAGTACATGTAATGTAACCCATATTACATGTAACGTATCTCAGAGTACAGGTAACGTATCCCAGAGTACATGTAATATATCCCAGATTACATGTAACGTATCCCAGAGTACATGTAACGTATCTCAGAGTACATGTAACGTATCCCAGAGTACATGTAACGTATCTCAGAGTACAGGTAACGTATCCCAGAGTACATGTAATGTATCCCAGAGTACAGGTAACGTATCCCAGAGTACAGGTAACATATCCCAGAGTACAGGTAACGTAACCATCAGTTCATGCAACATAGCCACGAGTACTTGTAACGTGACCTTGAGTACATGTAACGTGACCGTGAGTACATGTAACGTGACCGTGAGTACATGTAACATGACCTTGAGTACATGTAACATGACCTTGAGTACATGTAACATACCCATTTGTATATGTAACATACCCATGGGAACATGTAACATACCCTTGGGAACATGTAACATACCCATTTGTACATGTAACATACCCATGGGAACATGTAACATACACATTTGTACATGTAACATACCCTTGGGAACATGTAACATACACATTTGTACATGTAACATACCCTTGGGAACATGTAACATACACATGTGTACATGTAACATACCCTTGGGAACATGTAACATACACATTTGTACATGTAACATACCCTTGGGAACATGTAACATACCCTTGGGAACATGTAACATACCCTTGAGTACATGTAACATACCCATGAGTACATGTAACATACCCTTGAGTACATGTAACATACCCATGAGTACATGTAACATACCCTTGAGTACACACGTATACACTGCTAGTACAAACTCAGTTACATTACCTCTAACTACATGTATATGTAATCTGTATTTGACTGTGCAAAAGTAGAAAGATTATAGAATATTTAGTTATATTGGTACAAATACAACATGAATTTGTGCAAAACATAGACTAATCACAACACAGACTAACATGTTACAGTAACCATGCAAAAATAACAAACAATTAATCTATAAACACACGTTTTATTTATGTTTTATTTATGTCATGCGTTAATAAAGTCACAATACGTGTAAAGAATTTAACATTTACTCATAAACTGCCCGCTAGTAATCTATGGGATAAATGACACAGTATGTCAGAAAATCAATTGGGTGAAATTGAGGTGTCTGGAAATACTTCACACATGCACAATATCAACCACACTGGACCTGCCACATACAAGCTATCAACCCGACTGGACACTCCACATACCAGCTATCAACCCTGCTGGAGCCTCCACATACAAGCCCATTCACTATCAACCCCACTGGACCCTCCACATACAAGCCCATTCACTATCAACCCCACTTGGACCCTCCATATACAAGCACGTTCACTATCAACCCCACTGGACGCGCCACATACAAACTATCAACCCCGCTGGACTCTCCACATACAAACTATCAACCCCGCTGGACCCTCCATATACAAACTATCAACCCCGCTGGACCTTAAACCCATTAACTATCAACCCCAGTGGAGCCTCCATTAACTATCAACCCCAGTGGAGCCTCCATTAAGTGTATCACTGGTTCACATTATGCAACCTGATAGAACTAATTCTCTTAATATTATTACTGTCGGGTATTTATTCTGAAAATTGTCGTCGATTACTTAACTTTTCAAAGAAAAGACTGTTGTATCATGTTACCTGTCGGTATTGGTTGCCCGGTTACCTGCCGTTATTGGTTGCCCGGTTACCTGCCGATCGTGGCTGCCCGGTTACATGTCTGACACTAGCATATTTCACTTGGCTGTGTATTTTGTTACAAGACCGTGTGTATATGTTAATGTTATCTCAGTGCATGATCCAACGTGACTGAATTGTCTACGGCAAGTAAAGGTGTAGTAAAATAGTAGACGCACCTAGCCTGTCGGGAGGCAGCCCTTTGTTCAGCTTGCAGGCCCCGCTCTTCTGCTGCTGATAATTTATGACCGTGACCAGGACCCGGTGTCGACTGGACATTATTTGAAGGGGTTTGGGCCATCGAGGGGTTCAGCATACGCATCACATTTGGGGGACTAGTAACAAAAAACAAGACATAAACCTGTCATGCATAGAATGACTAGAAATCATATATGGAAAACATTCGGAGAGGAAAATTTTCAGACTTTATACAAATTTTTCTATGTTATGAAAGAAATAGAACTTAGTTGAGTAAGGTTGCTAGTGTTAATTATGTATAGACATTCCAGTACAGTGTTTCCATGTTAGTAAAACTAAAAGTAACTGTTTAGTATAAAACCATACAACTGATTAGTATAAAACCATACAACTGATTAGTATAAAATTATACAACTCCAGTTGCACGTCAGTCTTTCAGTTTCTTGCCGTAGCATTTTAATTACATTCAACAAATTCAGTTTTAAAGTGTTTTAATATCAAATGTGAAGCAGACAATGATGTATTTAGCAATTCTGGCAGCATGCATTTGTTACAATGGTCCTACTAGAATGCATGGTAAGAGTTTGCGCATGTGAGATTTGGGGTTATGGATTTATAAGTAGGATGAATACATGCAGGTATAAACAGGAATTTAAACAATATCACGTGTGTGTGTGTGGGGGGGGGGGGCACTGTAGCAATCACTGTGATCTATATATGGTAGGTATTGTGATACATGGCATGCCGTTGGGTGTAAAACATGTGCACTACTAGATAGGCGTGAAGTGTGTGTATACTAACTATACGGTACACCATTGAGTGTGACATGTGTGTATACTAACTATACGGTATACCATTGAGTGTGACATGTATGTATACTAACTATACGGTATACCATTGAGTGTGACATGTGTGTATACTAACTATACGGTACACCATTGAGTGTGACATGTGTGTATACTAACTATACGATATACCATTGAGTGTGACATGTGTTTATACTAACTATACGGTACACCATTGAGTGTGACATGTGTGTATACTAACTATACGATATACCATTGAGTGTGACATGTGTGTATACTAACTATACGGTACACCATTGAGTGTGACATGTGTGTATACTAACTATACGGTACACCATTGAGTGTGACATGTGTGTATACTAACTATACGATATACCATTGAGTGTGACATGTGTGTATACTAACTATACGGTACACCATTGAGTGTGACATGTGTGTATACTAACTATACGGTACACTATTGAGTGTGACATGTGTGTATACTAACTATACGGTACACCATTGAGTGTGACATGTGTGTATACTAACTATACGATATACCATTGAGTGTGACATGTGTGTATACTAACTATACGATATACCATTGAGTGTGACATGTGTGTATACTAACTATACGGTACACCATTGAGTGTGACATGTGTGTATACTAACTATACGGTACACCATTGAGTGTGACATGTGTGTATACTAACTATACGGTACACCATTGAGTGTGACATGTGTGTATACTAACTATACGATATACCATTGAGTGTGACATGTGTGTATACTAACTATACGATATACCATTGAGTGTGACATGTGTGTATACTAACTATACGATATACCATTGAGTGTGACATGTGTGTATACTAACTATACAGCATACCATTGAGTGTGACATGTGTATATACTAACTATACGGTATACCATTGAGTGTGACGTGTGTGTATACTAACTATACGATATACCATTGAGTGTGACATGTGTTGTATACTAACTATACGGTATACCATTGAGTGTGACATGTGTGTATACTAACTATACGATATACCATTGAGTGTGACATGTGTGTATACTAACTATACGGTATACCATTGAGTGTGACATGTGTGTATACTAACTATACGGTATACCATTGAGTGTGACATGTGTGTATATACGGTATACCATTGAGTGTGACATGTGTGTATACTAACTATACGGTATACCATTGAGTGTGACATGTATGTATACTAACTATACGGTATACCATTGAGTGTGACATGTGTGTATACTAACTATACGGTATACCATTGAGTGTGACATGTGTGTATACTAACTATACGGTATACCATTGAGTGTGACATGTATGTATACTAACTATATGGTATACCATTGAGTGTGACATGTATGTATACTAACTATACGATATACCATTGAGTGTGACATGTATGTATACTAACTATACGGTATACCATTGAGTGTGACATGTGTGTATACTAACTATACGGTATACCATTGAGTGTGACATGTGTGTATACTAACTATACGGTATACCATTGAGTGTGACATGTATGTATACTAACTATACGGTATACCATTGAGTGTGACATGTGTGTATACTAACTATACGATATATCATTGAGTGTGACATGTGTGTATACTAACTATACGATATATCAATGAGTGTGACATGTGTGTATACTAACTATACGATATACCATTGAGTGTGACATGTATGTATACTAACTATATGATATACCATTGAGTGTGACATGTATGTATACTAACTATACGATATACCATTGAGTGTGACATGTATGTATACTAACTATATGGTATACCATTGAGTGTGACATGTGTGTATACTAACTATACGGTATACCATTGAGTGTGACATGTATGTATACTAACTATACGGTATAGCATTGAGTGTGACATGTGTGTATACTAACTATACGGTACACCATTGAGTGTGACATGTATGTATACTAACTATACGGTATACCATTGAGTGTGACATGTATGTATACTAACTATACGGTATACCATTGAGTGTGACATGTATGTATACTAACTATACGGTATACCATTGAGTGTGACATGTGTGTATACTAACTATACGATATACTAACTATATGGTATACCATTGAGTGTGACATGTGTGTATACTAACTATACGGTATACCATTGAGTGTGACATGTGTGTATACTAACTATACGGTACACCATTGAGTGTGACATGTGTGTATACTAACTATACGATATACCATTGAGTGTGACATGTGTGTATACTAACTATACGGTATACCATTGAGTGTGACATGTGTGTATACTAACTATACGGTATACCATTGAGTGTGACATGTATGTATACTAACTATACAGTATACCATTGAGTGTGACATGTATGTATACTAACTATACGGTATATCATTGAGTGCGACATGTGTGTATATACGGTATACCATTGAGTGTGACATGTGTGTAATACTGTATGCTAATTAGCCGGGCATCAGAAATGACCAGCTTTGGAATATTGTAGCAGAAAGCATTGCAGTACAAAAATGAGAAATGATTTATGTATGGAATGAGAGACAGAAACTACTATAAACTAACATAGATTCATGTAGACAACTGATTCAATGGTCTATCAATCAAGGTTACATTGGGACATACAGACAACTGATTCAATGGTCTATCACTCAAGGTTAGGGACATACAGACAACTGATGCAATGGTCTATCACTCAAGGTTACATTGGTACATACAGACAACTGATTCAATGGTCTATCATTCAAGGTTACATTGGGACATACAGACAACTGATTCAATGGTCTATCATTCAAGGTTACATTGGGACATACAGACAACTGATTCAATGGTCTATCACTCAAGGTTACATTGGGACATACAGACAACTGATGCAGGGTCTATCACTCAAGGTTACATTGGGACATACAGACAACTGATGCAGGGTCTATCACTCAAGGTTACATTGGGACATACAGACAACTGATGCAATGGTCTATCACTCAAGGTTAGGGACATATAGACAACTGATGCAATGGTCTATCACTCAATGTTACATTGGGACATACAGACAACTGATGCAATGGTCTATCACTCAAGGTTACATTGGGACATACAGACAACTGATGCAGGGTCTATCACTCAAGGTTACATTGGGACATACAGACAACTGATGCAGGGTCTATCACTCAAGGTTACATTGGGACATACAGACAACTGATGCAGGGTCTATCACTCAAGGTTACATTGGGACATACAGACAACTGATGCAGGGTCTATCACTCAAGGTTACATTGGGACATACAGACAACTGATGCAGGGTCTATCACTCAAGGTTACATTGGGACATACAGACAACTGATGCAGGGTCTATCACTCAAGGTTACATTGGGACATACAGACAACTGATGCAGGGTCTATCACTCAAGGTTACATTGGGACATACAGACAACTGATGCAGGGTCTATCACTCAAGGTTACATTGGGACATACAGACAACTGATGCAGGGTCTATCACTCAAGGTTACATTGGGACATACAGACAACTGATGCAGGGTCTATCACTCAAGGTTACATTGGGACATACAGACAACTGATGCAATGGTCTATCACTCAAGGTTAGGGACATATAGACAACTGATGCAATGGTCTATCAATCAAGGTTACATTGGGACATACAGACAACTGATGTGATGCAATGGTCTATCACTCAAGGTTACATTGGGACATACAGACAACTGATGTGATGTAATGGTCTATCACTCAAGGTTAGGGACATATAGACAACTGATGCAATGGTCTATCAATCAAGGTTACATTTTGACATACAGACAACTGATGTGATGCAATGGTCTATCACTCAAGGTTACATTGGGACATATAGACAACTGATTCAATGGTCTATCACTCAAGGTTACATTGGGACATACAGACAACTGATGCAAGGGGTACATTGACGCTATATTGATGACACAAGGTCAAAGAAATACAGAAGACAAGTTTAACATCCGCACATCATGTAGTTTAACATCCACACATCATGTAGTTTAACATCCACACATCATGTAGTTTAACATCCGCACATCATGTAGTTTACCATCCGCACATCATGTAGTTTACCATCCGCACATCATGTAGTTTAACATCCGCACATCATGTAGTTTACCATCCGCACATCATGTAGTTTAACATCCGCACATCATGTAGTTTACCATCCGCACATCATGTAGTTTAACATCCGCACATCATGTAGTTTAACATCCACACACCATGTAGTTTAACATCCGCACATCATGTAGTTTAACATCCACACATCATGTAGTTTACCATCCACACATCATGTAGTTTAACATCCGCACATCATGTAGTTTACCATCCGCACATCATGTAGTTTAACATCTGCACATCATGTAGTTTAACATCCACACACCATGTAGTTTAACATCCGCACATCATGTAGTTAACATCCACACATCATGTAGTTACACACACCATGTAGTTTAACATCCACACATCATGTAGTTTAACATCCACACACCATGTAGTTTAACACCCACATATCATATAGTTTAACATCCACAAACCATGTAGTTTAACACCCACACATCATGTAGTTTAACATCTACACATCATGTAGTTTAACATCCACACATCATGTAGTTTAACATCCACACATCATGTAGTTTAACACCCACACATCATGTAGTTTAACATCCACACATCATGTAGTTTAACATCCACACATCATGTAGGTTAACATCCACATATCATGTAGGTTAACATCCACACATCATGTAGTTTAACATCCACACATCATGTAGTTTAACATCCACACACCATGTAGTTTAACATCCACACATCATGTAGTTCCACACACCATGTAGTTTAACATCCACACACCATGTAGTTTAACATCCACACATCATGTAGTTTAACATCTGCACATCATGTAGTTCCACACACCATGCAGTTTAACATCCACACATCATGTAGTTCCACACACCATGTAGTTTAACATCCACACATCATGTAGTTTAACATCCACACATCATGTAGTTTAACATCCGCTCATCATGTAGTTTAACATCCACACATCATGTAGTTTAACATCCGCACATCATGTAGTTTAACATCCACACATCATGTAGTTTAACATCCACACACCATGTAGTTTAACATCCACACACCATGTAGTTTAACATCCACACATCATGTAGTTCCACACACCATGTAGTTTAACATCCACAAACCATGTAGTTTAACATCCACACATCATGTAGTTTAACATCCACACATCATGTAGTTCCACACACCATGTAGTTTAACATCCACAAACCATGTAGTTTAACATCCACACATCATGTAGTTTAACATCCACACATCATGTAGTTTAACATCCGCACATCATGTAGTTTAACATCCACACATCATGTAGTTTAACATCCACACACCATGTAGTTTAACATCCACACACCATGTAGTTTAACATCCACACATCATGTAGTTCCACACACCATGTAGTTTAACATCCACAAACCATGTAGTTTAACATCCACACATCATGTAGTTTAACATCCACACACCATGTAGTTTAACATCCACACACCAATGACACCATGTAGTTTAACATCCACACATCATGTAGTTCCACACACCATGTAGTTTAACATCCACAAACCATGTAGTTTAACATCCACACATGATGTAGTTTAACACCCACATATCATGTAGTTTAACACATCATGTAGGTTAACATCCACACATCATGTAGTTTAACATCCACACATCATGTAGTACACATCATGTAGTTTAACATCCACACATCATGTAGTTTAACATCCACACACCATGTAGTTTAACATCCACACATCATGTAGTTTAACATCCACACATCATGTAGTTCCACACACCATGTAGTTTAACATCCACAAACCATGTAGTTTAACATCCACACATCATGTAGTTTAACATCCACACACCATGTAGTTTAACATCCACACACCATGTAGTTTAACATCCACACATCATGTAGTTCCACACACCATGTAGTTTAACATCCACACACCATGTAGTTTAATACCCACACACCATGTAGTTTAACATCCACACAGCATGTAGTTTAACATCCACACATCATGTAGTTTAACACCCACACACCATTGGTTACATTGGGACATACAGACAACTGAGGCAATGGTCTATCACTCAAGGTTAGGGACATATAGACAACTGATGCAATGGTCTATCACTCAAGGTTACATTGGGACATACAGACAACTGATGTGATTCAATGGTCTATCACTCAAGGTTACATTGGGACATACAGACAACTGAGGCAATGGTCTATCACTCAAGGTTAGGGACATATAGACAACTGATGCAATGGTCTATCAATCAAGGTTACATTGGGACATACAGACAACTGATGTGATGCAATGGTCTATCACTCAAGGTTACATTGGGACATACAGACAACTGATGCAAGGGGTACATTGACGCTATATTGATGACACAAGGTCAAAGAAATACAGAAGACAAGTTTAACATCCGCACATCATGTAGTTTAACATCCACACATCATGTAGTTTAACATCCACACATCATGTAGTTTAACATCCGCACATCATGTAGCTTACCATCCGCACATCATGTAGTTTACCATCCGCACATCATGTAGTTTAACATCCGCACATCATGTAGTTTACCATCCGCACATCATGTAGTTTAACATCCGCACATCATGTAGTTTACCATCCGCACATCATGTAGTTTAACATCCGCACATCATGTAGTTTAACATCCACACATCATGTAGTTCCACACACCATGTAGTTTAACATCCGCACATCATGTAGTTTAACATCCACACATCATGTAGTTCCACACACCATGTAGTTTAACATCCGCACATCATGTAGTTTAACATCCACACATCATGTAGTTTACCATCCATACATCATGTAGTTTAACATCCGCACATCATGTAGTTTACCATCCGCACATCATGTAGTTTAACATCTGCACATCATGTAGTTTAACATCCACACACCATGTAGTTTAACATCTGCACATCATGTAGTTAACATCCACACATCATGTAGTTACACACACCATGTAGTTTAACATCCACACATCATGTAGTTTAACATCCACACACCATGTAGTTTAACACCCACATATCATATAGTTTAACATCCACAAACCATGTAGTTTAACACCCACACATCATGTAGTTTAACATCTACACATCATGTAGTTTAACATCCACACATCATGTAGTTTAACATCCACACATCATGTAGTTTAACACCCACACATCATGTAGTTTAACATCCACACATCATGTAGTTTAACATCCACACATCATGTAGGTTAACATCCACATATCATGTAGGTTAACATCCACACATCATGTAGTTTAACATCCACACATCATGTAGTTTAACATCCACACACCATGTAGTTTAACATCCACACATCATGTAGTTCCACACACCATGTAGTTTAACATCCACACACCATGTAGTTTAACATCCACACATCATGTAGTTTAACATCTGCACATCATGTAGTTCCACACACCATGCAGTTTAACATCCACACATCATGTAGTTCCACACACCATGTAGTTTAACATCCACACATCATGTAGTTTAACATCCACACATCATGTAGTTTAACATCCGCTCATCATGTAGTTTAACATCCACACATCATGTAGTTTAACATCCGCACATCATGTAGTTTAACATCCACACATCATGTAGTTTAACATCCACACACCATGTAGTTTAACATCCACACACCATGTAGTTTAACATCCACACATCATGTAGTTCCACACACCATGTAGTTTAACATCCACAAACCATTTAGTTTAACATCCACACATCATGTAGTTTAACATCCACACATCATGTAGTTCCACACACCATGTAGTTTAACATCCACAAACCATGTAGTTTAACATCCACACATCATGTAGTTTAACATCCACACATCATGTAGTTTAACATCCGCACATCATGTAGTTTAACATCCACACATCATGTAGTTTAACATCCACACACCATGTAGTTTAACATCCACAAACCATGTAGTTTAACATCCACACATCATGTAGTTTAACATCCACACACCATGTAGTTTAACATCCACACACCAATGACACCATGTAGTTTAACATCCACACATCATGTAGTTCCACACACCATGTAGTTTAACATCCACAAACCATGTAGTTTAACATCCACACATGATGTAGTTTAACACCCACATATCATGTAGTTTAACACATCATGTAGGTTAACATCCACACATCATGTAGTTTAACATCCACACATCATGTAGTTTAACATCCACACATCATGTAGTTTAACATCCACACACCATGTAGTTTAACATCCACACATCATGTAGTTTAACATCCACACATCATGTAGTTCCACACACCATGTAGTTTAACATCCACAAACCATGTAGTTTAACATCCACACATCATGTAGTTTAACATCCACACACCATGTAGTTTAACATCCACACACCATGTAGTTTAACATCCACACATCATGTAGTTCCACACACCATGTAGTTTAACATCCACACACCATGTAGTTTAATACCCACACACCATGTAGTTTAACATCCACACAGCATGTAGTTTAACATCCACACATCATGTAGTTTAACACCCACACACCATGTAGTTTAACATCCACACATCATGTAGTTTAACATCCACACATCATGTAGTTTAACATCCACACATCATGTAGTTTAACATCCACACATCATGTAGTTTAACACCCACACACCATGTAGTTTAACATCCACACATCATGTAGTTTAACATCCATACATCATGTAGTTTAACATCCACACATCATGTAGTTTAACATCCACACATCATGTAGTTTAACATCCACATATCATGTAGTTTAACATCCACACCTCATGTAGTTTAACATCCACACATCATGTAGTTTAACACCCACACACCATGTAGTTTAACATCCACACATCATGTAGTTTAACATCCACACATCATGTAGTTTAACATCCGTACATCATGTAGTTTAACATCCACACATCATGTAGTTTAACATCCACACATCATGTAGTTTAACACATCATGTAGTTTAACATCCACACGTCATGTAGTTCAACATCCACACATCATGTAGTTGAACATCCACACATCATGTAGTTTAACATCCACACGTCATGTAGTTTAACATCCACACATCATGTAGTTTAACATCCACATATCATGTAGTTTAACATCCACACATCATGTAGTTACTGGCTAATAGTTATAGTGATCCTTTTCAAAATACACACAGATACAAATGGGAACAACACAAATAGCACAACAGTGAAAGCTGTTAACAAACATGTGTGAAACAAGAGTCAAAGTTGTAAATAAACATAACTGAAACAAGAGTCAAGTTGTAAATAAACATATGTGAAACAAGAGTCAAAGTTGTAAATAAACATAACTGAAACAACAGACATAGGAACAGAGAGTCATCACATTTCACGTGCTAAATCATAATCGCTTACTAACCCATTCAACACCAACTAACCGACATGGACTGGTTGCATGATATTTTTAGACCAATAAATTAATCAAAAAAATTCAAATGGACAAGTTCATTTATCAAAATGGATAATTTTGTCTAAAAATAGTAATATTACTTGCAAAAAGTGCAGATCCTGATGAGACAGCTCTTCTGGATCTACACATTTTGTATGCCTATTTAGAGGTCTGCAGTGTTGAAAGGGTCAAAATGTATGATGATAAATGAAATACATGGCTGATCAGGCAAGGTATGTGTCAAACTACGGCTATGCTGGTTTTAGTATCAACTGTTCATTCAATCATTTTCGCTGAATTTTGGCAAAATGATCATACGCTGGTACATTTACATGCACCTATATCGCATAGTACAGTACACACATGTGTGTTATAGCTACCACTGATTGGTTGTTCAGCCTGTCAGTCAAATACAAACAGTATACAAAACCAGCATATTCCCAGCCAAAATCATTTCTTTTCTTAGTAAGAAACAAACGTGTTCTAATATTATGTAGAGTTAAGGAAATGGTAAACTGCGTTTATAATATATACATGTTGTCTAAGCCACAAATAATTCAACATGTGTCCACAATATCAACGCAACATTACGTGGTCGTGGTCCACAATATCCACGGTCCACAATATCCACGTAACATTACGTGGTCGTGGTCCACAATATCCACATAACATTACGTGGTCGTGGTCCACAATATCCACATAACATTACGTGGTCCACAATATCCACGTAACATTACGTGGTCGTGGTCCACAATATCCACGTAACATTACGTGGTCCACAATATCCACATAACATTACGTGGTCGTGGTCCACAATATCCACGGTCCACAATATCCACGTAACATTACGTGGTCGTGGTCCACAATATCCACGTAACATTACGTGGTCGTGGTCCACAATATCCACGTAACATTACGTGGTCCACAATATCCACGTAACATTACGTGGTCGTGGTCCACAATATCCACGTAACATTACGTGGTCGTGGTCCACAATATCCACGGTCCACAATATCCACGTAACATTACGTGGTCGTGGTCCACAATATCCACGGTCCACAATATCCACGTAACATTACGTGGTCGTGGTCCACAATATCCACGTAACATTACGTGGTCCACAATATCCACGTAACATTACGTGGTCGTGGGTGGAGTAGGAAATTAAATGCAACATATTCCCAAACAGAATCAAAATATGTTATATAATAACAGTTCATGCATTTATTTGAACAGTGTTGTGCGATTTTCCAACCTCTTCCAAAAATAACGTTGTTATTGGAGAAAACCAATTTAACCGACGTCATTATGCGCGACAAGAGAGCATAGCACAATGTATTATAACCGACGTCATTATGCGCGACAAGAGTGCATAGCACAATGTATTATAACCGACGTCATTATGCGCGACAAGAGAGCATAGCACAATGTATTATAACCGACGTCATTATGCGCGACAAGAGTGCATAGCACAATGTATTATAACCGACGTCATTATGCGCGACAAGAGAGCATAGCACAATGTATTATAACCGACGTCATTATGCGCGACAAGAATTCATAGCACAATGTATTATAACCGACGTCATTATGCGCGACAAGAATTCATAGCACAATGTGTTTTAACCGACGTCATTATGCATGACAAGAATTCATAGCACAATGTGTTTTAACCGACGTCATTATGCGCGACAAGTGTATAGCACAATGTGTTTTAACCGACGTCATTATGCGCGACAAGAGAGCATAGCACAATGTGTTTTAACCGACGTCATTATGCGCGACAAGAGTGTATAGCACAATGTGTTTTAACCGACGTCATTATGCGCGACAAGAGAGCATAGCACAATGTGTTTTAACCGACGTCATTATGCGCGACAAGAGAGCATAGCACAATGTGTTTTAACCAACGTCATTATGCGCGACAAGAGAGCATAGCACAATGTGTTTTAACCGACGTCATTATGCGCGACAAGAGAGCATAGCACAATGTGTTTTAACTGACGTCATTATGCGCGACAAGAAGTACATAGCACAATGTGTTTTAACCGACGTCATTATGCGCGACAAGAGAGCATAGCACAATGTGTTTTAACCGACGTCACTATGCGCGACAAGAGTGCAAAGCACAATGTATTATAACCGACGTCATTATGCGTGACAAGAGTGCATAGCACAATGTATTATAACCGACGTCATTATGCGCGACACTTTTAATATGAATACATTCCCAATATATTTTCATAACGCTTCAATCATATAAACATGCTACAGTAACATTTAATTACCGTTCATTGGCAATGAAATATCATGTTAACCACTGTACGTACGGTCATGAGGTACAGTATTCATGACGTTATAACCAAATAAATATTTATACATATGTGGATAGACAGACTTTGATCAGATGAAATTTTGACACAAAAGTTGTAAATTGCTCATGCACTCAGTTTACTGTTATTTTTAAAATGGAAGTTTCTGTGTACAAAATATTAATATGATATAAAATATTAAACATAACTTGAACTAGAAATGATTTTGACACTTCAAAAGAACAGCATGCAGAATTATATGCAGGTTATATGCTATGCAAACTATTAGAAAGTTAAAACGCCATTACCTAATTCCCAGACTGTGTTGATATGAACATTGTAAATAATAATGTTAGTAACGACAGGTTAACGTATACAAAACACAAAATACACGCTCGATCAATTGGTGTGTGTATGTTTAGCATTATAAGTTTCATATCAATTTTCTGAGAATATAACGAAGACAGGCGATCGACACAGACTTAAGGGAGAAGCATTCGAGGGAGAAACGTCTGAGGGAGAAACGTCCAAGGATGAACCATCTGAGAGAGAAACATCAGAGGGAGAAATGTCCAAGGGAAAACCGTATTGAGGGAGAAACATCTGAGAGAGAAACATCAGAGGGAGAAATGTCAGAGTGAGAAACGTCCAAGGGAGAAAAGTCCAAGAGAGAAACATCCAAGGGAGAAACATCCGAGGGAGAAACGTTTAAGGGAGAACATCTGAGTGAGAAATGTTCGAAGGAGAAATGTCTGTGGGAGAAGGCGGGAGAAATGTCTGAGGAAGAAATGCCTGAGGGAGAATGAGGGGGAAATGTCTGAGGGAGAAACATCTGAGGGAGAAATGCCTGAGGGAGACACACCTGAGGGAGAAATGTCAGTCTGCCCAAACTGAACATCTTAATATCAGATATAATTGTTTTGTACAAAATTTGATTATGCGAACGTTTCTCAAACAATTGTTCAATTCTTAAAACAAACATTTATCTACGTGACCTACAACAACACATCCTGGACATACACATGCACTTACAGTCACTGTTACTATGGCAACCAGCTACCAGTTACTATGGGAACCAGCTACAAGTTACAATGGGTACAAGTTACTATGACTACAGGCTCCCAGTATTTTTGGTATATTTCAGGTCAGTATTCACTACATACTGTTCTGGCATAAAAAATCTCTTGACACAACCGTTTTATGCTAAACATACCTGTATGATTTATTAATTGTCTACATTGGATCAATCTTCCCTACCAGCCATTGGTAGGCTACCAGACAGAGAAAAGATGCACTATAAGGGAGTGGTATGGGGTTGCAGGGAGTGGTAAGGAAATGCGCAGGGAGTGGTATGGGGTTGCAGGGAGTGGTATGGGGTGGCAGGGAGTGGTATGGGGTTGCAGGGAGTGGTATGGGGTTGCATGGAGTGGTATGGGGTTGCAGGGAGTGGTATGGGGTTGCATGGAGTGGTATGGGGTTGCATGGAGTGGAATGGGGTTGCAGGGAGTGGTATGTTGTTGCAGGGAGCGGGTATGTGGTTGCAGGGAGTGGAATGGGGTTGCAGGGAGTGGTATGGGGTTGCAGGGAGTGGTATGGGTTGCAGGTGGTTGCAGGATGTGGTATGTGGTTGCAGGGAGTGGAATGGGGTTGCAGGGAGTGGTGTGTGGTTGCAGGGTGTGGTATGAGGTTGCAGTGAATGGAATGGGGTTGCAGGGAGTGGTATGGGGTTGCATGGAGTGGAATGGGGTTGCAGGGAGTGGTATGTGGTTGGTATGGGTTGCAGGGAGTGGTATGTGGTATGTGGTTGCATGGAGTGGTATGGGTTGCAGGGAGTGGTATGCATGGATGGGGTGCATGGAGTGGTATGGGTTGCAGGGAGTGCATGGGGCAGGGAGTGGTATGTGGTTGCAGGGAGTGGTAGGTGGTTGCAGGGAGTGGTATGGGGTTGTAGGGAGTGGTATGGGGTTTCAGGGAGTGGTATGGGGTTGCAGGGAGAGGTATGGGGTTGCAGGGAGCGGTATGGGGTTGCAGGGTGTGGTATGGGGTTGCAGGGAGCGGTATGGGGTTGCAGGGAGTGGTATGGGGTTTCAGGGTGTGTTATGGGGTTGCAGGGTGTGGTATGGGGTTGCAGGGAGCGGTACGACTAGTTTCATCAAACTGTTATACATGAGGTAAAGCAAACAGGTAATTAGACAATTTAAATGTGTAGTTTACGGTTTACTGTTGCTATAGTTACTGACCTAGAGAGTACTTTGTTGTATTCCTCATCGCCGCGGACGACCGACTCGGACACCTTGGAGAGCAACTGTTCCTGCGTCATCCTCTGGGCCTTGTCAGCTGCGTCAAACAAATCAGCATCTTGATAAAAATAATCAACCCCTTGCATCGCCAATTAATATACTTTCTTGTTAGTATTCTAACTTGCTATCATGGGTTAGTCTATAGTCAAATTAACTTATTAATGGTGACCTGTATTAAACGTACAACCTGTATGAAGGAGCCAGTCATTTGTTCTGAACAGCCACGTTCTAAACAGCCATGTTCTAAACAGCCATGTTCTATAGTTCAATGTTCTATAGTTCCACGTTCTATAGTTCCATGTTCTATAGTTCCATGTTCATGTTCTATAGTTCCACATTCTATAGTTCCACGTTCTATAGTTCCATGTTCTATAGTTCCAGACAAATGGCAGTAGATAGCTTCCTGTTAATGCTGCTACCGTGGGTTAGTGGAATGATGAAGGTGTTGTGATAAGGATAAGTGGAGCAGATAGACTCCTTACATACCAACTACAGACAAATACGTTTGTAACTAGGACACCCCACGCAACTCACAAACCACTAAATGTACGAGGCTTCATCATAAAACTTCTACAGTTATATATGAAATCAAATGGTTTTTATTAAGTTGAAGCCATCTGTACGGCTTTACACTGCACTAACTGACCTGGATATGTAAAATGTAGGTAGGCAATGGTTTAGAGTTAACATCAATACTTAGGTACTGGTAGGTAGCTGGTAGAAAGAACAAACCACATTCCACAAGCAAACAGAATCACTTCCTCACTCAAACGAATTCATTCCAATTGGGCTAGCACCCGCTGCATTGAGGGGCTTAAACCTGCCACAATGAGGGTTTGAACGCGCTGCAGTGAGGGGCTGGAACCTGTAGCCGTGAGGGGTTTGAACCTGCCACAATGAGGGCTTGAACCCGCTGCAGTGAGAGGCTTGAACCTGCAACAGTGAGGGGCTTGAACCTGCAGCAGTGATGGGCTTGAACCTGCAGCAGTGAGGGGCTTGAACCTGCAGCAGTGAGGGGCTTGAACCTGCAGCAGTGAGGGGCTTGAACCTGCAGCAGTGAGGGGCTTGAACCTGCAGCAGTGAGGGGCTTGAACCTGCAGCAGTGAGGGGCTTGAACCTGCAGCAGTGAGGGGCTTGAACCCGCTGCAGTGAGGGCCTTGAACAAACTGTATAAACTGATCAATGTAAACATTCACCATTCGAGTACCCATTCAAATACCCATACAAACAGTATAAACTGATCAATGTAAACATTCACCATTCGAGTACCCATTCAAATACCCATACAAACAGTATAAACTGATCAATGTAAATGTTCATCATTCGGGTACCCATTCAAATACCCATACAAACTGTATAAACTGATCAATGTAAATGTTCATCATTCGGGTACCCATTCAAATACCCATACAAACTGTATAAACTGATACCCATACAAAAAATACAAAAATAAACATGCAAAATAAATGAAGAAATGTCAGCAAGAAGTGTTGCAAATTTATGACTAGAGCTCAGCTATGTGTAGAACTGGTACATCACAAGAACTTATGACTAGAGCTCATCTACGTGTAGAATTGGTACATCACAAGAACTTATGACTAGAGCTCATCTACGTGAAGAACTGCTACATCACAAGAACTTATAACTAGAGCTCATCTACGCGTAGAACTGCTACATCACAAGAACTTATAACTAGAGCTCATCTACGTGTAGAACTGCTACATCACAAGAACTTATGAAGCATAGAATCTTATATTCCAAAGAAAGTGCAGAGGAATTCATACACTATATTACAAATGAAGCTTGACGAATCTCGCCTCAAACAAAATGCACATAAATCATGAGAGAGCTTGGTAGGCCCCGAGACGCTCACCATCTGGGAATATTTAAACTCTTGGTAGCCCCCCTCCCTTCGCTCTTGGTAGCCCCCCCCCCCCTCTCGAGACGCTCACCATCTGGGAATATTTAAACTCTTGGTAGCCCCCCCCCCTCGAGACGCTCACCATCTGGGAATATTTAAACTCTTGGTAGCCCCCCCCCCCTCGAGACGCTCACCATCTGGGAATATTTAAACTCTTGGTAGCCCCACCCCCTCGAGACGCTCACCATCTGGGAATATTTAAACCCTTGGTAGCCCCCCCCCCCCTCAAGACGCTCACCATCTGGGAATATTTAAACTCTTGGTAGCCCCCCCCCCTCAAGACACTCACCATCTGGGAATATTTAAACTCTTGGTAGCCCCCACCCCCCAGACGCTCACGATCTGGGAATATTTAAACGCCGAAAATATTATTTTGATTTTTTTCAACGATTTTAGATTTTGAGTTTCGTCAAAGCGGAATGAGAGATGTCGTAGTAATCGTGAACAGACAGGAGGTGAACGTCGTACAACCCAACTATACTAATGGCTGACCCTGAGCGGACGGGAGGTGGAAGTCGTACAACCCACCTATACTAATGGCTAACCCTGAGCGGACGGGAGGTGGAAGTCGTACAACCCACCTATACTAATGGCTGACCCTGAGCGGACGGGAGGTGGAAGTCGTACAACCCACCTATACTAATGGCTGACCCTGAGCGGACGGGAGGTGGAAGTCGTACAACCCACCTATACTAATGGCTGACCCTGAGCGGACGTCGTACAAACCAACTATACTAATGGCTGACCGCGAGCGTTTGCTGAGTCAAGCTAACAAGATGGATGAAATATAAGCAAAGACAACAACAGTTCTCACTACCTGCTTCCGTTCTCATTTTTGCAAGTTCATGCTCCGAGAAATATCGGAACGGTTTGGCTGTAAAAAGCAAATCATTCCACCTTTAATATACTGTATATAACAAATGTTTCTGTTACCAACGGTTATCTTTACATTTGTATAGAAGTTTAGCAGGCAGGTTTACACAAACTGCTTGCTAACTTCAATACAAATGTAAACCACTTGCTAACTCCAATACAAATGTAAACCGCTTGCTAACTCCAATACAAATGTAAACCGCTTGCTAAATTCCATTCAAATGTAAACCGCTTGCTACTTCATACAAATGGAAACCGCTTGCTAACTTCCATACAAATGTAAACCGCTTGCTAACTTCCATACAAATGTAAACCGCTTGCTAACTCCAATACAAATGTAAACCACTTGCTACTTCCATACAAATGTACACCACTAGCTACTTCCATACAAATGTAAACTGCTTGCTACTGCCATACAAATGTAAACCACTTGCTACTTCCATACAAATGTAAACCACTTGCTAACTCTAATACAAATGTAAACCACTTGCTACTTCCATACAAATGTAAACCACTTGCTAACTTCACTACAAATGTAAACCGCTTGCTAACTCCAATACAAATGTAAACCACTTGCTAACTCTAATACAAATGTAAACCACTTGCTAACTTCCATACAAATGTAAACCGCTTGCTAACTCCAATACAAAGGTAAACCGCTTGCTAACTTCAATACAAATGTAAACCGCTTGCTAACTCCAATACAAATGTAAACCGCTTGCTAAATTCCATTCAAATGTAAACCGCTTGCTACTTCATACAAATGGAAACCGCTTGCTAACTTCCATACAAATGTAAACCGCTTGCTAACTTCCATACAAATGTAAACCGCTTGCTACTTCCATACAAATGTAAACCGCTTGCTAACTTCCATACAAATGTAAACTGCTTGCTAACTAACTCCAATACAAATGTAAACCACTTGCTACTGCCATACAAATGTAAACCGCTTGCTACTGCCATACAAATGTAAACTGCTTGCTAACTCCAATACAAATGTAAACCACTTGCTACTTCCATACAAATGTAAACCGCTTGCTAACTCCACAAATGTAAACCACTTGCTACTGCCATACAAATGTAAACCGCTTGCTACCGCCATACAAATGTAAACCGCTTGCTAACTCCCAATACAAATGTAAACCACTTGCTACTTCCATACAAATGTAAACCGCTTGCTAACTTCCATACAAATGTAAACCGCTTGCTAACTTCAATACAAATGTAAACCGCTTGCTAACTTCAATACAAATGTAAACCGCTTGCTAACTCCAATACAAATGTAAACCATTTGCTACTTCCATACACATGTAAACCGCTTGCTAACTTCCATACAAATGTAAACCGCTTGCTACTGCCATACAAATGTAAACCGCTTGCTATTTCCATACAAACTATATAAATGTAGACCGCTTGCTAACTTCCAATACAAATGTAAACCACCTGCTAACTTCAATACAAATGTAAACCGCTTGCTAACTTCAATACAAATGTAAACCGCTTGCTAACTCCAATACAAATGTAAACCATTTGCTACTTCCATACACATGTAAACCGCTTGCTAACTTCCATACAAATGTAAACCGCTTGCTACTGCCATACAAATGTAAACCGCTTGCTATTTCCATACAAACTATATAAATGTAGACCGCTTGCTAACTTCCAATACAAATGTAAACCACCTGCTAACTTCAATACAAATGTAAACCGCTTGCTAACTTCAATACAAATGTAAACCGCTTGCTAACTCCAATACAAATGTAAACCATTTGCTACTTCCATACACATGTAAACCGCTTGCTAACTTCCATACAAATGTAAACCGCTTGTTAACTTCTATACAAATGTAGACCGCTTGCTAACTTCCAATACAAATGTAAACCACCTGCTAACTTCAATACAAATGTAAACCGCTTGCTAACTTCAATACAAATGTAAACAGCTTGGTAACTTCCATACAAATGTAAACCGTTTGCTAACTTCAATACAAATGTAAACCACTTGCTACTTCCATACAAATGTAAACTGCTTGCTACTGCCATACAAATGTAAACCGCTTGCTAACTTCCATACAAATGTAAATCGCTTGTTAACTTCTATACAAATGTAGACCGCTTGCTAACTTCCAATACAAATGTAAACCACCTGCTAACTTCAATACAAATGTAAACCGCTTGCTAACTTCAATACAAATGTAAACAGCTTGGTAACTTCCATACAAATGTAAACCATTTGCTAACTTCAATACAAATGTAAACCACTTGCTAACTTCAATACAAATGTAAACCGCTTGCTAACTTCAATACAAATGTAAACCGCTTGCTAACTTCAATACAAATGTAAACCTCTTGCTAACTTCAATACAAATGTAAACCGCTTGCTAACTTCAATACAAATGTAAACAGCTTGGTAACTTCCATACAAATGTAAACCGTTTGCTAACTTCAATACAAATGTAAACCACTTGCTAACTTCAATACAAATGTAAACCGCTTGCTAACTTCAATACAAATGTAAACCTCTTGCTAACTTCAATACAAATGTAAACCTCTTGCTAACTTCAATACAAATGTAAACCGCTTGCTAACTTCAATACAAATGTAAACTGCTTGCTACTTCAATACAAATGTAAACCGCTTGCTAACTTCAATACAAATGTAAACCGCTGGCTAACTTCAATACAAATGTAAACCGCTTGCTAACTTCCATACAAATGTAAACCACTTGCTAACTTCCATACAAATGTAAACCGCTTGCTAACTTCAATACAAATGTAAACCACTTGCTACTGCCATACAAATGTAAACCGCTTGCTAACTTCAATACAAATGTAAACCACTTGCTACTTCCATACAAATGTAAACCACTTGCTACTTCCATACTAATGTAAACCAATTGCAACTTCCGTACAAAGGTAAACCGCTTGCTAACTTCAAAACAAATGTAAACCGCTTGCTAACTTCCATACAAATGTAAACCGCATGCTAACTTCCATACAAATGTAAACCGCTTGCTACTGCCATACAAATGTAAACCGCTTGCTAACTTCCATACAAATGTAAACCACTTGCTACTGCCATACAAATGTAAACCACTTGCTACTTCCATACAAATGTAAACCACTTGCTACTGCCATACAAATGTAAACCACCTGCTAACTTCAATACAAATGTAAACCGCTTGCTAACTTCAATACAAATGTAAACTGCTTGCTAACTTCCATACAAATGTAAACCATTTGCTAACTTCAATACAAATGTAAACCGCTTGCTAACTTCAATACAAATGTAAACCACTTGCTACTGCCATACAAATGTAAACAGCTTGCTAACTTCCATACAAATGTAAACCGCTTGCTACTGCCATACAAATGTAAACCGCTTGCTAACTTCCATACAAATGTAAACAGCTTGCTAACTTCAATACAAATGTAAACCGCTTGCTAACTTCCATACAAATGTAAACCGCTTGCTACTGCCATACAAATGTAAACAGCTTGCTAACTTCCATACAAATGTAAACCACTTGCTACTGCCATACAAATGTAAACCGCTTGCTAACTTCCATACAAATGTAAACAGCTTGCTAACTTTCATACAAATGTAAACCACTTGCTACTGCCATACAAATGTAAACCACTTGCTACTGCCATACAAATGTAAACCACTTGCTACTGCCATACAAATGTAAACCACTTGCTACTGCCATACAAATGTAAACAGCTTGCTAACTTCCATACAAATGTAAACCGCTTGCTACTGCCATACAAATGTAAACCGCTTGCTAACTTCCATACAAATGTAAACAGCTTGCTAACTTCAATACAAATGTAAACAGCTTGCTAACTTCCATACAAATGTAAACCGCTTGCTACTGCCATACAAATGTAAACCACTTGCTAACTTCCATACAAATGTAAACCGCTTGCTACTGCCATACAAATGTAAACCGCTTGCTAACTTCCATACAAATGTAAACAGCTTGCTAACTTCCATACAAATGTAAACCACTTGCTACTGCCATACAAATGTAAACAGCTTGCTAACTTCAATACAAATGTAAACCGCTTGCTAACTTCAATACAAATGTAAACCACTTGCTAACTTCCATACAAATGTAAACAGCTTGCTAACTTCCATACAAATGTAAACCACTTGCTACTGCCATACAAATGTAAACCACTTGCTACTGCCATACAAATGTAAACCACTTGCTACTTCCATGTACAGATAACTCAATTATTACCCTGAGGTTTGTCTTCTTTATGTTGATCTTGTATTTCCATCTCAAAGAACATTTTCTTTGTATTGAACGAGCCTCCATCCCTCGCTACAGGCTTAGAGCCGCCATAAACCTACAACATAAAATAGCACACATAACATTGGAGGCAAAGTCAGATAACTGCTCTGTATAGATTACATCAGTTCACAGTACGTCTTCCAACATACAACACAGACATTATACCTCAGTTCACAGTACGTCTTCCAACATACAACACAGACATTATACCTCAGTTCACAGTACGTCTTCCAACATACAACACAGACATTATACATCAGTTCACAGTACGTCTTCCAACATACCCCACAGACATTATACGTTAGTTCACAGTACGTCTTCCAACATACCCCACAGACATTATACATCAGTTCACAGTACGTCTTCCAACATACCCCACAGACATTATACATCAGTTCACAGTACGTCTTCCAACATACCCCACAGACATTATACGTCAGTTCACAGTACGTCTTCCAACATACCCCACAGACATTATACCTCAGTTCACAGTACGTCTTCCAACATACCCCACAGACATTATACCTCAGTTCACAGTACGTCTTCCAACATACTCCACAGACCGTATACTTCAGTTCACAGTACGTCTTCCAACATACCCCACAGACATTATACCTCAGTTCACAGTACGTCTTCCAACATACCCCACAGACATTATACCTCAGTTCACAGTACGTCTTCCAACATACCCCACAGACATTATACCTCAGTTCACAGTACGTCTTCCAACATACCCCACAGACATTATACCTCAGTTCACAGTACGTCTTCCAACATACCCCACAGACATTATACGTCAGTTCACAGTATGTCTTCCAACATACCCCACAGACATTATACCTCAGTTCACAGTACGTCTTCCAACATACCCCACAGACATTATACCTCAGTTCACAGTACGTCTTCCAACATACCCCACAGACATTATACCTCAGTTCACAGTACGTCTTCCAACATACCCCACAGACATTATACCTCAGTTCACAGTACGTCTTCCAACATACTCCACAGACCGTATACTTCAGTTCACAGTACGTCTTCCAACATACCCCACAGACATTATACCTCAGTTCACAGTACGTCTTCCAACATACCCCACAGACATTATACCTCAGTTCACAGTACGTCTTCCAACATACCCCACAGACATTATACCTCAGTTCACAGTACGTCTTCCAACATACCTTACATATCTTATTCTTCAGTTCACAGTACGTCTTCCAGTATTACATGCCTCACAGACATTATACCTCAGTCCCCAGTACACCTTCCAGTATTACATGCCTCACAGACAGTATACCTCAGTCCCCAGTACACCTTCCAGCATAACATGCCCCACACACATTATACGTCAGTTCACAGTACGTCTTCCAACATACCCCACAGACATTATACCTCAGTTCACAGTACGTCTTCCAACATACCTTACATATCTTATTCTTCAGTTCACAGTACGTCTTCCAGTATTACATGCCTCACAGACATTATACCTCAGTCCCCAGTACACCTTCCAGTATTACATGCCTCACAGACAGTATACCTCAGTCCCCAGTACACCTTCCAGCATAACATGCCCCACACACATTATACGTCAGTTCACAGTACGTCTTCCAACATACCCCACAGACATTATACCTCAGTTCACAGTACGTCTTCCAACATACCTTACATATCTTATTCTTCAGTTCACAGTACGTCTTCCAGTATTACATGCCTCACAGACATTATACCTCAGTCCCCAGTACACCTTCCAGCATAACATGCCCCACACACATTATACCTCAGTCCCCAGTACACCTTCCAGTATTACATGCCTCACAGACATTATACCTCAGTCCCCAGTACACCTTCCAGCATAACATGCCTCACACACATTATACCTCAGTCCCCAGTACACCTTCCAGCATAACATGCCCCACACACATTATACCTCAGTCCCCAGTACACCTTCCAGTCTAACATGCCTCACTTGTAGAATGCCTCAGCCCATATTCTACTTTATTATACCTCATCAAAATTTCTAGGAATACCATTGGTTAATTCATGTGGTATAAACCATTCCACAATGCATCGCTCCACAGAACGGAGTGGGCAATACTGCAACAGGATATACACATATCTAGCTCGCCGGCATTCCGGAAGTTGCACATATGGTTAAATGATGCGCATTCTGTACATTTTACGCGACTTAAAGATGTTGAATTTATTAACACACGATACGACTAACGGCCAAATATGATATGAAAATCTATTGAACATTTATGGGATCCCAAATCTGGACGTGCCGGTGTTACGGTAAAAATCACCCATTTGTGAAATTACTCAATTGAGACAGTGTGAAACACACATGTGTGAAATATGTTATCATGTAGCAATATTCGATATAAGAAAAGAACTATTTCGACTCGAGAGATAATCCACAATATCCGCCTCAACCAAGGCATTTATATATTCCTATCTCCCCATATACAATATCCCCCTCCACCAAGGCATTTCTATATTCCTATCTCCCCATATACAATATCCCCCTCCACCCAGGCATTTATATATTCCTGTCTCCCCATATACAATATCCCCCTCCACCAAGGCATTTATATATTCCTATCTCCCCATATACAATATCCCCCTCCACCAAGGCATTTATATATTCCTATCTCCCCATATGCAATATCCCCTCCAGCAAGGCATTTATATATTCCTATCTCCCCATATACAATATCCCCCTCCACCAAGGCATTTATATATTCCTATCTCCCCATATACAATATCCCCCTCCACCAAGGCATTTATATATTCCTATCTCCCCATATACAATATCCCACTCCACCAAGGCATTTATATATTCCTATCTCCCCATATGCAATATCCCCTCCAGCAAGGCATTTATATATTCCTATCTCCCCATGTGCAATATCCCCTCCAGCAAGGCATTTATATATTCCTATCTCCCCATATACAATATCCCCCCTCCACCAAGGCATTTATATATTCCTATCTCCCCATATACAATATCCCCCTCCACCAAGGCATTTATATATTCCTATCTCCCCATATACAATATCCCCCTCCACCAAGGCATTTATATATTCCTATCTCCCCATATGCAATATCCCCTCCAGCAAGGCATTTATATATTCCTATCTGCCCATATACAATATCCCCCTCCACTAAGGCATTTATATATTCCTATCTCCCCATATACAATATCCCCCTCCACCAAGGCATTTATATATTCCTATCTCCCCATATACAATATCCGCCTCAACCAAGGCATTTATATATTCCTATCTCCCCATATACAATATCCCCTCCACCCAGGCATTTATATATTCCTATCTGCCCATATACAATACCCCCTCCACCCAGGCATTTATATATTCCTATCTGCCCATATACAATATCCCCCTCCACCCAGGCATTTATATATTCCTATCTCCCCATATACAATATCCCCCTCCACCAAGGCATTTATATATTCCTATCTCCCCATATACAATATCCCCCTCCAGCAAGGCATTTATATATTCCTATCTCCCCATATACAATATCCCCCCACCAAGGCATTTATATATTCCTATCTGCCCATATACAATATCCCCCTCCACCTAGGCATTTATATATTCCTATCTCCCCATATACAATATCCCCCTCCACCAAGGCATTTATATATTCCTATCTGCCCATATACAATATCCCCCTCCACCCAGGCATTTATATATTCCTATCTCCCCATATACAATATCCGCCACCACCCAGGCATTTATATATTCCTGTCTCCCCATATACAATATCCCCTCCACCAAGGCATTTATATATTCCTATCTCCCCATATGCAATATCCCCCTCCACCAAGGCATTTATATATTCCTATCTCCCCATATACA